>VZTM01016057.1:0-77703 GCA_013400555.1 Jacana jacana | reverse complement strand
GGGGGAATGGGCAGAGCCGGCGGCGAGATACGAGGAAGGGCACGGGGATCCCCGCCCCGAGCTGCCGTGACCAAAGGGGAGGTGGTGCTCCCGGCCGGACTGGGGTCCCCCGGCCCCATGCCAGTATGCCCAGGTACCCCCATGCTACCCTGCTTGGGCTTCTCCCAGCCCCAGTCCACTCTGCCTAGGACCCCCAGCCACATGCCAGCATGCCCGGGTACACCCACATCACCCTTCCTGGGCCCCCAACCTCATACCAGCGTGTCTGGGGTCCCCCAGCCCCACACCAGCCCGCTTGTGTCCCCTCCACCTCACCCCGTATCACCCTGCTTTCCCTAGGATGGGGTCCAGCTGCTCACCTCGCTGGGCGCTCCCCTCTCTGCACTGGGGGCTGATTCTGTGAGGGCGATCATGGGCCAACAGGGTCACTTCCCCCCTATCCCACACGGAAACTGGGACAAACAGGGCACACACAGCACTGTAGCACCAGGGATGAGCGCAGCCTGCAGCCCAAGGGTCACTGCATTCGTGTCCCCGCAGGAGGCTCTGCTGCCCCTTGCAGAGATGCAGGGAGCCACAGCAGGGCTGGGAGGATGCCCAGCTCACAGGAAAATGCCATGGTTCAGCTCTACAACCCACCAGCACCCAGACCCCACCTGGGGACAGTGCTCACCTGGAGACAGTGCCATTCCTCCTGCAGCTCCCTGCTTGCCCCTCTCCACTCCCACAAATGCAGATGATTTGGTTAATTAGCTTTTGAGGATGAGAGAGGCCAATCCCCTCCTTAGGACTATTTCCCTCCAGGGCAGAATTGTTGCTTTTCTCCATTCATTGCTGCTCGGTTCAGGCTGGCCTTTGCCTTGCTGGTCACAGGGCTCAGGGGACAGGGGCTGCTGAAGCAGAGTGTCCTGTGCCCTTGGTCTGTTGCGTGACAGCCGACGAGCATCACCTGAGCCATTCACTTACACTTTCTGCATCTGACAGCGGTTTTCAAGCAGGGTTTGGCAGCGTCTCCTCCATTTTACAGATGGGGAAACTGAAGGAAGAAATCAGGGGTGAGGAGCAGGGCACAGCGCTGAATCCCGGGCTGATTCAGTGCCACGGGCCCCCCTGTCAGACGATCTTGCCTTAGTTGGCTCCGTTTGTGTGGGATGTTGCCAGGAGAAATGCCAACAGCCCTCCTGGCTTGGGTGTCTTGTCGGTTCCACTTGCAACTTCCATCCCTTGCTGCAGCCCAGCGCTTCTGCCGATGGAGATCTCTGTCTCCTACTGCTCATTTGCTTTGGGATGTGGATTTATAATTCCATTGCAGGCACCAAGTGTCTCAGGCTTTCCCGTTTGAGTTTCATCCCCAACCTCATCCCTGCATCTGCAGTCAAAACCGGGAGGTTTACATGGGTGTGAAGGAATTTCGTGCTGCTTTAAAACGTCACAATTTATCTGCTTAATAAGAGATGAAAAATCCAAGCATGAGAAATGCAATGGGTTTAGTTGGAGATGTATTTTTAAGAGGCTGGGGAGGGGAGGAGGGTGTGCCAGAGCAATTCACGTTTCATTCCAATTGCCTGGGATGGAAAGGTGATTCTGGCTAATTTGAACCTAGTCATTAAGCCACTGTTTCAAAAATGCAGAGTCAATTAAACAGTGTCTCCCCGGCCTGTGCTCTGCAGTCCTGCCTTATTATTAATCAAGGGACAGGGGGAATTGCTGCATCCATACGGCTTGTGCTCCTGTCACTGGGGGCCAAGAGCTGATCTGATTTTGTCTGACGGACGGATGCTCTCCCGCTGCTGGCCATGGTTAGAGTTGATTTTGGGGCGGCAGAGAGCTGGCAATGCAGCAGGGAAGATGGGGAAGCCCAGGTAGAAGGGGGCTACCTTGTCCCTCTCCTTGTCCCTGTCCCCTCCCCAAGCCTCTCTTCAGAAAAAACAAGTTATATATGTCTCACTGTGTCCCCTTCCTACCATTAGTTTGTCTGTGCCTTGGTTCCANCCCCCCCCCTTGAAAATGGCCCAGGCCAAGGGAAAAGGCAGTTTGTGACTAAAGCCATGAGTTTTAGCTCAATCCTGTTCCAAGTGCACCCCGGTTGCCACCTCCTCCCGTTAGCTCTGACACCCCTTTAGCGTTGCCTTGGGCTTCAACAAAAGATCAGGACAAAAGAGCAGAGAAAAAGCACCAGGTTGAACTTAAGAGCTCTGCTCCCACCAGCCAGAACTCCCCCAGCCCTGCATTGGACATTGGAGGCGTCCTGGCCCGAGGTCTTGTTCTGTAATTAATTCAAATCGGCTTCAAGAAGAGCATTAATGGAAAAGGATCTTATGCCAGGAGACAGGCTGGGCCAGGAGCCCTCCGTCCTCTGCACACTCAAAGCCTGTTCCTTGCCAGGGGCCGTGGTGTTTGGGGTGCTGAGCTGGTACCTGGTCCCCTTCGTAGGTCCCCTGGACTTGTCACCCCTGTCCTGACAGCCTGGCCCTGCACGAAACAGTCCTGCCCCTCTCCCCCAAAATGATGGGGACCCATAAACCACATCACTCCAAACTCTGCCTCTTGCTTGGCATCAGGGGCTGGGGATGCAGCAGGGCCACCTGGGTCACAGCTGTGAGCAGAGGGGAACATGAATGTCACCTCTTCCTGTGTGTCCCTGTCCCCATCCTGGGGGGAAAAGCCCAGACGTGGCAGGGCCCTGGGGCTGTCAACATGGGATGCTTTGGGGAGGCTCCTCCGCCTTTGGAGATACTGTTCTGAGCCAGCCAGTGCTTGGAGCATCTTGACAAGTTTTACTGCTTTCTGGGGCATTTTCACACAGACTCAGCAAAATGATTTAAAAAAAAAAAAGAAAAAGCACAAGAGAAATAAATAAATAAATTTAAAAAAATCCCAGCTGCTCTGGCACACTCTCAAAATCTCAAAGAGTTTTTTGGCTGAAACGTGCCAAGGAGACAAAAAAGAAATAAATTATCCAATAAAAAGGGGGTAAACTCCTTTTTGCCCCCATTTTGCCTTCCCATGGTGGAACGTGGGAGCTCTCCCTGCCTGTCGCAGGGGGCTGTGCCAGCCCCCAGTGCCACCGGACACGCTGGTCCCCTGCCAGCTCAGATGCAGCGCTCCAGCACTGCCAGCTCCAGTGACAGCCAGAGATTTTTCTCTCCCCCCTAAGGATGCAGCAGTGGGAACTGTGTGATGACTACAGACTCTTGGTGGCTGTTAATTTTGACTAATGGAAACCTCAATTAACTCCTAGAAGGAGCCATCCTGGTGGCTCATTGTCCCCATGGTGGATCCAGCAGGAGCCGGTGTTTGACCCTGCAGGAATGGCTGGGTGGGGAGCTCACCAAGCACCCCTTTGGCTCTGGGGTGATGTTCTAAGGGCTCAGGGATGCCAGGAAGCCAGCCCCCACTTGACAAAGTACCATCCCCAGGGAAGGCTGGAGGGTGGCCCAGACACCCCCAGCCTCAAATGCCCCTGCACCAGAGCCAGAAGAACCACAGGGACTGGGGATGGCAGTGTCCTGGAATGGATGCTGTGGAGTTGAGCCTTGCCCTTGGATGTGTCTCAGTTGCTCTTTCCTGGGTGGCTGATGGCTTGGGGGGGACATGGAGGGGGTTATTCCCTCACCCCAATCCCAGAGATGTGATGGTCGGAGGCTTTGCAGAGACCCAAACACGAGTGGAGAGTGACACCACATGGCTGGAGGCAGCAAGGCCCTGGGTGCCCTGGGGACACCACCCCACATTGTCCTCTCCTCTGGCTGGAAGGACAAGAGGAGCCCTGTTCTCTCTGTGGGTTCTCAGCCCAGAGTGACCCTGTCCCAGGGACGTGTCAGGGTGGGACCCCACACTGCTTGGCTGCATCCCCCATGGACACCCCAAAAATACACCCACGTCACTCAGGCAGATGGAGGGGCATGGCCCACTGCCCCCACTCCTGGGGTTTGAGGGGGGACAGGGTCACTGTGTTGTTCATGACCTCCGCCACAGGGAGCCAGAGATGTTCCCTCTACAAAGCCCTTCTCCTCCAGCTTGCCCTGCCCTGACCCTGATGTTTCTGTGTCTCTGGATTTGATCTGCCTGAGAGCAGGAACCCCTGAGGGACAACACCTCAGCCCTGTATTTACCTACAAAGCCCCGGACATATGTACCTGCTCCACAAACACAGCCTGAGCCCATGACTAATCCTAGTTACTTTTAATAAATATTTGGTAACTACGATGGCAGTTTCTTTGGCCGAGCACCTGCTGTTCTGAACTGTCCCCAGATGAAACACCACCAGGAGAAAGGTTTTAGTCCAGGCAGGAAGGAGAGGGACCTTTCCCACCTCGACTGCCAGGGCTTTGAGTGGCAGCAGAGCTTGGCTCCTCACCTGCCCTCCCTCCCTGCTGCCTTTAGCACCCCCTAAGTGAATCCTTTTGCTGCCTGTGTCAAGACGTCTTTTCTAGGAGTCAGCCCAAGGTGACAAAGTCCCACAGAAGGAGGATTTCCCCCACTTCCTTTTTTAAGGTCTGTGGCTCCGTTTTGCACCGAACACCGGCAGCAATTGGCTTCAGTGGGAGCTTTGCATGCTCAGCAGCCCTCAAAACTGGTGTACCTGGATGGATAAAGCAAATTATCTGCAGTTCCCCAGCACAGGCTGCATTTCTCCCCCATCATGATACTGGGTTGGGGCTCAGCCCACCCTGGGGCCCCTCTGCAAGAGGACTTCTGCAGCCATTCCACACCCAGGTCACAATATCTCCTGGAGCTCAGAGCTGATCATGTCCAGGTGTGGAAACAGGAGTGCTCTGGGTGCTGTGTGCTCACCTCAGGGGGCTGCTCACCCCCAAAATCCACCTCTTGGCCCTGCTAATGTGCAGAGCCCACAGCTGATGATTTATTCCCCTCAGCAGGAGGGGCTGGCACTGGCTCTTAGTCTCATCCTGGCAGCGGAGGGGTTTGTGTTTGCCCTGATAATCCTGGGAGGTTCTCTGGCTACCAGGATGCATTCACAGAGGAATTGCTGCCAGCAGATGTGCCCTGCTTCCTCCTTCCCACTGTGATCCTCAGGCCATCAGAGCCATCTGTGTCCCCAAGGGTCTCCAGCCAAGGGTCTCCAGCCAAGGGTCTCCAGCTGGGAGCAGCCCCATGTGGTAGGGATGGTGCGGGGGGCCCAAGGTACTGCCTCATGCTGGGTTCCTCACTCAACCCAAAAGCCATGAGGACCAGGAAATTTCAGACTCTAAATCCAGCTCTGAGTGGAGCCGCCCACAGCAGCAGTGCATTCCCAGGGTTGGCCATAGCTCAGGGCGTTTGGGGAGAGGGTGGCTGGGCTGTAGGGCAAGGGCAGATAACTGAAACTACTTCTCCCAACCCACCTGATCCCTGGCTACAGACCCAAACCACACATTTCTACAGCACTGAGGCCCTCAGGGTTACTCCAGGGGCTTGGGCACATATGGAAGTCAGCATTGCAGTCACTCCACTCCAGAGTGAACAGGCAGCATGTGTCCCTTCCCCACAGCATTGGCCACGGCTCTGCTCTGGCAGCACAGGCAGCCATGGAGGCTCTCTGCTCAGGGGCAGCAGATGCCATCCTTTCTTGAGGAGCTGACCTGGCAGCTGCCTGTGCAGTGAATTTTCTTCCCATTCCTTGTCCTGGTTCATGGCCCTGGATGCTGCTGCTTGGCCACCTGACATGTCTGCTGATGGCCCCCACACCACAGAGCTTCTGCTCTGGCCAAGCTACTTAGGACCCTGCTGGTCAGTGGGACCAGCATCTGGCAGCCCCAGTGCCACTGTTACCAGCAGAACTGGGTGAGATGCGGTCTGGGGTCTGCTCAGGCACTGTCATGGGGCAGCATGGCCATCCTGGTGCAGAGAGCAGGTGAAAGGGTGATGAGCAGCAGGTTTTTTTGTGAGATGCTGCCTCTTTCACCTCTTCTCATCTTTGTGTGGCAGAGGTGGCTGCTGGAAGGGGCCAAGGTCGCCTTTCCATTCATCCATCAGCGCAGGGGTCCATGCTGGAGCTATTCCTGGTGGGATCCCAGCACTCCCCACCATCAGGGAGCTGGGGGCGGCTGCTCCACTCCACTGCCTGCTCGTTCCCTCCCCGCTTGGCAATTGCTCCTGATGAAATTCAGCCCACATTTCCCTTCACTCAGCTGCGTGTCGTGCAAAACGCGCTCCCCGCCCCCATCTCCCTCGCCCTCCTTCCTGCGTGCATCCTGCCTGCCTTTATCTGAGCATCCCTCCCGGCAGCTCCAAGCTCGTTTTCAAATACCATTAGAGTTGCTGTGCTGGCGATTAGGATTCCAGCCACCGCGGTGCCGCAGATGGCAAACATCATTGGAACCTGCCAGACGGAAACCGTCCCAGGTGCCTTCTCTGTCCCATGCCCTCACGACCCCAGCGTCTGTCTTCATGCTTAATGCAGACAGACCAGGTTCTCCTATCCTTAATTCATCAGCTCAAGCCGTGGCTGTGGCTCCTGGGAGCTGCTGGTTCCTGGTTGGAGATGGGGCTGTTGCAAACAAGTCATAGAATCACAGACTGGTTTGGGTTGGAAAGGGACCTTAAAGACCACCCAGTGCCACCACCTGCCCTGAGCAGGGACACCTCTCACCACACCAGGTTGCTCTAAGCCCCCTCCAACCTGGCTTTGAACCCCTCCAGGGATGGGGCAGCCAAAGCTTTGCTGGGAACCTGGGCAAGGCTCTCACCTCCCTCACAGTAAAGGATACTAGGAAGAAGTAGGAGGGAGGTCACCATCTGGGCTGAGGACCTGGGCGGGCTGCTGGAGCCATCATCCAGGTGATGTCCTCCTCAGCCATTTTTGATGGCTTGCTCTCAATTAGGCAGCATTTCGGATTCACCAGTCACTTTGCAAGACACTGCCCTGGGAGAAAAGCTGCACATTGGTGTAAATCACTCAGGGGCATGTCCCCTTGTGCCTTCCCAGGCTCTTCCCTGTGTTTGGAAGAAATTAACCCAAAGCACCAAACACGCAGAAGGGACCATTTGCACCCCAGGCTCGGTGAGCTCCTCCCTCCCAGCAAGAGGCTGCCCAGCCCCTCCCCTGCTCTGCTGTGTCCTGTGGCAGGTGACAGGGGTGACAACACATTTCTCTGCCCATTTCTCTCATCAGATATGCCCCTTTCACTCCTTTTCATGATTATGGATCATGCTGCAGTGAGGTTCCAATCCCCAGCAATTTTTTCCATCTTCCCTGTCCTCACACGTCCCATGTCCAGAACTTGAACTCAAACAGGGAGGAAAGAACCTCCTCCAGTCCACATCTCTTACTGCTCTGCTGAGTCCAGCACACGGGGTCCTGCTTTTTTTGGCTGCCTAGTTTTTCTCTGTGTCCTCTGAGTGGGATGGGAGCCGTTACACTGAGAGACAAGACAAATTACACCGGTACGCAGCGATGGCAGAGCTGATTCATAAGCCAGGTGGGTCTACAAGGTTTCATTTGGGATGGAAGATAGCTGACAAATCTTTTAGTAACCAGGAAGACTTGGGAAACTATATTTTCCTTGACAGGCACATTGCTATCTACCAGTTTAATGCTGTTGTCCAAGGCTTGGGCATCTGCAGGCCAGCGAGGTGAGGCTGGCATAGATAGAGAATAGGTTATAAAGAAGAAATGGTTTAATAGGAAATGGCTTAAAAATTGCCAGGAGGATGATCCCCCGTCCATGTGTTTGTCTCCAGGGGTATTGGCCAACACCCGTTTGAAGATGGCAGCTTCTGCCCTGGGGGAATCCAGATGTTTCCAGCTGTTGAGAGTTTCTCCTGGCCAACCTATGAAGCTTTGCAGTGCCAGCTGCGTTTTGCCTGGCAGAACAGCCTTCCTCCCTTCTGCCCGCTGCAGGGACCAGGGGCGGGTGCCGAGGTGCTCCCTGATGCCAAGCAATGCTTTGGGGACGAGCATGGCTCTGGGGCTTAGAGCGACCTCTCCAGCTTGACACTCTGGGAATTGGCTTTATTGCATTCAGACGGGAGGGTCTCGGAGGCTGGAGGAGAAACACCCCCCACTTTGGCTGTTGATAACACTGTGCTAGGGTGTGTCCACCCGTCTGGGGACAGCCACCAGCATGGAGGGGGCTGTGGGAGCATTTTGGAAGTATCAGTGCCGGAGGTGAGCGCTGGTGCTGCGCCTGGCACCTGGCCAGCATTATTAGTGTCTTGCTTTTGCAAGGAACAAATCCACCCACGTCCTGGATGGAAGGAAAACTGTTTGGAAACAAGATCTCTACCTGGCACATGGATGCAGAGGCGCTTGTCACCCTGTGCCTCCCTGCCTGAAGGTGTCTTGCCCTGTGGCACCCAGCTGTCTGTGCCATGGCATTGGCAGGAGAGAGGCAGCAGTGCCTGAGTGACCATGATTCCACCAAGACCATCACCACCATCCTGTCCCCCTTCTCTCCCCATCGTGCCGGTGACAGCTCTCTACACCTCCCAGCATTTAATATGCAAGAGGGGGCGAGGAGCGCAGCACCCTGCCTCACACGATGAATTATTAATCCAGCATTAGACAGGTTGAACTATTAAATCTTCCCTGCCAGCCATCCCTGGCTGTCTTCCAGCATGCAGGGACACTGGGGATGGGCTGCCCAGGCCCTGCTGAAGGAACTGGCCGGAGACTGAGCAACCTAGGCCAAGCATGGTCCAGGCTGTCTGGAGATGGTATCCCTTCCCCTGAGTGAGCCACAGGGAATCCAAGGTTGCTCTTGCCCCTCACCCCATGCCAGCCTTCCCCACTCTGCCCCAGGGTTAATCCTGGACCAGACTTTGGGATCATCCTGCCACGTACTGGGACTCCTGGAAAGGACCCAAGGACAGGGCAAGGATGCTGCAGGAGGAAGGGAGCTCCCAGGGGTGTCGCTCACAGAGCACATTGCAGCACCCTGGATCATTGCATGGAGAAGTACAAGGGTACTGAGCCCAGCTCCCTGGCACGGGGACAACTGTGTGGGGCAGGTACCACCACTGAGGCTGCCTTGGGCAATCCAGCAGGGCAGAGGCTGGCCCAGCTCCTGTGGGACAATGCTCTCCTGTCCCTGCAGCCCTGACAGCAGAGCCCCCGGGCAGTTCATGCTGGCACCTGGCTTCACCTGTGCCTTCCACCACTGATCGCTTGAGCGTCCCACAGAAGAAGGGCAGCTCCAGCCATGTCTCTGGTGACAGCTCACCCACACCCACACCCCCTGGGTGGCTCTTGTCCTCCTGTCACCCCAAGTTTGTGTCCCTGCTGCCAGGGGGCTACTAGCTGGCAGCTGCCATCAGTGCCACCCTGTGTGGTGGGGGACAACCAGGGCTGCGGGCAAAGGGAAGCTATTGCCGACTTGCATTTTCCCAGGCTGCTGGCTCTGTTAGTGTCTTCTGAGTGGATTAAACTTGGATCCCAGCAGGGCAGCCCCATGCCCAGCTCACCAGGCTGCTGGGAGGCAGAAATGGAGGCCGGGAGCATTTCACTTGAGTCCAGGAGAGAGGATAAAAATTTTTATGCTGAGGGTGGTGAAATCCTGACCCAGGTTTCCTGGAGAGATGTGAGATGCCCCATCCATGGAAACATTCAAGGTGAGATGGATGGGACTGAGCAACCTGAGTGAGTTGAAGGTGCCCCTGCCTATGGCAGGGGGTTGGGCTAGATGGTCGTTTAAGGTTGCTTCCCACCTAAACTGTTTGCTCTGATCCTTCACTCAGAAAGGCCCAGGTGCAAAGATGCTGAAGCTACATATTAGGGTCACTGTACCCACCTGAGGGCTGGAAAGGAACATGCTTTACTGGGAGGAGCATCTCCCATCAGATTACATGAGCCTGGGGGACACATCCACATTGACCGATGGCTGGTGATGCTGAGCCAAGCTGTCTCTGCTCCACCTTATGGGGCCTGCCCCACCTCCAGGTTTGGCTCCTCCTCAGTGACTCCCCGTGGACAACACCACTTCACTCAGATCTGTCTCTTCCATGATGAACCTCAGAAAGGCTTCATCTTGTCAAGGCCCAGCCTCTTATGAAGAGTGAAGGAGCTGGGACTGTTTAGTTGGAAGAAGAGGAGGCTGAGGGGAGACCTCATCACACTTTATGACTGCTTGAAAGAACGCTGTAGAGAGGTTGGTGCTGGTCTCTTCTCACAGGGAATTAGCGGTAGAAAGAGGGAATCATAGAATCATAGAAAATGGCTTGCAGCTGCAGCAGGGTAGGTTTAGGCTAATAATTAGGAAAGATTTTTTCCCAGCAAGAGTGGTCAGACCCTGGAATGGGCTGCCCAGGGAGGGGGTGAAGTCCCAATCCCTGAATGTGTTTAAGAGTGGTTTAGATGTGCTGTTGGGGGATCTGGTTTAGGGGAGAACTTTGCAGAGTGGGGCTGATGGCTGGACTCAATGATCCCAAGGGTCTTTTCCAACCTGAATGATTCTATGATTTACTAAAACAAGAGAGATCTGGAGGTGCTGGAGCGAGTGCAGAGGAGGGACGTGGAGCTGGTGAAAGGCCTGGAGCATAAATCTTATGAGGAATGATTGAAGGAGCTGGGATTGTTGAGTTGGAGAAAGAGGAGGCCTCATCACTCTCTGACTACTTGAAAGGATATTGGAGAGAGGTTGGTGCTGGTCTCTTCTCATGGGCAATTAGCAATAGAACAAGAGGGAATGGCTTCAAACTGCATCAGGGTAGGGTTAGGCTGGACTTGAAGGAATGCTTCCCAGTAAGAGTGGTCAGAGCCTGGAATGGGCTGCCCAGGGAGGGGGTGGAGTCCCCATCCCTGAATGCATTTAAAAGTAGGTGAGATGTGGTGCTGCAGGATCTGGTGTAGGGGAGAACGTTGTAGAGTGGGGCTGATGGTTGGACTCGATGATCCCAAGGGTCTCTTCCAACCTAAATGATTCTACTAGAAGTCTCCAAACATACTTGTCACTACAAGTGAGAGGAAGAGAGCAGGATGGAGCAGGAGCTGAGGTGTGTTACAGCTTGAGCAAACACCCAAGGAAGCATTGTCTCATTGCTCTCCATGTCTGACAAAAACTACTGAAGCTTTGTTACACTTGAGAAGTAACAATAATCCATCACACCGTTGCTGTCATTAATCCTTGGTAATTGTTTCTATAATTAAAAGCCCCATTGTGTCTTGTCTCTCTAATATGATTTATTGGTTAGGGACCACTCTTGCATGAATGATGCATGGCTGTTGGGAGGACACCTGCCTCTGGGCTGCTGCATTTGAGAGAAACACATGGTGTTTGCCTTCAAGCACCTGCTGTCTCCATCCCTCATGTGCACCTCAGGATATTCAACCCCAGGATGCAATTCCTGTGCTCAAGATGCCCCTTTCATAGAATCATTTTGGTTGGAAGAGACCCTTGGGATCATCAAGTCCAACCATCAGCCCTACTCTACGAAGTTCTCCCCTACACCATATCCCTCAACACCACATCTAATCTACTCCTAAGCACAGTCAGGGATGGTGACTCCACCACCGCCCTGGGCAGGCCATTCCAGTGACTGACCATTCTTTCTGTAAAGATTTTTTTCCTAATGTCCAGCCTGGACATCAGGAGCCAAGGTGTTGTGATCCTTTGTACAAAGCTCCTAGATTCTGATCCCCAGGTGAGCTACAGCCAAGGCCAAAACTAGCTCATGAGTGAGAACAGTAAGAGAGAAGCCACTTGCCTGGAGATGCGGGAGAGCTGAATTTTATGTCAGCAGATCATGCTCCCACCTCTGATGTGAGCTGCATTAACAATTTCAAACAAGGCATGAGGACCTACTCTTTGCTGGTGATAAACAAGGTGATCTTCAGATTCTATCTCTCTATTAGATACTCCGGAGCTGATGAGGGAACTGGCTGGAACGCACAGTACAAGATGCAATCCTGGATTGTTCCTTGGCTGGACAGAGCTGTCCTGGGCATGAAGATTCTTTGGCTGCAGGCTCCTCCTGAGAAAGCATTGTTTTGGTGATAAAGCCAGGAGCTGCTAAGAAGGCTAGAAGAGTCAATGAGGTCCCAATACACTGCCCACCTTCTCCATACTCTGCAAGAGCTCCAGCCTGGGGCAGGCTCCTAGAACCACTCACTGCAAGAGAATGAGACAAGGGGGATGAGATAAGATGAGCAGAGCAGAAACTCCGCTGGGGATGAAGCAACAACCTACAACCTTGCCTGTCCCTTGGATTGCAGACACCATGCCCAGACCTGGGGGGACTGAGATATGGGGACACATCAGAAGAACATATCACCTGATGTGGACAGAGCAACACCCACACTGATGTCTGTGAGGAGAAGGGGGTGTTAGAGGAAGGAGGGGATGGGTGGTCATCTACTCTCCAGCCATTTTGGTATCCTGAAGGGAACCCACAGGTGCCTCTTCCCATGCAGAGAGATCCAGGGACTCCAGTCAAGAAACTCAGCACAATTCTTGGCCCCTTTGGGCTCCTCTTGCACCTGGAGACAGATCTAAGAGCAGAGGCACCAGGACATCATGTGTTAGCACCAGCAGATCAGACCACTGGTAAAGACCACATCCCTCCTTACCTCTGTGGGGTTGGGATAGGAGTTGTCCTCAGCTCTCAGTCTCCCCTGTCACCTCCCATTTTTCTCAGTTAATATCTCACAGCATCTTAAATGAAATATGAATAAATACAGTGAGTTTGGGAGAGCGCGTGGATGAAGCTAATCGGACCTGAAAATTACTCTCCTTTCTTGTGTGAGTCACACACCTAATGTATGTGCATATTAATGCTTGCAGCATGCTCTCCTTCCCATCTTTGTTTTTAAGAGCTTTCACTGGGGGTTTAGCAAGAAAGACACACACCACAGCTACCACGGGAGGGGCACTGCTCGTTTCCCGGCTCAGCTGAACATGGCCATTAGCATGGGAGGTCTGGCCTGCTGAATCTCATGATTTTCCCACTGCAGCATGACCTGCAATAAGTCTCCAGGCCTCAGCTTTCCATTTCCCAGCTGGACATCAGTCCAGCCATAGCATCCAGTATAACACAGGTTTCTCCACACCTCCCCAGCTGTGACCAACAACCTGGCTTCGGTTCAAGAGACTGGAACAAGGGCAGCAGCACAGACATTGGGTCGAGGCTTTTGGAAAACTTCAACATTCAGAGCACACATGAGCAAAAAAAAAATTATCTGGCCTGGAAACAGTGCACCTCCCAGGTGGTGGCTCCATTTCTGGCAGCATTGGTGATGGCCAGGAGGACTTTGTCACTGATAAACCGCTCCAGTTACACACCTGGAAGCAGCTCTCTTCCAAATAAGGGTGCTGGGTGTCCAGCTCAGGGCTAAAACACAGGTTAATTAGTCCTCGGACTCCTGGATCTAGATAAACCACTGGGAGTGCTAGTCAGCTCTGATGAAAAAGCCCTCAGAGGCCTCTGCCAAACCCCCCAAAGGGCAACTTGAGGCAGCCTGGATGGTCTCATGCTGCACACCCCTAAGAAAAGCAGAGCCCACCACTGACCCTGCTTCCAAACCACCACGTGCAGCTGGGACCATGCTGCATCCTCAGAAAAGAAACAAATTTCCCAGTTCCCCATAACCCCGTACCTCATCCTGCAAGGACAATACCCAGAGCTCTATGAGATGAGCAGATATAGGGACAATAATTTGTCTCTTGACCATGCAGACGTGCAGCTGAGACACCAGCTGTGAAACCTGCTGCTTTTAGGGCAGATCCAGTGCTTTGACACTGGCTGCCTGTGTCACAGAGGACATCCAGGTGCTCAACGCAAGCCCTTGGCACCACTTGGAGCTTGTACCAAGCTCCCAGGGACACATCAAAGCCTCCCTCATTCCTGCTGCTGTCACAGCGTGAAGATAAAGCTGGGATTATCACTGTGAGCTGCCAGGAGCTGCAGGCAGGATGACAGCACTGAGCAGGCATCTGCCTGCACCCCCAAGGGTTTGCATCAACTCAGGATGTGGTGGGAGGCTGAGAGGGATGGGCAGAGGGAACCCCCAAATTATCCCCCTGCTTGTGAGAAAGGAGGCTCCCAGGTCATTTGGGCTCCTCATGCTTTTCAGGAACTGTAGCACCAGCTGCTCACACTGGCAGAGACACCAGTTTTGTTGGGGCAGAGCTGGGACCATGCTGGGCACAGCACCACAGGCCAGCATCTCCTGGGGTTTACAAGCTCATGCTTTGCTTTTCACACAACAGGGTTCCTTAGAGAGCAGTTGTGCACAAAAGCTGTTGCAAACTCAACACTTGGACTGGAAAGAAGAGCCACAGAATGGTTTGGGTTGGAAGGGAACTTAAAACCCACCCAGTGCCACCCCCTGCCCTGCACAGGGACACCTCCCACCACACCAGGTTGCTCTAAACCCCCTCCAACCTGGCCCTGAACCCCTCCAGGGATGGGGCAGCTACAACTTCTCTGGGCAACCCGGGCCAGGCTCTCACCACCCTCACACCAAACAAGTTCTTCCCCACATCTCAGCTCCATCTCCCCTCTTTCAGGGTCAAACCCTTCCCACTCATCCCAGGGCTCCCCTTCCTCATCACTAGTCCCTCCCCAGCTTTTCTGGAGCCCCTTAAGGGACTGGAAGGAGCTCTGAGGTCTCCCCGGAGCCTTCTCTTCTCCAGGCTGAGCCCTCCCCAACTCTCAGCCTGTCCTCCCAGCAGAGGGGCTCCAGCCCTCCCAGCATCTCCAGGGCCTCCTCTGGCCCCACTCCAACAGCTTCATGTCCTTCTGATGTTGGTGACCTCAGAGCTGGAGGCAGCACTGGGGGCTATCGCCCCAGAGTGGAGCAGAGGGGCAGAATCCCCCCCAGCCCTGCTGACCACGCTGCTGGGGATGCAGCCCAGGGTGTGTGGGGGGGTTCTGGGCTCCCAGCACATGTTGCCAGGGTGTGTGGAGTTTCTCACTCACCAACACCCTCAAGTCCTCCTCCTCGGGGCTGCTCTCCAGCCATTCTCAGCCCAGCCTGGGGCTGTGCTTGGGCTTGTCCCAATCCAAGTGCAGGTACTTGCACTTGGCCTGGTTGAATTGTATGAATTTCACATAGTCCCACCTCCCCAGCCTGTCCAGATCCCCTCTGGATGGCATCCCTTCCTTCCAGAACATCAACTGCTCCACACAGCTGAAACGCTGGGTCCATTTCCTTGCAGAGGTTCATAGAGCAGAGGTGCTGTGGCTACACCAGCAGCTCTCCCACATTAGAATTTCCTGCAGACAAAGCAGCTGGGGAAATGCCTCAGGCCAAGAACAGCCCCCTCACCCATCCAGCCATTTCCAACAGACAGGTTTGCTCTGACAACTGCCCCAGCAGAGATGGATGTCACAGCAACCCCAACCCTGTCCCTGCTCTGAGGTGTCCTGCACCCATGTCCCAGGACTGGCATGGGGAGGGTGGGCTGGAAAAGGCAGGGGATTGAGCCTGCCCTTCAATGCTGTAGTGGTGTGAAGAACCACTTCCAGGGGTACTAGAAGACTGGACAGGAAAAAAAAATCCAATGGAAAGAGAAACACTACAGTTTCATGTTTTCTGAAAATATAGGGGAAAGATTTGTAGAAAAAATTATGACCTATAAAGATTATTCTGCTGTAAAGGAATGTTTTAAATCCCTGGCAGTTGTGTGCCTGTGATAGGGAAGAAACATCTCCTGTAATTTTAAAAATTACTCTTAACCTTGTTATTTCCAGCGTGCCAGGGCAGTTGTGCTACAATTGAGTGCTTCCCCCCCTCAGCAGCCCCCAGGCAACCTGGTGGTCACCCCTAGAGGACAAACAGGAACAATTTCTTTCTGCTTCTTGAGGGAAAGGGCAAAATTCTCCTTCTGGCCCTGGAGCGAGGTTGGAATTAGGTTTCTGACCCTCTCAATTACCAGTTTTGGGCAGCCGACAGCGATGGCATTTGTATAGGAAGCTGCTCTGCCCATCAGCCCTGTTACCAACAGCTCACCCCTCCACTGAGCACAGCCTGGAAAATCCATTTCTCCATCCTAATTAGGCTCCGTCCAGGGCACAGAGCCAGCTGCCCGAGGAAGAAAAGATGCTAATGAATGCCAGCCCCAAGGGAGCACCCGCTGCCCCCTTTCCTGCACCACCCCAGCCCCCCTCACTCCCAATGACAGGCCCAAGGTAACCTGCCTATGGCTCCTAATTGGATTTGCTCATGCTAATTATGATCATTTTTGCCTCAATTAAGCCATTTGTTTCCCATGCAGCTCACTCATCATAGGTCTAGCATGGAACTCTTTGCAGGCTGCTTGGTCCACATGTCCCTGGGATACCCAACCATTAGGGTCACCTTCGCTTACCCCTCTAGACTCCCTTGAGGGCTATACTTATTTCTTTACCCCCTCATTAACCCCTTTATTTCTCTCACATTCCCTTTCCTTCCTCTCTCACAGCACCCACCCTGCTCTTTGGTGGCCCTTACCAGGAGATAGGACTGGCCTTGGTGTCACCCACAAAGCCACCAAATCTAAATGGAGCCTGGGGCTGGGGAAGGTGCAGATCTGGGATCTGCAGACTGTGGGATTTCCACAGTCCCAACCCCTCTCGTCTGTGGGAGAGGCAGGGAAACACGGTTTGAAGAAGACAACAAATGGAGATTTCTGGAGTAGAGAAAGAGAGAAGCTACTACTCAAGACAGCCCTCTACTGCAGTCCCAGCACCCCAGTTCTCATAATGGGCACCCCCTCCACCCAGCTTCTGGCACCCAGAGGAAGCATGAGGGAGGAGATCACACAAAGACTGGGCTTGGGCAACATGCAGCACTTTGCCCAAGCACAGCAGAGACTCAGTTGGGCACATCCCACATCCCCTCTTGGGCCTTTTTCCCAGAACAGAGGAGGCCAAGGAGGACTCAGGGCATCTCCATCTGAGCAGAGTTCAATATCCTGCTCCATCAGGCTGCTCCTTGCATCATCCAGCCCCAAACTGAGCTGGGCTGCAGCTACCCTGCATGACTTAAGGCAACATCCCTGTGCTTCACCTCCCAACACTAGAGGGGAAATAACCAGGCAAAAAAGACACGAACCAGGATAGGGAAGAATAGGGAGAATAAAGAAGAAAGGGAGAGGTGCCCAAAATAGTTTAGATTCTTGTCTTTTGGCAAAAGGACAGACTGTCCCACCCCTTCCATATCCTGCTCACGATCCCCCTGCTCCATCCAGCTGTGAAGAGCTCCTCAAAAGGAGTTCTCAAAAAGCATCAGGTTCTGTAACACCACATCCCAGTGACCAGGCTGGCTGCAGTCTCCCTGAACCACCCCAAACACCCTTTTTGCCCAAAACATTTATTTCTGGGATGTACAAGCCTTATTCTGCCACAGCTAGATGAAGCCCATATTGAAGCACATCTTTTGGGCAGCTCACTCCCAGTCAAGCAGAACCAGTAACCCCCAGCAGTGGGGACAGACATCAGGCCACCAGCAGCCACTGCCACATTTGGGCACCTCCTAGGTGATTTGCCACTTCTCTCCAGGCTGAGCCTTCACACACAGGTAGTGCTGTGACCATCACCTCCCTCCTTTTCATCCAGCCTCATTGACCACACAAACATGTACCACCTACTTACTGGGTCTGGATTCAAGGTGACCTTGGGATACCACAGCTCCTTCTCACTCCACCAAGCCCTTTACTTCCTCCACGCTCCCCCAAGGAGACCTCTTCTTCCTACATCATGGCTTGAGACCTAGGTGGTCTCAGGCATGCCCCTCATTGCAGGCAGGTGTGCACGGAATTAATTTGCAAGTGAGCTCAAGGAGCCAGATTTAGTGCTAGTTGCTTCCTCACTACATTTGAGGCATAATCACTCTGCAGCCTGGCACCCAGACAACAAATAAAGCCTCCTCTTTATCTCCACATCCAGTGCTACTAGAGCTCTAGAGCAAGCAGGAAAAGCCTTCACAGATTTCAGAAAAAAACCCTTACCTAGCTATGTGCCACTAAAGGATGTTTTATTAATCTCTGCTTTGAAAGCGCTGGCTGCAGACAATGGGAGAGCTATCAAACACAAACGAGGAGCAAGTGAATTAGTACAGAGCCCAATATAATATCCAGGAGTTGCAGTATCAGCTCCTTTATCAATCCTCAGGAAAATCTTGCTATTATTCAGCCGTAATGAAACCAGTGCTATTGTGGCTGCAGACAATGCCAGGTAAGAGGCATACCTGCATTTAAAGAGACACTGCCACAGGGAGGGATGTTGAGCATCTTTAGGATTGCTTGAGCTTCACAGCTCAGGGCTGTTCTGCACACTGATGGTGCACAATTACTGCTCTAACTCAGGAGAAAAATGGCTCTGCCTAAACCAAGACATGCCCCACTGAAGCAGAGGTACAAGGAGCCAGCAGCAGGTCTTGGCCAGAACTGTATGGGGAAAGCCAACTTCAGTGACAGGGAGCTCAAGGGAAGGTGCCCTGACCCAGCCACTGCTTTAAAGTACAAGCCTTTCTTCCTTTAAATGGTTCACTGCTGGCCAGAGCAGCCCTTCACATGATCCCTGCAGCCCAGCGGGAAGAGCTGCACAGAGCACGATGTGCCCCAGAGCAGCTTTTAACAGAAGAAACAATCTTTAATTAGACAGACATTAGCATTCCTGATCACAGCAGGGTCTGGGAGCAAGGGCCCCTCCATCCTCATTACTGCCCTACCTTTCATCTCCCTGGGATTTTTAACTCCCACTCTTTCTTGCAGCCCATAATGAATTGGGAAATAGGAGAACAAAACCTCGGGGCATCTCAACACCTCCTTCCCTTCAGAGCTCAGAAAGGTTTCTACTTCTTTAGAGGCTTTGCCTGTGGCAGGGGCCATGCATAGACATTACTGAGCTGGTGGGCAGCAGTGGCTGCTGTGCTCAGAGCATAGCTGGACTGGCCCATCCAGGCCAAACCTGCTCAAGAGCTCAGCTTGTTCAGCACAACATCCCTGCTGCAGGATGCTGTGGTTATTTTTAACCATTGGAGAGCTGTTAGTCCAAGCTAACACACACCCACATACAAGCTCATGCAGTCATGCATCAGACACAGCCTCCAGGCCTGCCCCAGGCCAGAGCACCAAACACACCCAGCTGTTCCTATTTCTACACTCACATTTGGAGGAGTTACTGCTCTTTGCAGCTTCGGATGCTTTGACTTGTTCCAGGCAGCAGATTAAGCATTGGCCATTCTCAAGTCACTCCAGAGCTCTGGGTTGCATTCAGAAGCTTTGTGATCCCAGCTGGCCTCTCCAGATCCTAAATCACCCTTTGCTCAACTCTTGCACTGAGCCAGGGTCCTCTCTAGGATCCATGTGGAGGGAGAAGGTTCCATGCAGAAACACCCAGATAAAAAGAAACCAGAAAGACTGAGGACCTGCAAACCCTCACTAAGCATCAGGGACCCCACATGAAGTTGGTTGATTTATCCTAAGGGCAGAGAATTGTTACCTCCTGTGTTCCTGGAAATGTCACACATGGAAGGAGGTTCTGCCAAGACACCCACCCTGCACCTCTTCAGCCAGTCAGTCCAGGAACATCTAGGGATTGGTCAGTGTGGCCATGCTCAGGTACTGCCACACCAACACTGCTCTGCTCAGACTGAGCCTGCAGCCCCACTCCATGCACCCCTCTCCTTCACATCAGATTTCAGCTCACCTTTCCAGAGGCCATGAAGAACCCCTCCACAGGAAGGGCTAGAGGGGAGGGTCCCACTGGCAGCCCTGGACACTCAGTGGGAGGATGTCCATACCAACTATCTCCAAGTACTGACAATGAAAGTTACATCCAAAATCTATGTGAAAAAATAAGGACATTTTATTATAAAGTTCAAAAAAGTAATAATCAACATAGCATTTAACTAGACATCTTACTCAAGGGCACAGCCACCCTAGAGAACCAGGCACTTTGCAGTCACAGCAGAAGTCCAGGTCTATGGGTCCAGGTTCCTACTTGTCCTAGAAAACAAAATATTTTACCCATAATGCAGGCCAGCCATCACCAACTGGGGTGGGAGTGTGCTAGTTGCTGAGCACTAATCAACCCACCCCACACCTTTCCTCACCCTCCACCTCCCTCCCAGCCAGGCAGCTGAGCGCCAGTAACCAGGAGGTTATCCACCAGTGCTTCAGCAACAGATGTGTCTGGAGCAGTGAAGGACCCCATGTGAAGCTGCTAGCCATGAAGACTCGCCCACAAATCCTCCTCATGTTAAAGCACAAGATATCTGGGTCAGCAAGTCACAAAGTGCTGGTAGTGGCTCTGGTTCTGAGGTGGCTTCCCCAGGTACCAGTACAAGACGCTTAAGTGGCATCTGGCAGTCCTGTCACTCCAGGATGATCATGCCCATGGCACTGTGTCCAGTCAGCATCTCAACAATGTAAGGGGACTGAGGGTGTTTCTTTTCACAGGTAGAAAAACTAGAGACCATACAACCCTTTATCTTACTTAGCAGCAAAGAATGGAGAGCTGGGTCACAAAGGCCCAGAGCCTGGGGACATCCTCACAGGCTGAAATATCTCTGAAGCAGAGCTCGTGACACCTCCCCTGCTGCACACTGAAGGAGGGTGGGATCATGGCTCAGCACAGATGAGTCCTTACCCCATACTGGGACAAACTACTGCTGTCATCACAGTCTGCATCAGCTTCCTGCTCACTGGTATCTCCACTGCTCACACCAGCTTGTGGCTTCTGGCTGTCACCATCACCACTATCAGTATCTGGATGACCTTCCCCACTGCTGGACCCAGCTGGATCCTCCCGTCCCAGTTCTGTGCTTACTGCCAGCACCTCTGGGGCGTCACTGACCCCAGTGGGCTGGATGTCCTCCACCTGCAGGGACAGGGACATAGTCAGACTGGAGCTCTGTGGAAGAGCAGCACAAGAACTTAATTCAAGTCACCTTCTCCTTGTGTAGCCAAGGGAACAAGGACTGAAGTATGTCTTTTCAGCCCAGTATTTTGCAAGTTTACCCAGGACATGTGCAGCCATTGTGGGGCAGGTCCACTCACTTGGAGATCTGATAGGTCCTTCAGCTCATCGAGCTCCAGATCTGCTTCAGTGTCATTCTGGGACATATACTCCTCGCTATCCGTTTCCAGGTCCGAGGGCTGGAGAGGGAAGAGACAATCTGAGGAAGGACACACCAGCTCCATTCCCAATGGCACCAGGAGCCACAGCCAAATAGCCAAGGAGAGAAATGCTAATTCACAGGGATATCAACCTAAGGGAAACTTCAGTGTTATGGGACAAGTGGGGCACCCACACCTTTCAGGCACTGACAAAGTGATGTTTGAGCACTCTTTGGACAGCCCACAGCCCTCAAAAGGGGTTCAGAAAAAACACGCTTTACAGCTCCACCTCCAAATTGCTCATCCCCCAAGAAACAAGCCTGCTTGGCACATCATACCTCATATGTGAGATCATCAGAGTCATTCTCTGGCAGTTCTCTCTCCAGTACCACCAACAAGGTCTCCTGCTCCTCCAGAGCTACATCATCCCGCTTCCTCTTGTTTGCTTTCTTAGCTGGGCTGATCAGGGCTTCTTGGCTCTCTGTGGGCATTCACAGGAGGCACAGTCACTACACAGACCAAATGAACCCATACATCTCCATTTCACAGCTTTCTGCCCAGGACAAGGGCTTCAGACCTAACATCTTTTGATGTCATGTTCAGGTGTTCCAGAAGGCCACAGCTCTTACCCTTGGGCATGTTGCTCTGGCCCCAGTCTGCTGGCTGGTATGCCAGGATGCTCTGAATCCTGGTGGGGAGGGTGAAGAGCAGGAGGCGTGTTAGTCTCCCCTGTTGCTTCTTGGCAAATCGTCTAGGCCTAGTAGGAGTCTGGGTGGGGTAGAGTTTGTTGATAATGGTTTTCACAGGGACCATGAATCCAATCCAGGCTGATACTTTCTGAAGCATCTTCAGCTGCAAACATGAGAGCTATATTAGGTCATGCAAGACCTTCCAGCTGTCTAAAAGCCCCCAGTGGAAAGCCTTAAATCCTGCTCTGTCCCAGTGTGGTGCGAGATTGGGACCAATTTCAGCCGGGTGAAACAGAACCAGTTAGACTGTGCCTAGTCCCCAAAGGCCTCACATCTTCCCTAGCCCAGAAAAGGGGAGACAAGAGCTGTGACAGCTTTTGACAGGAGGGGAGCAAAGCAAGACCAAACCAAGGGCAAAAGCTGGGACAGGCAGGAAAGCAGGGGACAAACACACACCAGGCACAGGACAGAAGGAAGAGACAGTATCTGGCAGAGAAACAAAAGGAACTGCTCATATCAAGGTTTTATCACCCCATCCCCTTGGCCTTAAACTCCTCCAGCAGCTTGAATATCACCTACCAGGTACTTGACAAAATTCAGCTGGAGGATCTGGTACAGGAACCTGCTGGAGAAGGAGCAGGGCTCATTGCAGGTAACCGGCCTCCCCTAGACAAGGAGAGAAAGGTCAGACACCAGTTCCAACAGTGACCCCAACAGAAACAACCCCTGTGGCACCTGGAGGATCTCTACCTGCTCAGAGCTGGTGCATAGTCTTCGTTTCTGCTCCATGAAGCCCAAGAGGCTGGACTAGACAGAAGCCTGGCTTAGCCCTGGGCTGCAACCCCCAGGCTACTTGTAGCTACTGGCCCAGCTGATCCTCATTACACTGATGAGCTGCCGGCCTAATCAGCGGGGCAGCCCCAGTACCTCACTTGAAGGCTGGTAATTCTCAATTAAGAGGTTATTTTCTCTCATTTTAGGGTGCCTGTCTCCTCCTGGGGGTTGTAGTTTGTCAAGCCAAGACTGATTTGGGATGTCTCCCCTTGCTCTGTGCTGATGCAAATAGTTAAAGCAGGAGGGTGATGAGATGTCAGGAAACCTGCCCTGCTGAGCCCCCATGGAACAGGCTGGACCCCAGGTGAGGGGAGGTCCCTCAGCATCTCTCCTGACCTATGTCCTCCCCTTGTTCCCACACTGGGGAGAACTTGGGCTTGGGGTTTGTTTTAGTCAATAAAGCTGGAAGGAAGGGATTAAGCCTGGTTCTTCGAAACCTCAGCCTGACGGAGCAGCCAGCAGTTCTGTGTGCACATGAACACACGTTTGTGAAATGGCCTTAGCTGAGACCCCAGAAGCTGTGTCACAGCAGATCCTCCCAGCCTCTGCTCTGGGCTCTTGCTGAGGTTTTAAGTTCCTGCAGACCATACACCCAAAGGCTGCACTTGGCATTGTGTGGACACCTGAGCTGCTGACCCCCGTGTCCAGCTCAGTGTCCATCCTGCACCAGCTCTCTGCCTGGCTAAGTCAGGCACCGGGATATGCAGATGGGCCCAGGCCCTGTCTCTGACCAGCTCAGGCCCCAAACTATTAGGAGGGAATTTCAGCTGTTATTTTTACCAAGCAGGTGGATTTGGAGGCATTCAGTGTTTGGGTGTCACTTTGCCTTGTTGCAGGGTAACAGACACGCTGCTGCAAACCCCGGTGGGACCCGGGGAGTGGGTACAGCATGTGGGCATTGCCCTGGGGGTGAAGAACATGGTGTCAGGATAACAGGGCACCCACCTCCCTCCAGCTGAACAGGGTGTCATGGGAGAGGTTACCCTGCAGAGATGGGGACCCGTATCTAGCACCCTCAGACCTTGCTTGTAGCCCTGACACGGGCCACATGATTAGGGGGCAGACATGAGTCCCACTAAGTGGAGTTGGGACAATACTCTGAGATGGTCTCCTGGGCTTGTCCCAAGGCTTCCAACCCCTGTCTGTGGCAAAACAAGCCCAAAATCCACAGTGGAGCCTTTTTGGTTCCCAGTACAGGACAGAACAATGGCCTATTATGGGGACCCAGCTTCATCACTGTGGGGACATATCCTGCGCTGCACAGAGATGGAGCTACTGTTTTTATCTGCACTGTTTGCAGAGCAGGACCCAAAACAGAGCAGCTGTCAGTGGAGGAGGCTTCTTCAGCCAAGGCGAGGGTGGCAGGACAGCTCTGCCCCCTGCCCTGCTATAGAGAGGAAAATGGCAAAGCTGAGGCTCCACTGGGACAGCACTCTTGTGCTCCCACCTGGAGGGAGTGCCCCCCCCCCCCATGGCCTCGTGTCTGGGGGCTGCCTGCAACAGTCCCCACTGCAGTCCCATCCCCAGCAGGGACGGGAGCACAGGGATGTGGGGAGAAAGCAGCCAGCCCCAGCCCTAGCAACAGCAGAGGTGGGAGGAGGGACTTGGGGACCCCAGTGGTTGAAATTGCTGATTTCTCTGGGTAATTGCGTGGGCCAAGGCGGAGATTTTCCTGATGGGAGCTTTGCTAGACAGAGCTGAAGTGTTTATCTCCTGCTTTCAGCTCCGGTTGCCCCTTCTGCGCAGCTCCACTTGGTGCCCACGGACGGTGACTCATCCTGCACAGGCCACCGCTCGCTGCTCTCTCTCTGGCTCCCAGCGAGCAGATCCCTCCCACCCTGGGACCCACAGCCCTCTCTCACATTGCTCATCCCCCTCGTCTTCTCCTCAGAGCCCCCCCCGACCCCTGGCTCACGGGTGATGGGAGCTGACTGGTGGCCCTGCACGTGGGCAGGACCACAGGAGCAGAGCTTGGGGACAAGTGTCTCCTTGCCTGTCCCTCTCCCTCTGTCCCTGTTGTCCCCCCCCGGCCCCATTATTGGGCAGGTGACAAATTGCTGCTGGTTCAGAGGGAGCAGGTGCAGCCGTTGTCACCATACGTCACCGGGCAGAGAGCAATCAGGGCTGGCTGCGGAGCATAAATACCCAGCACGGCTGCAGGGAACCCTGTGAGTCCCACCATGCTGCGCTGGGAGGGGATGCTCTGTCCCTGCAAAGACCAGGGCAAGAGCTCCAGGGGTATCTTCCTCCACATGGTGACCCCCGACCGCATCCCACAGTTCACTATCCCCTCTCTGGACATCCAGAACAAGCACAGGCGCTCAGGCAAGGAGAAGGGACAGCTGATGGGGATGGCCCAGAGGAGCATCTCGGACCCACCAGTAGAGGATGAGCATGATGTGCCTGGTTCCACCTCATCCTGTTCCAAGGCCAGGGTTGCTGCCACTGCACAGGCTGTCCCAGACCACACTGCTTGGGCAGGTCTGTCCTTGCCCCATCTCCCCACGGTCACTACCCCGTATGGCTTTGTCACCCTGGGGCAGAGCCCACAGGTCACCAGCGAAGAGGCGTTGTTTTTTCACTTGGACTCAGGTCACTCTCAAGGTCTTGCTGCTGAGATATATCCCAGTTGGCCAGAGGAGCCAGAATGCCACAGACACCCTGTGATGAGTGTTGCTGGGGGACATGGCTGCTCCAAGATGGGTGGAGGCCTGAGGGACCACAAGCAGCCAAGTCCCCATGCCACCGGTCAAAAGGATGGTGGAGCCAGCCAGGCCTACAGGACTCCAGCAGGGCTTCCCCTGCCCAGGAGATGTGCCAGCCTGCTCAGACACATCCAGATAACAGACGTTCTGGAAAGCAAAGAGGCAGAGAAGAGAGAAGAGAGGCTCCTAGGGGTGGGCTTTCAGGGGAGCAACTCCAGCCTGGAGGTCCCTGCTGGAACACCCAGGAAGAACTTGCTGCAATGGATCCTCAGGAGGCGGCTTGCCCATCCTCGGCAGCTCAAGCCTACGAATTTCACTCTCCATTGATCTTGCATAGCAGCCCTGAGAAACTCAGGTCCCCTGTGACATGCAGAAACAAACTCTACAGCTCTTGGAGAGTTATAAAGCAGGTATGTTTATTACAGCACCGGGTGCAAGGGGGTTTGCTCCTCCAAGCTTGCACACTGTAGCGCAAAACATGTGTTCATTTATGACACAAACCCATGCCTATTCGTTAGTATGGGCTGGGTTATTACAACTAGTTCTGGGGATGGGACTAACTATTGTAATTGTTTCCGGGAACTCGTTATCATATGTCTCCTCCTGTTGCCACATGCGTGCTGGTTGTGGGCCATGGTCTTCTGGAGGAAGGCTCATAGTCTTCTTCACCATGTGCTCTTCACCTTTGGTACAAAATGCTGGGTTGGCTGGACTCCAGACCACAGAGCTGGTTCTGACCAGATGGTTCCTTCACAAAGACAATCCTTTGCATGTAGGCTGTTCCTGTTATACATTGTGCTCACAGCTCAAGGCTGCCCCTTCATCTCGACGAAGCTTCGGTTCCAGGCCCCCCGCATAGGACTGACATCGTTTATTTATTCCCCGAATCACCTAAAGACCTGGGAAAGAGAGACTTTTGCACATGCCTCAGCCTGCCAGGCTCAAACACAAGGGTGTCAGACGTGTCACTTTTCCTGGAGGAAACACTGAAACGGCACTGCCCTTGGCTGGGCATCACACTGGGACTTTGTGGGTCACAGCAGGACGTCCGTCGGGCAGGAGGGGTGGCAGCAGTGGTGGTGAAGCTGCGTGGGGCACGAGGGAGCTGCAGGCTTGTAATGGTACAAATAAAATGTCTTAATAAAAGTTTGATAATGTTTCAGCTGACCCTTGTCACCTCTTCTTTTTTTTGCCTGTCCCAGCAGTTAAGTAGCAACAGGATATTTTGGTGCACCCCAGCACTCCCTACTCCTGTACCCCCAGTATCAGCAGATTTTTCCCTGTATCTCCAGGTGAGCGCAGGTTCTCGACAGGCTGAAACTGCTGAAATGCAGAGCAGGAGGCGTCCTGAGCCCCTGAAGACACGAGCTGCAGCCGGCAAGGAGAGAAAAGTGATGATCACACCCACTTTACACCTGGTTCCCCGATTTTTGGGTGCAGGTTGGGATGTTTGCAGGTGTTGGTGTCCCTCTCCCAGCCTGTCTTCTGCTTTCAGGACACAGCAGGTATCCCAGAATATTTGCTCCGCACCAATCCATAGAGTGCGGCTGCCAACTTCTCTTAACCAGCTGTGATAAAGCAAATGTCACATTATTGGCTGAGCTCTCATAAATTGCTTTTTGCTTTTATTGAGAAGCAGAACCTGCAATGCCAGAATTAAAGCGTTCGTGGTCAGCAATGTTTTGTGGCTAATGGAGCGGGGCCTCCTGGGTCAGCAGCACTGGGCTGCTGCCACCTTCACTTTCAGGGCTCTTAATTCTCAATGAGGATCCCTGAGAGGTAGAACTGGGAGGGCTGGTCCCAGTCCAGACAGGCAGCTGGAGGTCAGCCAACTTTAGGGAGGGGTGTGCTGGGAGTCAGTTGAGGTCCCTGAAGCGAGAGCACATGGAGCAGGCAGCAATCAGGTTTTGCACCAGGGGCTTAAACAGGGAGTTTATTAATTCATTTTGATTCCCATCCCCGCCAGCCTGGCTGCGTGGCCTGGGCCACATCCTGCTCCAACTCAGCAGCTGGTTTCATAGAATCATAGAATAGTTTGGGTTGGAAGAGAACTTAAAGATCATCTAGTTCCAGCCCCTGCCCTAGGCAGAGACATTTTCCACATCTCTTCAGTCTAGTTTGACTCCTAAGCCCTTTGCTGGAACTGCCAGCTGCAGGGGTGCTTTGCCCAATGGTTCTGAGCAATGGGGATGAGCAAGAAGCAAGATGTGGGGCCCCAGAGTCCCTGCTCTCCTCCAGATGATGCTGCATGAAAGCACCAGTACCCAGAGGACTTCAGCATTGGCATGAAAGTGGGGTGAGGAGCTTCTCAGTGCAAATCCCAGGCTTCTCCAGGCATATACATGCCCTTCTGCCCATCATGGCAGGGATATTAAAGGCTCTTTCCCCAACACAGGAGAATGTGGTGGCCTGGGCTGCTAGGAAGGGGGCTGGGATCAGTTATGTGACAGCAAATCCGCTCAAGAGTGACTATAATGAGAGCTGGCACTATGGAGGGCATCAGGGACTAAAGCTTCTGAAAATTTAAATTGATCTCCAGCTCCTGAGGGCATCGTCTCTGTTCAGCACTTAGGGCTGAGAGGGCAGATTGAGTTACCAGAGATTAATAAACGAGCGGTTATCAGTTACTCGAGCTGTGATACCCGAACACGTGCATGCTGCGAGCTGACAGGCAAATGTGAATTAAGTCATGCTCCTGTAAACCTCTCTCCAGTTCCTTTTGAAGCTTAAGCTACTGAAAAGCGGTGGCTCTGTCAAACTGCCTCATCATCTTCCATGGAAAGTGTGGGGACAAATCCTCGATGGCAGCCCACTGAAATGATAAGCCTGCTGTATTTAGCAATTAAACCTGGAAACTGGGAGCCAGGACTCCTGGGTTTAATTCCCTGTTTGGTGACCTTCCTGAGCTCCCAGGAGCCTTTTTGTGCCCCTTACCTTGTCTACAAAATAGGAAGAAATCTTCTCTGCTTCACAGGAGCATTGTGGGGCTTCATTCATCCTTGTTCACAAGACATCTCTGGTGCCCTTGGCAGGATTCCCCGGGGGAAGAAATATTATGATATGTTATTAGAGCCTGCCGTGCTACAAGACTCATTTCCTCTGGATGTGCCAGCGGGAGGATTATCAGCCTGGACAGAATCACAAATTAAAGGTTTGTTTAAAATGGTTGCGGTGGGGATTGCTCCGTGAGAGGCGCGGTGCTGGGGCCGAGCTTGGAAGGAAACATCAGTTCCCCGCAGCACGGCAAAGGTGCTTTGCGGTGGAACCCTGCCTCCCTGCCGTATTTCTGCTGGCTGCCAGGCTACAGCTCAAGACATCTCTCCAGCCTGTGAAGTGAGAAGGACAATATCTCCCACTGGAGCAACGCGCCTCTGAGATTTAAAGGATCTTTCCCTGCAAACCCCATGAGGACGTTACAATGGGAGACATCACTGATGTGGCAAGACAAATAATCGTTACCAGCCACTGACTATTCTGCCCGGGCCTGGTACATTTTCTAAATGCTGAGGGTTTTTTTTCTGACTCAGAATTTTGTTCCAGGCTCCTGCAGATACAGACAACAGAAAAGCTTTGGGCTAATTATCCACTTTTAATCCCACATACAGCGGTTTCAGCAGCGCTCACCACACTTGGCTGCAAGTGGGTGGAATCAGAAAAGTAACCAGTTCAAATCTCCCAAGCATGAGGGGTTGGACTGGGGATGGTTCTCCATATCCTCCACAGCTGGAAGCTTCCCAGCACCCTCCTGCAGCCAGAGAGGGGCAGGCACTGCATGCCCACCGTGCTATGGCTTCCCTCAGCCCTGTCCCCAGCTGGGACTCTCTCCTGGGATGCCAAGATGCTTTTTTACCTCCACACTGACTCTTCTGAAAGGTCAGATGCTCCAGACACTGCAGAGGCCAGTTTATTTGAAAGAAAACCAGCCAAACTGGGATTATTCCTGCAAATTCTGTAACAAGAAAAATAAACAGACTTTCCCTTTGACCTCAGTGGATCTAGTACATCCTTCAGCTTTACCTGATAGCACTATCTCCCCTATTCTTTGGAATTTCATAGAATGGTTTGGGTCGGAACGGACCTTAAAGCCCATCTAGTGCCACCCCCTGCCCTGGGCAGGGACACCTCCCACCACACCAGGTTGCTCCAAGCCCCCTCCAACCTGGCCTTGAACCCCTCCAGGGATGGGGCAGCCACAGCTTCTCGGGGCAACCTGGGCCAGGCTCTCACCACCCTCACACCAAACAAGTTCTTCCCCACATCTCAGCTCCATCTCCCCTCTTTCAGGGTCAAACCCTTTCCCTCATCCCAGGGCTCCCCTCCCTCATCACGAGTCCCTCCACAGCTTTCCTGGAGCCCCTTGAGGGACTGGAAGGAGCTCTGAGGTCTCCCCGGAGCCTTCTCTTCTCCAAACTGAACCCCCCCAACTCTCTCAGCCTGTCCTCCCAACAGAAGGGCTCCAGCCCGCCCAGCATCTTCAGGGCCTCCTCTGGCCCCACTCCAGCAGCTCCATGTCCTTCTGATGTTGGTGACCCCAGAGCTGGAGGCAGCACTGGGGGGGGTCTCCCCAGAGCGGAGCAGAATCCCCCCCAGCCCTGCTGACCATGCTGCTGGGGATGCAGCCTAGGATGTGTGTGGGGGGTTCTGGGCTGCCAGCAGAAGTTGCTGGGGTATGTGGAGCTTCTCACCCACCAACACCCTCAAGTCCTTCTCTTTCCCCACTGCAAACTATGGTAATCAGGATATGCCCCTTTTCCTTTCAAAGAAGCCCAGCTTCCCCCTGGCCAGGCTGCTATAATCACTGGTCACATTGGCGCTGCATCCTTGCATTTGTCTCTGTGGGGCAGAGCAGAGACCCCCTGAGGAGAGAACAGTCCTTCACTGTCAACAGCGTCAGGTGCACAAATGTCACTTATTGCATGATGAGGGCTCTTCACCAAGCTGGGCATGGAGCGTGGTCACTGTCACGGACACCAGGCTCTAAGCAGCAGCAGGAGTCAGATGGGAGCAATGAACACTTCTCCATGTGATTTTTATGCGATGGAGCACCTGGCCCTCCCAAGATCAATACTGAGCTGCTGCCTTTGCCAAGAATTTTAGTCAGTGTCCATGCCTTCTGGGTGAGATAAACCCCTTCATGTGCTCATTAGCTGCATGGCTCGTCTACCAGCTAATTGGCACTGGAAAGGTCAAGCTCTGGCTATGAGATAGTCTACTGCAGTCCAGAGTGCCAGCTGGGGAAGCAGGGAGGCACACGGAGCTGGAGACTGGGATGTTCTCCCACTGACTCTGGTGGTTTTAGGGATACAGTTTGCCATCTGGTTTCCTGAGTGAGGGGAACCATGGGCATCTCCCTACCCAGTTGGAGCCCATCTCTCCTGCCCTTCACCCTGCTGACTCCTCTTGAAATATCCCCTCCTGCTCCTCAGTAGTGTCTGTGCTCTCCCCTCCCTGATCCACGCCGCAGGCGCCTGGCTGGTCTGTGGCTTCACTGTTGCCTGGATGCCACGAGGATAACAGCTCCTCCGGAGGCTTACATTTCACCTCCTCAGCTGGCAGGCTATTTGTGACCAGGTAGCGACCGCCTCCAATTTAGCTGTTATTCCCATTTGTTCCATGAATGGGTTTGTTTGCTTGTTTCCATTACTGCAAACATCTGACGGCAGCGCATGGCACGGGGACAAGGCTCTGGCAGTCCCAACAGGCAGAGCCATGGGAGCCCCTGCGAGGCACACGGCAGCAGCTGCTTCTGCTCTTTGCTCAGCTGTGCTTGCACCCAGAAACCATATTTCCACCCGCAGCAGGACCCCTGTCCCCAGCCACACTCTGCAGAGGCACAGCTGTGTGCATACAGGTCCTTGCTTGTCCCTTTCGATCACAGAATCACAGGGATTGGAATGGACCTTGAAAGCTCCTCCAGTCCACCCCCCTGCTGGAGCAGGAACACCCAGAGCAGGTCACACAGGAACGCCTCCAGGCGGGGTTGGAATGTCTCCAGAGAAGGAGACTCCACCACCTCCCTGGGCAGCCCCTGCCAGGGTTCCCTCACCCTCAAGAAGTTTTTCCTCAGATTGAAGTGGAACCTCCTCTGTTCCAGCTTGCACCCATTGCCCCTTGTCCTGTCATTGGATGTCACTGAGAAGAGCCTGGCTCCATCCTCCTGACACTCACCCTTGACATCGTGATCAACATGAATGAGGTCCCCCCTCAGTCTCCTCTTCTCTAAGCTCAAGAGAACCAGCTCCCTCAGCCTTTCCCTGTGTGGGAGATGTTCCACTCAATCATCTTTGTGGCTCTGCCCTGGACTCTCTCCAGCAGTTCCCTGTCCTTCTTGAACAGAAGTTCTTGCCCAGAACTGGACACCATATTCCAGCTGGGGTCTCACCAGGGCAGAGTAGAGAGGGAGGAGAACCTCTCTTGACCTACTAACTAACCTCTCTGTTTCCAGAGAGCCAGCTGTGGTGAGACTGATCCACTCATGAATAGGAAAAATACCAGCCGTGTTGCCCTCCCTGGGGTTTACTTTAAACCCCAGTGTGAGTATCTGTCACTCATCATGAAGAGCTGGGAGTCATATCTGAGTGATTTTTTCAAGCAGCTCCTCTTGCATTGAAAAGAATCAAATGTCTCTAGAGATGGGAGTTATAGCATGCAGCTGGCAGAGTGTGTGGGAGCAGCTGGCACACAGGGGATGCAGCGTGATCCCCGGACACCTTTGCTCTGCTGCTGGAACCTGGCATAATGGAAAAACAAAGGCAAAGCAGCTTCTGTGCTGTGAAAACAAGGAGGAAGATTCCCATCTGAATCCATCCCAAGGCAGCAGCTGGGAAGCAGGAGCTGCCAGGACAGGGAAACATTGGTGGGGTTAGTGATACAGCCAGGCAGGGCAACAGAGAGAGCCAGGCTGCTGCTGACCTGAACCTGCCTGGTGGGACAGGACAGGCAGCATCACCCGGGGAAGAGGAGGGCTGGGACACAGCACACACCTGCACACCTCTGGGGACAGTGCAGGTGTGTCTGTCAGTGGCCACAGGGGTGGGTGGGAGAACTCATTCCATGGAATGATGTTCACCATGAATTTCCACCTGTGGCCATCTCATTCCTCCCATGGCCACTCTGGAGAAGCGGGAAGGTCATTTCTTTGTCAGGGACAAAGGAGGAGTGGGGGTGGTCACACAGCTTCATGTCCAGCCCCTATGACATGAGCTTTGTTCCCAGGCTGCGAGGGGTGTGGGCTACCCCAGGCATGGTGATGCTGTGTCTGGGCTCCTCCATGCACACCCAGCATGGACCTACACAGCACTCTGGGACTGGGGACCACTTTCAGCAAGCCCAGGAGGATTGGGGCCAGCAGTAGTCCACCTCACATGACCTTCCCCAATGTCTTTCTGTTGCTTGCTGTCCCTTCTTCCCATCCTGATGGCAGAGGTGGTTGTACTGAGGCAGAGCAACAGAGAATATCACCTGCTGTGAGAGGTGCCGCAGTCATAAAGCTGCTGAACCCCAGCTGAGGTGAGGCATCGGAGGGATCCCAATGGAACCCAGACCCCTGGCTTCTGGTTCCTGCTCGAGGAGATGCCAAATTTCCTGAGCTGGAGATTTTCACCTGATGTGGCTGCAACCCTGGGTGCCAAAGGGTGACTGGAGAGCTGTGGCAGCAGGACCCATGGGCAGCAAATGCACGGGAGGACTCTTGAGAAGTTGCCCATTACTTTATTCTGACCTCACCTTGTATGACCAGGGTTTGCTTGGACTTGCTCAAGGTTAATGTCACTCAGCCATGGTTTGGTGTAGCTGTTAGGCCACACACCACAGACACTTGGCTCTCTAGTGCCAGCAGTGGAACACAGTAGGCAAGGCAGTGACAAGCTTAGCAACAGACAGACCTGGTGGCTGTGCTAAATGATGATCTTTAGCAGTCCTCCAATGCTGCAACTCTGGAGAGCAGCAGGACAGAGTGGTGGTGGACCTGGAGATGATTTACCACTGGAAACAGCAGTCCTGGGGATCTCTGACCTTGGCTTGGGGCTTCACAGGGTTACTGCAGAGGGTCTTCAGCCATGAGAAATGGCCTGAGAGACACAGGTGACGCTGTTGCTGATGGCAGCACAATAGCAAAGATGCCCTTGATGGCTGTTCAGGAAGAGACCTCGGCTGTGGCACTCAAAACAGGGCTTGACTCAAACCCAGTGGTTTTGGCTGCTTTGCCTTCTTGGGTTCTCCACGCCACACAGGCTTCATTGCAACAGCATGGAGGAGAGCAGGGCCAGTGGTGAGGTCCCTCACCGGGGCTGCTTTCCCACCCGCCCGTGAAGATGCAGCGAAGAGCTCCGCTGGCAGGACTCATCCGAGCTGTAACAGAGCTTCTCCCTCTGCTGAGGCTGGAGTCAGCCCAAATGAGACTGCCAGCTCAATTAGAGGAAACACACGGAAGGCATCTGCAGGGAGAGCTCCAGTTTTCGGCACAGGGCAAAGCCAGGGAGCTATATTTTCATCTTGTTTGTGCTAATTATCTGTGTAGATGAAACAAGCTGTTAAAGTTGGAAACCAAACTAATTTTCTTCCATACGCTGCCTTCACACCTCCTAGGATTTGTGACCCTACTGAATAGCAGAGAGCTGCTTTGTTCATTTGTGGGTATTTTACTTCCTCCTGGCACCTCTTCCCATGAGCTTGTCTAGACATGGTGCATTCACAAGCCAAAGCCCATTTCTGTGCCCACCCTTGGGAAAACCAGCATTTGCAAGAAACAGTTTTCCCAGGCTTGGGGTTGCTTCTTAATGCAGTGCAGAAACCCTTCCAGGCTCAGGCCAGAAGCAGCTGTGTTGGAAAAGCCTCTCCTGGTGCAAGACCAATGGGTGTTGCAGAGGCACAAACCCCAGGGAGCTGTGTGTCATGCTGCCAGCACTGGCGCAGGATTGTGGGGGTCTTGCCAGGACTGGCTTCCCAGCGCCACAGGGAACAAGGCAGATGTGCATTACTCAGTGTCAGCTGCTGTTTTTCTTGTGTCCAACAAATCAATAAACTGGCTGAAAATAAAATTGGTACTTCCTTCGCCTCCTTTCATGTTCATACCCAGCAAGGAGCTCAAAATGCCAGAGGAAAAGGGAAGCTGATTGCTCCAGCTGTGGAAGCGGCTGAGCTGGGGCAGAGCCACAGGGATCTCAGCCCAGTTTGGCTGCAGAGATCAGTTGGAAGGTGATGGGGCTGCAAACCCCACTGGGGCACACAGGGCTCCTCTACGGGAGCGAGGAACCCACTGGGAGCTGCACCGAGGGAAGTTGGAGCAGACCTGTATAAGAAGGAGGAGGTGAACTCCATACCTGGTACCCGACGGCAGAAGAGAGAACGGAAACATGGTGAACCACTTTTCTTGGTGAATAGATAAACCCACAGAGCAGCTCTGCTATTTACAGCAGGACTTCAGCCCAAATGCAAGCAGCAGAGCTATGGTTGCAATGCCCAGACCAGATCCCTGTCGTGTCTGGCGCTGTACAAACACAGAGACAGCCTGAACTTCACTGCAATCAGCATGCTGTGTGGCCAAGCCTTTATCCAGTTCCCATTTGAGCTCCAGTAACCAGTGGGTAATTGGGTCTGCAAAGCAGGACCAGCCAGAGAGCTGAAGGAAGGAGAAGGGAGAACAAAGCAACATCGTCTCCTCATCATACACCTCAGCTGAAAAATTAAAGGCACTTGGTTTGCAGATCTGGGGCCTTTTTCTGGTTATTGCCAACCTCCCAGCACCTCCTGGTTTGATGGTCCTCAGCTGACACTCTCCACAGCTGCCATCGCCTCCCTCTCTGGGAACCCGTGTGCCAAGTGGATGCCCTTTGGCCCCTGCACTCAACAGCACTCCAAGCCCTTGGCACGGCTTTGTGTGACGGCAGCCAGCGAGTAAATTTAGATGATCAGCAAACATGACAGTTTCAAATCTCTTCATCAGGAAGGCTGAATAGTGCTCCCCCAGACGCCACGGACTCATCTTCCGCCTCAGCCCCTTCTTCACATGGGCAGCTTCACGTGAAAGTGCCACTGGAGGGTTATAAACCAATATTGCTTCCCCCATCGAAAACTATGAGTCATGTAATTTTTAAAAGCTACAAGCTTCACCTTTGTATCCACTTAAAGCTAATTGCTTTTAAAAAAATAAAGAGGCAGGATCCGTTATGGTTCTTTAATTGCCCCGAGGGCTGGGTAGGCTGTGAATTTAATGTAGCTGGGGGCGGATTTTCACTGGGGGTGTGTGTGGTGGGAAGGGGGAAGAGGGAAAGTGGTGTGTGCAGCCCTGTCCCTTAACAAACCAAGACTTAGTAAAAGCTCTTGAGAGCCTAGGGCTGGGAAAAGGACCCCACTGCCCCCGCTCCCAGCTGCAGCCCTGGTGCATGGGGCAGCAGCCAGAACCTACTCGCTCCAGGGCACTGGAAAGTCTTTTGGATACCAGCAGGATAGGGGTGGATGGGGCAGAGTGTGAAACGCCTCTTGTGCTCAGGAGCTCTGCGGGCAGACATTGCCTCCAAGCAGGACTTTCAAGGGAGCATGATGTCCTCCTGGCCAAGAAGGAGGGCTTCCCTTCCGTTTGGCCAGGGAGAGCTTCACCTGGCCTCTGCCTGGCCAATTCAATGTTTCAGGGAAACTGAGGCACAGAAGGTTACTTTGCTCACCCAAAGCTGCCCAACAGGAAGAATGTTCTGCATCTCCAATACCTGCACCGGGAGGTTTCCTCCCTTGGGTGCTGAATTCCCAAATGACACTGAGCTGTATGTGGCAGACTGGCTTTGCTCTGAAGGAATGTCCGCCCTTGGAACTGTGGGCTCTGCTTCTCCTCTGAACCAGCCACACACGGCAGAGCTGCTGTCCTTGCCACCAGGCAGCTGCCCCAATGAATTCTCATTTGCAGGACCAAGGAAATTACTTTTCCTTGCTGGTGCTTATCAGTGTGTCCACCCTGGGCTCATTGCCTGTGAGGACAGTGGAGGTTTTCATAGAATGGTTTGGGTTGGCAGGGACCTTAAAGCCCATCCAGTGCCACCCCCTGCCCTGGGCAGGGACATCTCCCACCACACCAGGTTGCTCCATGCCCCCTCCAACCTGGCCTTGAACCCCTGTGTTTTGCATCCCTATGTGCCACCGAGGGGTCTTACAAGGCTTTGAGGCAGGAGAAGAGGGATGCTGAAACACGGAGCCGCTTTGCAGGAGAAAAGCCTGGGTGAGCAGAGTGCAGGGCGTGTTCCTCCTTGTCAGATTCCTGGCAGAGGTGAGATTCCTCTTTTCTTCTCGCCTTGTCACTTCCCTGTTGCTGCTCAAGTCTCTGATGGAAAGTCATCGCTCTCCTCCGTTTGGCATCTCTCCCTCGCTTCCGTCACACTTGTTGGGGTGGCCCAGGGTTGCCTGCGTGGCCACACACCGACCCCATTCCTTCAGAGAATAGAATCATAGAATCATTTGGTTGGAAGAGACCCTTGGGATCATCGAGTCCAACCAGCGTGGGGGACACAGATTTCCTGATACAACTCTATTCTGGGAAACGAGTTTCAGCAATACCAACTGTGCTGATGGAGACTTAATCACTCTGTGCTTCAGAAAAAGTCATGGAAAGGCAGTAATATCTGCATATTTATGGCCCTGTGATTGTTCTGCTCTGCAAGGCAAGCACTGGGGAGAAGAGAAATGGGCAAAGCATGTGGAAAGGCATTTTTTTCTGCTCCTGAAAAGCAAAACAAAGGAGTGTGAGGGTGGGCTGAGCTCTGCAGAGCCGGCCGACAGGCAGCCCTCAGAGCTGAGTGGCAGAAGCCACGGATTTGCTGAGTGGGAGCTCTGGGCAAAAACCTGTGGGGAACACGGTTGCACAAATGCTGGCATCAGAAACACCGATGGGTTCAAAGGGTTGACAGGGAGGAGAGCAGGAAGGAGAGAGTATCTGTTGTGATTTATGTGAGCAGCACAAGCGAAGGAAAGGTCAAAAGCAACAGTTTGTCATCAAGGGGTGACCGAAGCCGGATGCTGATCCTGCAGTGGAAGAAGCAAATGGTGTTGCAGGGGTTTTGGGTGGGAACTATGGAGCTCCAGGAGCAGTGACCTGATTCCACACATCTTCACCAGCCTCCCTGGCAGCTGGCTGGGAAATGCCCTGTAAGATCAGATGTGCTGATGTGAGGGCTGCAAACTAATAAAAGGCTGGTTTCTTTTAGTGAGATAAATCAGCATTGTGCTTTCATTCCTGGCTGCACGTGGGTCTTTCCAGGATGAGGCTGCCCCACTGATCTGAGCCACACTGGCACCTGGGAGAGGACACTTCACCCCATGGCTTTTGGGTGTACCAAGATGGACTCAGGTATGCAGAGGAGAGAGGGAAATGCTGTGATCCTCAGCAAACCCGTAAGACCAGAAAATCCCCTAAAACAGGAACAAAAGGCACTGCAGAATATGTCCCGTGCCAACCATCTCTAGGTTGCAGAGCTCCAAGCTTGTCTGTGTCTCTGGGGCTGAAGGCTGGGATGAATCTATGAGGACAGAAGGGACAAACACCCCAGCAACGTAACCCTCTGTTGAACACGTGTGTAAGTTTACACAGCCATTTGTAGCCACCCAACAATAGCAAAACATCACATCCATTCCCTGCTTTTCCGTTCCTTACAAAAACCAGTGACTCTCTGCTCCCTCCAAAGCTTAGCACATTGGAAGTTTTACAATAAGTTTTTGCTCCATCCAGAGATCACAGAATCACAGAAACTCAGAATCTTCATGGTTGGAAGGAACCTCTGAGATCATGAACTCCAACAATACACACACAAAAAAATCCTGCAATCTTGGCCATTAGAACATGCCCTAAAGCCTGGAGAAAAAGGCTTATGAGAATAGATTGAGGGAGTTGGGATTGTTTAGTTTGAGGAAGAGGAGGCTGAGGGGAGACCTCATCACTCTCTACAACTGCTTGAAAGGACATTGTAGAGAGTTTGATGCTTGTCTCTTCTCACGGGCAATTGGCGATAGAACCAGAGGGAATGGCTGCAAGCTGCAGCAGGGTAGGGTTAGGCTGGACATTAGGAAAAAGTTTTTCCCAGAGAGGGTGGTCAGTCAGTGGAATCAGCTGCCCAGGGAGGTGGTGGAGTCCCCATCCCTGACTGTGTTTAAGAGTAGATTGGATGTGGTGTTGAGGGATCTGGTGTAGGGGAGAACTTTGTAAGTAGGGCTGATGGTTGGACTTGATGATCCCAAGGGTCTCTTCCAACCTAAATGATTCTATGATTCTATGATCTACTGTTTCTTAAATCCCTCCAGGGATGGTGACTCAACCCCCTCCCCGGGCAGGCTGTTCCAGGGCCTGACCACTCTCTCAGTCAGGTCATTCTTCCTAATATCTAATCTGACCCTCCCCTGCCCCAACTTCAGACCATTTACCCTGCTCCTGTCATGATTCCCTTGGGAGAAAAGACCAGAAGAGTTGTAGAGGGCAAGGAGGTCTCCCCTCAGCCTCCTCTTCTCCAAACTAAGCATGCCCTGTTCCCTTAGGCTCTCCTCCATAGGACTTGTTCTCCAGACCCCTCATCAGCTTGGTGGCTCTCCTCTGGACGCACTCCAGAACTTCAGATGTTTCTTGTCATAATACCAAGCATTTTAGTCTCTATATGAAGGCTATTGGGCCTGTCCAGGGCCACCTCCACCCTGCAAGTCCCCTGAAGAGGTGGAAGGGGCTGCTGCCATGTCACTGATCCTCAGGGAGGAGAATCTGTGCTTGGCCACGGAGGAAGGAGAAATGAGGGGGATGCTTTATATCTCCATCTTCAACAGAAGATGCTTTCAAGGATAGAACTGTCAGGGAGATCTTTCCCCTCCTCTTTCTCCCTTCCTTCTCTCCTTTCTTTGCTCTGTCACCTTACAGCTCTGTTCTGCTGCCCCTAACCCTTCAGAGAGGCACTGTCCTGCAGCCCCAGCGGGGTCTCTCCACTTGACACCACAGCGAGAAATCGCTGGAGGCGCCGAAACTCCCCACCTTTGAGGATTGTGCTCTGCAGGGGAGCTCCCCTTGCTCTCTCCTCTGCTGTGGGCAGTTGCAGAGCCTGCCTCATAGCCCCCTGCCAATATGTGAGATCTGTGGAAAAGACATGACTTTAGCCAAAATTTCGCATATAATTTGACGTATTATTTGAAAAATGGTTCAGTAGGGCTTTTTATTACAGAAGGACAGTAATGAGAATGCAGAGGTAGGTACTATTAGCTACCCAATTAATGAGATTAGTCCTATTGATTTTAATGGGGGTGATTCACTGGCTTGAGATGAAACAGTAGCTTATTTATCTACTGGACTGTGGCCAGACAATGCAGCATCTTATAGGATATAGCCCTTAATACCACAACTGGTTACAGTCAGTGGAGGAATCCCGGCCTTTTAGGAGTGTTAGTCTTGAGATTATGTTGGGGGTATTGCTATTATTTTAGGCAGAGTGCCCAAGAAGGAACAGTATGGTTAATTTTCAGGGCACCAGAGGTGATGGTCCCTGTGAGCTGGGGGGCAGGGAAGCTGAAAACTCAGTTTTCTGGCTCACCAGGTGGAACTGCTGATTTCTGAGCTGCACTTTGCATTCGCCACCGGCAACCTTTCGGGATGGAGTGGTGGGCCTGGAAACAAAACCTGTTTACCCACACAACTCATCTGCTCTGCTGCAAGGGACCATTAGTCCTGTTTCTATTGGACCAGTGCTGCCTGTGGGGTCCTGCCTTCACAGGGTGTGCAGATGGGGTTTGCATCCCCCCGTTACTTTATGCCCAGGCAGAAGCCTGTTTCCATATGCAAAATTGCTCCTGCCTGTGTGCTCTGAGCACAAACCTGGATTCAGGCTGCCTCTTTGTATCAGCAGGCATCCATCCTCCCAGCTACACAGACATGTGCAAAGCGGCTCACCCCTCTAGCTGGGACAGCAGGACATGGAGACAGAGAGGGCAGGGATCCCCCATCCCAAGAAATGAAACACCATGGAGCAGCCCTGGGATGGGTGCAAACTCAGGAGGGGGCTGAGCTGCCTCCCCCACTTCCCCTCCAGCTTCCCTGGGCTGCCTGGGGATGGGGCAGCATTATCCACTGCTGCTTTGCAGCACCTGGTGCCCTCCCCTGGCTCTCACCCATCATGCACCATTCCAGTCTTCTACAGCTACTGGCCAGTGTTCACAGGTTTTCAACGGAGGCAAGAGAGGAAAGTTGATCCTTTGGGGTTGTCTGTGGGGTTTTAATCTCTGAACCGTTCAGGACTTTTGTTTGAGAGACACTCTCCAGGTTAGATTTCTCTCCTCTGACTTTTTTTTCTTAGTATATTTAATTTCCTCTTTTGCCATTAGCTTACCTTCCTTCTTCTCCTTTCCCCTCCATGTCTTGGTTTAAGCCCATTCTCATTTAGCTGAGGCTAAGATCAAGGGTTTTTTTAAGAAACAACTCCTAACACCTCTCCTACGGGTGCTGCCTGGGAGCAGCAGTAAGGCCCCAATCTCCCTGTCAGATATCATCACATTTGCAGAAAAGCAGAGAGGATCGTGAGCTATTCCTGAGGGAAGGGGATCCATTCTGCCCAGTGCTCAGCCTCAGTCCTAGCCCCAGAGCTCTTAGAAATGTCAGTGCTCTCCCTGACTCCAGAGCAAGCACTAAATATGAGTTTGCATTCAGCTCCATCAGCATTTCTGGTGCTGGGCAGACAATCAGGAGAAACCTTACACTTATCTGGGGTGGGATGTCCCATCCTGTAAACAAGATTGATCTCTAATTAACACGGCTTAGGAAGACATTTCCCACAGAGCAGGATTTCCTATGGTCACTCATGATGGTGCTTCTTTCCCATCTCCTGTAGCCCCATGCTGCTGCCCATCACAAGAGGCAGGACACTGGTTTTAGTGAGACATTGACAGTTTCTAAGTTGATGTTTTTTTTTTTAACTAACATGTCTCTCAATTTGTTCGTAGTTTTCAGTACTTTCTGGTGAGTTTGTTGTAGGAATGCAGGGAGCCAGAGCAGAGAGTGCTTTCCATACAGATATCAAATACTTCACATTCCCCCAGCGAGGCCAGAAAACAAGCCCTGTAACAGCTAAATGACCAGAGAGAGGTTGTTGATCCTCAGTACTTTGTAAATACACAGTCACCACTTCAAAACAATGGGGGAGAAATGCTGAGCTCTGGACAGGAGCTGCATTGGGACTGTTGGAGGTGCAGACCCTGTGTGACATGGTGTATGTCACTTTGTCACCATGTGCAGCACTCTGCCCTACTTCAGCTGAACCTGCTCCTCCTGAGACTGCTAAAAGCTTTCCACAGTGATGGAAAAAGGACAGCAAACACTCCCAGCCACACGGCTCCCCACAGAGTCAGCTCCCACAGGAATACAGACAACTAAATCCTTCACAGACAGGGGTTGAGAAAGTGTGAGTAAAAGTTTTGGAATTTTCTTTGAGTTCAATACGACAACTTGGTCCTACATTATTCGTGGGACACTCCTGACAGTGCAGGCCATGGAGGAGATTAGTCTGTGCTATGCTTTCAGTTCTGAGTCTGCCTATGCAAGGTGAATAACAATTAGACTCTTGTAAATGTTAAGAAAGAAACGCCTTAACACTAATTAAACCTATTTATCTTTCACAGTCAGAGCAGTTAACATCCCCGTAAAAGGTATCACAGGAAAATGGTATGTTTATTTATTAAATTATTTTCCCAAATGCAAGGGTCTCTGCTTTACAAATTAGATGATGAAAGAGCAGATGGCACATGCAGTTGAAAAAAGGCCTGACTGTTGCTCTGTGTGTGATCTCAGAAATGAGATCAGCTCAACGGAACGTCGTCATTAATATTTAAGGGAAGAACAAGGTGTCATCAGGATCCTGGGCTGCTTGCACACAGTGATAGCGTGAGGACAGTCTGTTCCAGCAGGAGACTACAGACCTTTGGGCTGGAGGACTCCTGTCCTGATAATGGGGGTCTTCTACCCATCAGCAAGCTGAGCATCTACAGCCTTGTGCCACCTGGTGACTGAGAAGAGGACCAAACTCTGCACTGATGGATGGTTATGGAACCATCCCTTTCCAGGGACAGCAGGGACTGCACAAATTGCAGCTCAGTGATGAAGAGGGGCTCAAGCTCTCCCTGGGTCTGCTCCTTGGCTCCTACCCATGATCGTGCTGGTTGGTGCTGCCCAGCCAAGGAGGGTTGTGTCCTCTGTGGCATCTCAGCAGGACAGGCAGCCCCATGTCAGCTGGAGAGTCAAGCAACCACCAGGTAAGGAGATGCACCAATCATCTACATATATCTGGATGGAGGCTGCAGTGCTGGGGCACCACCCCAAGAGCTCTGCAACCATGGCAGGGTGAAGTAACCTTGACACACGTGTAGAGATGCCCGAAGCCATGGGACATGGCATGGGAATAAATGGATCAACTGGTCCAACCCAGCCAGGCTGTGGAGGACAGCGTGAAGAAGTTAAATGCCCATGTTCTGGCAGCACAGGGCTGAGCACCCCGTGAGCACAGGAAGGCTGTCCACCAGACCCTCCTCCTGGCCCATCAGTGGCTTCAAAGTCCAGGCACCTGAGACCACTAGCATTATTGCAGGTCTTTCCAAGGACGTGGAGCCAACAACATCTGACTTCAAGAGGCTGGAGTAGAGGTGACCTCTGCTGATAAAAGCGCTGACTGAGGCAGGACTGTGCCTGCACGCTGCCTGCATTGTCACCTTTGTCATGCTGCAGCCCTAACTGAAAGCTCAAAGAGCCCAGGGGAAGGCTAGGCAAGAGACAAGTCAGCAAATGAAAAGGGGCTGCTCTGTTCACTTTGTGCCAACATCTCCACTCAGCCTTTTTTTAAAGGACACAAGTCTTTGAGAGATTGGAAGATGTGATGTGCAGTGGTGACTTCCAAATTGTGGATGTGACTGGCTGTTTGCTGCAATGTTCCTGGTGGCATGGGTAGGAGAGCAGATCCAGAGGGAAAAGGAGAGATGAAAGGCAAAGCCTAGGATCATGAAAGAGCAGCAGTGTCCCTGGGGGAGCAGAGACTTTGAAAAGAGTGAGAGAGAGGGGATTGATGCAACCAGGGAGAGCGGGACATGAAAGTGTCTGAACATTAGTGTCAAGGGCAGCAAGGTGTACAGGAGGATGAACATGGGACAGCCTTGACAAGGAAAAGGCTTTGGGAAGGTTAGTTTCAGTGAAACAGTGACTAAAAAGACAGCCTGGGAGGGATCCTGAGGGATGAGAAAGGACAGGAACGCAGGCAGTGACTGATGATCACTTTTAGGTAAAAGGAGTTAGGAGTTTGTCTGCTCATCAGTGGACTGAGGCCACATTCACGAAACTCTGGGTGCACTGGCATTCCAGTTCAGACAAAGGACTGTCAGAAGATAAAACTAAAAGACTAAATCTGCTGCATTTACACCCATGTTGGTGACAGGAGGATGGTTGGATGAGATGATCTTGTAGGTCCTTTCCAACTTTGTGTTTCTATGATTCTATAATCTCCTCTTCTAGATGCGACAAAAAGAGGTTTGACGTGTTTCCCCGGCCCAGTCTGTGATGGGAGGTCACACTGAGACCATCCCTCTGGGTACACAGAGGTGCCCTTTCAATCACCTGAGCCCCTGGACCAGTTAATCTGCACAAACCTGAACTGGCTTGTAAAGACGGGAAAGCAGGTGGCTGTAAAACAAGGAACAGGCTGTTTGCAGATGACATAAATTTATCTGCTTTTATTTATTCAGGGTGTTAATCTTCAAGTCTCAAGACTCAAACTGGCTTCTTACCATCAGGTTGCTAATCACCATGGAGTGCCTGGGAATGACATGTCCTTACCAGCGTGATACCACAGTATAGTTTTAACGGAAATTTCATGCAATTTCTGTGATTTCTTTTACACAAGCTGATAAGGTTCATCCTTCCTGTCCAGTTTTTTTTTCTTTTTTCTTTTTTCTTTTTTCTTTTTTCTTTTTTCTTTTTTCTTTTTTTCTTTTTTCTTTTTTCTTTTTCTTTCTTTCTTTTTTTTTTTTTTTCCTGAAAGAAAATGGCTATGTTTACCTCCGGGTGTCATTTTCTGAAGATGGGTTTTGTCATTTGTTATGCTGTTAAACTCCAGGCTGATCTAGTGTCAAATCCTTGTCTTGAGATTAGAACCATGACAAACTGCAAGAGCTATCAAGGCTGTTGTCAAAATCCATCTGGACTTTTTGTGCTTAAATTAAGTGTTCCAAATACTAACTTTGTTCTTGGAAAGAAAACTTCTTGGCTCTGCATTGTAGGAACACATTAGGAAGTGCATCCGGTCAGACCACATTGTTAGTATAAATAAGAGGTGGAAATGTTTTAAAAATTCCAACTGAATGACATGCTCCAGAGGCAGCACAGCTCTTTGTCGGTGCAGGAGAGAGTAGCTGCCCCCTGATGCACCTTGAATTGATGCAATTTCAAGATGCTTTCATGAACTTCACAGTCTTGGTCCTTGTCTTGGCCAGCTCCATAGGTCAGATTGTGGGATGCTACAACTGAGAAAGCACAAGAAGGGAAAGGACTGGCAGCAGTGACATTTCTGCTTTGATTATAGCAGTTTTTCCATTCTGGCCAGGCTGCAGTTTGGCTTAGTTTGCAGCTGACAAATAGGCAGTCACAATGAGAGCGGGGCAGAGGAACACAGGCTGCTGATGGTACCAGCAACACAAGAGGTGGCAGCTGCTCTTTTCCCACCAACCCCCACTACATATGGCTTGTGGCATCTACCAGCAGAGATTCGGGTGGCCAAGAGGGATGGTGTGTGTCAGGATGGAAGGGCGATGGACGAGGTGGAGGACAAACCTCCAATCCTCCTCTCAGATGCACCAGGTTTCTCTGGCTGTAAATCACCTGCATTCACAAGCAACTGATGACATGAAGTTCATCCAAGCACAAACACAGGTTACCACAGGATTTCCCACGCCTCCCGCTCCGCGCTATGGTACTCTGGGCTAAACAAACTTCCTGTCTGCTGCAATCCTCCTGACGCTTTTGGTTCTGCCTGGGGGTGAAGCTCAGGTGGAGGTAACTGAACCTGACACCTCATCCTTTCTGCAGACCGCAATGATGCTCCCGCTGCTGGAATAATCTCAGTTTTTTAACATCTGCCTTCTGCCTGCCAGTGTTGCTCTTGCCTCTACTCCACCCCATGCTCAAGAGCAGGAAAAGGTCAGGAAAGGGAGTAAAAAAGGGTCTGTTCTTGTAGGGCTGTTGTTCAGCTCACAATGTACATGGGCTTAGGAGCTCTTCCCTTGGGATAATGGAACCAGCTCAGGTCCCACAAAGGCCAAAGGCAGCTTCCTTCTGTGTTAGATTCTCAGACCCCCAGGAAACAAGCTGATAAATAATATCCCATATCAACTGCAAAATTACACAGAAACCTACCAGAACAAGAGTCTGAGCAAGCTGTCAGTAAGGGAGAAACTGAGATGAACTTTTGATAACTGGTGTAAAAATTCCTTGCTGACCTCTTGCTATGAGTAGATTCATTACTGAAATCACACAGAAAGTACACAACATTGTCTTTATCTGCACCCTCATCTGCTTGGCTCAATACAAACATAAAATACATCATCCATACTGAGAAAAGCTTTTAGAAAGTCACATAATTCAATTAGACCATCAAAAGGATGATCTAATCATGTCAGTTCAATTATTCAGACTAAAATCTTTCGTGTTACCTAAACTGGAGGCCTTCTGCTGTGCCAGCCCTCTGATAGCAAACACCTCAGCTAAGGGATAGATTCTTTCAGACTTTATTCTCGCTGTTTGATTTACATAGCAGGTCTTTTTGGGTAAGAAATCCTCTAAGTCTGATACTAATTAGAATTTACAATAAAAGTATCCCAGCCTCTGCAGGGTATGAACAGATGAAATGCGGGCTGGGGATGCTGCAGGGGGACACACACCACCCACACCACCGCATCTGAGATCGGGTCTGGTCACAGGAACTGTGCCCTTTACCTGCCTCCCATGGAGGTGTGTTGTGGCAGAGGCCCCTTTGTCCATTTTGGCTCGGCATTGTGAGATTTCATAATGATGATGAATTTGTTCCCTTTTCTTGCTCATTTTAACCTTCTCTATCCTCACTGCATTCTGCTCCTAGCCTTTCACATGGCCCCCACAAACCCAAATGCAAGACAATAGGTGTTCCCACCGTTTGCTTGTCGGGCAGGACTTTCACTGGGGCGACTGGGAGAGCAGCTGTACATGCACATCTTCTTTGAACTCTTCCCCTGTTCGGTGGCAGGACCCAAGATCTGACCTTCAGCATTTCTCTCAGCCCTGCTGTATCTCATTCTTGACTCTTTGCCTACACCCACAGACTCGGGCTTCCCATCAATCACATACATTACTTTGCGGTTGCTGTGCTAACACCCTGACTCTCACCAGGTGCTTGGTTTCGAGAGACCAAAGGCTCTTACGCTGAGCAATATGTCACTACTCCTCCTTTTGAAGCTACCCTGCAGTTTAATACATCCTCCCTAAAAACACAGACATTGGAAGAAGTGGAAGAAGGATATACCGACAAGCTTTTCAACCTCAAGCCTCACCCCTGTATCCGCCCCAAAGATACGGAGAGTTTAGCCCTGATCAAACAGAGCTATGAGCCTGGCTATTGTTCTCGGGCAAGCCCCAGCTAGCAGCAGTGAGGGCCAGACCCAAGGAGGAGGGAGCATCCCCGAGCCAGCTGGCGGAGGCTCTGTTTATGCTCCTGTTTGCTCACTTTATCTCAGAGACTTCCAAAAGCCTCTCACTCCGACAAAACAAATAAATTGCAAGCTGCTGAAGGGATCCTGAAGAACACAGCACGCGGCAACAACCAGCTCAGTCCGCCTTACAGGGATGTGAACATGTCCTGTCGGCATGGATCACAGAATCACAGAGTCACAGAATCTCAGGGATTGGAAGGGACCTTGAAAGCTCCTCCAGTCCAATCCCCTGCTGGAGCAGGAACACCCAGAGCAGGTCACACAGGAACGCCTCCAGGCGGGGTTGGAATGTCTCCAGAGGAGGAGACTCCACCACCTCCCTGGGCAGCCCCTGCCAGGCTTCCCTCACCCTGAAGAAGTTCTTCCTCAGATTGAAGTGGAGCCTCCTCTGTTCCAGCTTGCACCCAGTGCCCCTTGTCCTGTCCTTGGGTGTCACTGAGAAGAGCCTGGCTCCATCCTCCTGACACTCACACTTTATCCCCAACACCACATTTCTGCTACCCCCGTTTCTCTCTGGGGACCTCTGCTGAGGAGATGGAGGCTCAAAGCTGCTCAGATAAGAGCAATGAGGTGGTGTCCAAGCTGTGTGGTTAAATAGCTTCCTAGTGAAAGTTTTCTCCTTGATGAGAAATTAGTCACAAGATAAAAAGGAAAATGTGAGAAATAAGATGCAAACTTTCAGCATGGAAAGAGATTAGCGGCTCTCTATATAAACAGTTAGTGCAGGAGACAGGATGACTGCATATATTTGATAATGATCTATAAAACATAGTGAATGGTGGATGTCAGAAAATTATGGCTTCCAGAAAATTATCTAGATGTGAGAGTGTTTTGGGTAGGCCCAAATATGAAAGGATTTTGAGGAACTTCGGAAGGACAGGACAAAAAAAGTTCAACTGGGCAACAGATTAAAGTCAGTGAGATGTGAAGCATATGGAAAGAAACATTTTGAACTATTCCTGGTCTTCATGCATTGTAAATCAACTCAAAGGCCTTGGTGTCACTGTAAAGAGCTCATTAAGAAGCATCTGCTCAGCAAAGCATTCTGACCAGAAAAGCAGTAAGACATTATTTAAATATAGGTTTTATCTAATGAGAAAGATATTATAGTGCCATATATTACATTAGTGATGATACCTCCTCATCTTAAACAGTGTGTTCAATCCAATTCTCTTCCCCTCATTTAGAATATACAAGTCAAGTTCAAGGAGTGCAAGAAGAAATGCTAAAGACTTGGAAGATTTCCATATGAAAAGAGACTGCTTCGACTATTCCAACTTTAGATAAGGAAAAAAAAAAAAACCACTCCTGAATTTCATTCACTAATGAATAACATGGGAAAAGAGAAAAAATGATCTTCCAAAATACTCACCCTGTGTTGTACTGCTACCAGAATAAGGAGGAGGCACTGATATAAATTCAAATAACCTTTTTACGTCAAGCACCATTAAAGCTCAGATGAAGTACTTCTGATCTGGAAACTCGTTAGTACAATATAGCAATTTGTGCCCAAGAATTTAGTGAGATTCCAAAGAGAGTTCCCTCCTCTTCTCACAGACACTTGCACCCAGACAATGACAACTGTCAAAAATTCTTGTCAAATTCTTAGTCCCCTGGGAGACTCCAAGGCTATTTCTTGAGCCAGAGCTTGCACTCCTAATATACCACTGAAACTGGGGTTTTAGACAACTCACTTGCCAACACGTTTTCTCTGGGAAACATCCAGAAATGCTTCTGTCATATCAAACCTAGTAAACCCAGGCTGCTGTTATTCACCTGTCAGTTTAGCTACCAACGTTAGAATTAAGGCATGTAAAATTCAATTCACATGCACATCCTTAATTCAAGCCGTTTCAGGTAATTCCCTAACCTCCAGCTACCTCAAGAAGAAAGAAATCCCTCGCATTCCAACTCCAGATGCAGCCCTGTGCCTAAGGGTAGAGCCAGCCACAAGCTTGGGGACTCTTAAAAAGCACCTTGTGGGAAGTCCAGTGGTCGCTGCAGGTTCTTCTGGGGACACCTTCACTGCATTGCAAGTGGCCTCAAAGCCCATCTCAAAGTGAAATCCACCCTTGGGTCTAGATGTTGATTCTAAGGAGTGATTCTAACCAGGGGCCAGATTCTAAGGGCCAGATTCTAACCACATTAGCACATTTGAGAGCTACCACTAACATGCCCTGCATTTAGAGGTGATCCAGCTGCAGAGAGAGGTGACTTGGTGGATGTTGTGAGTGATGTCAGTCAGAGAAGATGACTCCAAGTGCTACCTGGAAGTTTTTATTTGTCCTCTGCTGTGAAGGCAGAAGAAATCCACAGGTGGTTGAAGTTCAGCTTCCCTTCCAGAGCCACGTGGCCTGGAGCTGGATCCCAGGAGAGCTCTGAAACTCAAGTGGTCCCCAAACAAGCCAGTTCAGGTAGGGAATAAGCAGCAAAAAAAAAAAAAGTGCACTCATTGTGAGTGGGATTGCTCCAGAGCTCTGAAGTGATGGGTAAAGGCTGTGACAAAAACAATGAGGATTCCACAAGAAAATCTCAAGTGCTATGACTTGGGCCAAAGCTTATAAACCTTTAAAAGGATCTTCTTTTTTGCAAATTTCCCCATGTTGTTCCTACACAATCCTTAACTATTAGTATTAGAGTATTAGTATTAGAGATTTTAATCCTCTAAGAGAAATCCATACCTCACAGGACCAAAAAAACTACACTGACAATAGATTTCAAACTCAATTTTCCTTCCTGCCAATGTACTGGCTAAAAAAGACTCATTCCTTCCCAGAGAGGGTACTCCCAAGCCCTTCAAATGAGTAAAGGTTTAGTGTTTTGGTTCTTTTCTTTTAATTTATTTTTTTTGTTTATTATTATTATTATTCTGTTTTTCTGTTTTGCAGAGTACCTGCTCATTTTCAAGACACTGATCACAGAGTTCAGAATGTAATTTCAATATTTCAACTTAAAGCCAGGCAGATCAATTGGAAAAGCTCATCATGTGCCGTGTCCTGAGTGCCTGCAGGAGGCTTGGCACAGAGGTAATTGTTCCCAACTTTAAATCTGGAACATGGCAGAGGAGAAGCAATCTCGTGTCCTGTGCAGATTTGAGCCTCTGACCAACCATTCCTTGAGCTGCTAAAACAAACTGTGCAGTGTTTAGTGGATACAACTTCCATGTATTCATATATTTTCACACAGATAGGNTCCACTACCTTCATCTTTGTGGCTCTGCCCTGGACTCTCTCCAGCAGTTCCCTGTCCTTCTGGAACTGAGGGGCCCAGAACTGGACACCATATTCCAGATGGGGTCTCACCAGGGCAGGGTAGAGCAGGAGAGAACCTCTCTCCACCTACTGACCACCCCCCTTCAACTACCCCCCAGGATGCCCTTGGCCTTCTTGGCCATGAGGGCACAGTGCTGGCTCAGGGGCATCCTGCTGCCCACCAGGACCCCCAGGTCCCTTTCCCCTGCGCTGCTCTCCAACAGAAAGAAGAAAGGAGGAAGAAACAGGAAGAAACCATTGTTTGTTGTTAATAAAAGGAGAAATCATCATGAAGGAGCAAAATGTGAATTTAAATGTGGTCTTCGTAGGCAAGCCCCTAGAGGCAACACCAGTTAGGAGTGTATGGCAAGAGGCAAAAAAAGGCAAAAAGAAGGAAAGGGCAGATCAGCCAGGCTGTCTTTACCAGGCTGCCCACCTCTGTCTTCAGTAAATGGTTCCCCCAGGCCAGAGCTTAGACATTTTTGGCATCACTGTCCCCAGCCTCTGCTTCCTCCCAGCACAGGGAGGATGAGCACAAAAGGGTGTGAAGGAGATGCTGGCTGAGCACCCTGAAGACATCAGAGAGAGCAGCGACTGAGACAGCCAGCTTGGCTTGCCATTGTGCTGTTTCCAAATGGGTATTACTGGAAACCAGTCTTGAATAGGAGCCACTCCCTTTGCCTTTTGCTAAAGCACCTGCCTTTAATAGATTAAGTGACGAATTTAAATCTTGTCTGAGCTTAACTACTTTGAACCAAAAGTTCACTCTCAGTGAAACTGAGTTTCGCTGTCAGGGAGCAAGGGAAGGGGAACTGACAATCTCAGATGAGGAGTGTCAGCGGGGACTTCTGCTGGGGACTCAAAACACTTCTGCCACCAAATTGCATGTTTCTCAATGCAGAAAGTTTTAAAAACACCACCAACCAAATATCTCTTATCTTATAGTCTGTCCATTGTATTTTACAGATTTCAGAAGGGTGTTATTGACTACTTGGCATGACCCAATCAAAGTTTGGGGTTTGAAGCGTTTAGTGCATTAAGACTACACCTACGTGGCAAGTGAAATGTCTGTTTCCTTGGAAATTCTGTAATTTCAAACTCAATTTTCATTCCAGTGTGGAGTGAAATGTCATATTTAGAAATTCAGCACAAAATGAGAGGTTTAAAAAGTTTTTTAAAAGTTACTTGAAACATTTTGTTGTCATTTTGACAGGCTTCTTTTATATTCTTATTGTAATTTATTACATCGAGTGATAATTTTCATTGCAAAACTATTTTGAAAGCAAAAATGGAAATATGACGTTCTTGTCATTTTAAAATGGAACTCTTCAGCCTTATTTGCATGTTTGACTTTGCATTCAGAATATAATGGACAAAATCCAACACAGTTCTGGTGAGAGCTTAGTTTTCAATAAACCAGCATTTTCTAAGAGGAAAATGTATGAGAATGATGCCCAGGTACACCAAGACTCCGTTCCTGGTCATCCTTGCAATCCCTTATCTTGGCCTTGGTGTCACTTCAGGTAAAGCACAAGGTAGACAAGTCCTCCTTGGAGGTAGGTAGCTGCCATTCAGCTCCAATCTTACATATACGGAGTAATGACCAGGGAAGGTCACAAGGTTTTGATGACCCCAGAGCAGCTCTGAGCTGGATGGACCTTGGCAAAGAAATGAACATCTCTCACGCTCAGCTGGATAGTTTGAAACGCCCTGGGGAGCCGGGTGGGGGATGTCAATCTGCTCACATTAGGGCTGGTTTGCACTTGCATCAACTTTCACTGAAGAAAACCTAAAAAGACCACTTTAATGTTATATATCTGCACTCCCAACTATTGCTTTTTTATTTAGACATCTCAGGTGTGATAGAAAGCTGTTTCTTCAAGCTTGTTGTAGTCCAAACTCTTCCTTTAAGAGCAAGAACCCATGCTACCCTAATTAGTGGGTAATAGATGTGGATACTGAGAAGATTCTTAGAATTGGCATTTTTATCTTACTTCCGTTTATGAAAGGCACTCTCACTGTCCCTGCTTTACAGCTTCTCTGCACTGTGTTTGCATTATGGTGGCAATCCAGCCACCCAATTTACTACTACATAAATTGCCCATCTTGACTCTTTAGACTCTAACAGTTGCCTGCAGCAACCCCTCCAGAAGATGCCTTTTGCTACTAACAACTGGGCTCACAGGGAAGAACTCTTGATTCCTCTCCAGATGAGATCTCCCAACACCAACCATCTCTCAGCAGGACCAGGACCACTGCTTTTCTGTCTCCTTACAGGGAGGAAATTCATGGCCTAGGTGACAAGTTTGGTGAAGAGGAGGGTAATCAACTCACCCATGATCTTTTCAGCCAGGGAAGTAAGAGGTAACCAGCAGATACTTAAGAGAGTCTGGGAACTCCAAAGCTCCCTCTCCACTGCAGACTTCTTCCACCTGTGTCATTCTGCCCTACCTAACCTGAAAAAGACTTTTTTTCCCTTTCTATTCCTCGTCTGGAAGAAATAAAAGTCAACTTTCCCACCCTTTGTGGTCCTTGATTCCTTTCAGGTGGGAAAGGAGACTCTGGGAAGAACGAATGATACAAAACTTTGGATCACTACTAATGATACTGATCCCCAAAGCACGCTGGGAAAGGCACATGCTGCCTCTCATGACTCACAGTCAGATGAACCCCTTTGTTAGTGCTTCTCCAAAGATATGTGCCGATATCTATCACTCCTCACAAGGTTGGCCTCTCATTCCTCATCTTTTGCTCCACACCAAGTGTGATCTGGCTTGGGCAAGGGTTTGGTGCCGTGCTGGGGTTTCTGAACTTCCTGTGGGTGCTATGGGTGTTGCTGCACCCCCCAGACTCCATCATGCAGTGGGGCACCTTCAAGCCCTCAGATACCCCCAAAGGCAGTTGAATGGAGGGAGAACAGAAGGGTTGGCAAGGCTTTGCTGGTAGTGGTTTACCTGCTTCTTTGGCCGGTCTGCAGGGATTATGAACTGGGGAAATGAGCATGAGGAGCAGCAGGTGAGGATGGCATCTCCATCACCCACAGCCATCCCTCCAGCCAGAACGGGCAGCTCAGCACAGGACCATGCCACACAGCTGCCACTGTTCTGCAGTTCATGCTCTGTTCTGCTCGTCCAAGAAGGAATTTTGGGTTGAGAATGGTTTATATCAATACTACATCACATGCAGGGTCATTTATGCAGAAATTTCTGCACCGGAGAGAGAGATGGGAGGTAACACACCACAGCAGTCAGACTGTGCTCCGGGAATGTCTACGAGGAGATGCAAGAACCTAAAAGGCAGGCCATAAACTGCACAGACCACAAGCTATGAGGGCTGTGACACTGATACAGTGCAGACTGGTCACTGTCACCCCAGCACTCGGACCACCTTTACTGAAAGCTGGAGACGTTCCTGCTGATGGAGAGCAAAAGGGATGAGAGATTTTCCTCTCCCTGATGGGAACATCCTCCACTGTAGTGGGTAAGAGCTGGGTGCAGGAAGGGGAGTCTGCTCTGCTTGTTTTTTTAAGCTGAGCCAGGAAAGCTGCACCTGCATTTCGTGAAGCCATGGCCTCCCTCTGTGTGTTACGGGTGAATAAATGAGGCACCTGCAAATCCACCACAGAGCAGCAGAGCCTGTGAGTGCGCTTATCCTTTAGGTAAAGACGTGCTAATGGATGCACAGCTTCTCTGGGTAGCCTGGGCCAGGCTCTCACCACACTGAGGGTGGTGAGAGCCTGGCCCAGGCTACCCAGAGAAGCTGTGGCTGCCCCATCCCTGGAGGGGTTCAAGGCCAAGTTGAAGGGGGCTTGGAGCAACCTGGTGTGGTGGGAGGTGTTCCTGCCTGGGGTACAGGGTGGGACTGGATGGTCTTTAAGGTCCTTTCCAACCCAAACTATTCTTTGATTCTTTCCCTCCCTCAGGCTCCTCTAATGAGAAGAAAGCACCCCTACCTGGTAGCAAATAACCCAGACCAGGAGAGGTCCATGATCAAAAAAGAAAAGCCCTTCTAAAGAATGCAATGCTAAAAATGCAGGTATACAGGATCCACACATATCACCGAATGCTTGACCTCGCATTAATGCTTCTCACCACACCCCAAATGTATAGGCATCCAGTATAACTTCATGCCGCAGGTGCTGTTCTTCTCTCTGTGCAATGACCCAGAATGCCACTCGGATGGCTCTTGCCTTGCGTCAGCATTTGTCTTCCACCCATCGTCCTTCATTATCCCTCTCTTCACAGAATCCCAGAATCTCAGAATCTCAGGGATTGGAAGGGACTTTGAAAGCTCCTCCAGTCCAATCCCCTGCTGGAGCAGGAACACCGAAAGCAGGTCACACAGGAACGCCTCCAGGCCGGGTTGGAATGTCTTCAGAGAAGGAGACTCCACCACCTCCCTGGGCAGCCCCTGCCAGGGTTCCCTCACCCTCACCCTCAAGAAGTTTTTCCTCCTATTGAAGTGGAACCTCCTCTGTTCCAGCTTGCACCCATTGCCCCTTGTCCTGTCCTTGGGTGTCACTGAGAAGAGCCTGGCTCCATCCTCCTGACACTCACCCTTGACATAGTGATCAACATGAATGAGGTCCCCCCTCAGTCTCCTCTTCTCTAAGCTCAAGAGACCCAGCTCCCTCAGTCTTTCTTAGCCTTTTGCTTGCTGAGGGGTGCAAAGCAAATATGCAGGTGTCTAGATCCGGGCCTCAGTGTGATCCAGCAGAGAAAGAGGGGGCACCTGTAAACCAAAGAACCTACTGGGGTTATGGGTCACAGATTTCAGTAAAACAGTGAAAGCTCAGGGTCTGGTTTGAAGAACTCCCCTAGTCCACAGAGCTCACACATCCTCCAGCAAGTGCATGGTACAGGTGCTTGTGCCCTGGGTGAGACCAGCCCTTTCTGGGAAGAGGGCTTTGAAATGCACCTGTAAAGGAGTTAATCTCATCTGTGGGACTGAGATCTGATGGGAAACCAGCCATTTGCACAGTTTTCTTTCAGACAAGTCCCTTGGACTCTTAATCAGTTACAGGATTTAGTGGTATTATTTGCAAACTCAAAGGAGGAAAAAGGGCCACTTGGCAGGTCCTTGGTGAGACAATGCAGAGCCCCTCCTCATGCGACTGAACTGCGTCAGTGCTAACCTTTCAGAGATCTCCTGTTGCAGAGGTGTGACACCCAGACATACCTGCCTTTGATAGCTAGCCACTCAGAAGCTGAACTGGATAAATTAACACATTATAAAAAGATTCTTGGGGATTTTGGCAAATTTTACACGCAATTTCTTGCAAGGTAAAGGTAAGCGCTTGCTCCATGGCAATGGCCCTTGTTCTTGGCAACAGATTCTTGCTCCTCATCCTCAAATCAAGTGACTCTTGCACCAAGGAATGACTAAGATGAAAAGAGCTGGAGCTGTGACCAGTAACACTGGGAGCCCTGTAGCTCACCCCCTTGCATTGTCCCAAGGCAGACAGGTGTTTTGCCCAGTGAAGCATCCATGGAGACCTGGTGCAGGGCTGTGGGCTGTAGTCCCCATTCACAGTGTGAGGCAGCCCACCAACAGTCTCCCAGTCTATTCCCAGCTGACGATGCCCTATGCTACCAGGCATGCAATACCATCTCATGGCAAAACACCACATCAACTGGCCTCCAATGCAGCTCTTGCTCCATGGCAAACCCTGGAGTGGAGGAGAAGACCCTTGTCAATGCCCTAACTTTTCTTTTTTCAAAGATCAATTGAAAATAAAACATCCTGCATTGCAGATATTAATGTCTGCAATTCATTGAATGTGTCTTGAGGAACCTCTAGACAGACCACACCGCAGCTTCACCTTTCCAAGCTGCAGTGTGAGGAACTCAATGAGATTATCTTTGCTCTACAAATGCAAATTCGATATCCTTTTGTGTTACGGGCATAGGTACTGCAGAACCAACCCTTCCAGAGACTTTTGTGATCTCCCATGTTCAGCAGCAATATCATTACCACCCTTTGAATGCCTGGAGAAAACAAGATCTCCGGAGCCATTTATGGCTGCTGGCGCTGCTGGTTCACATGAAATCTCAAACAGCAGGTAAGAAATGGATATATCTCAATAATATCCTTTAATTCATTAGCTAGTCAGACTGGCAATTTACAATCAAATTACTTTTCTTTTACCAAAACTTTCCTGCATAATCTTCTTCTTAAGGTATTTGCCCACTTGCATTTACAAAAAATGAATGAAGAAATTAATTTCTAAACAAGTTACCTGCAAGCAATCCCCATAGGGCTGGCAGCGAATGAGTGCCACTTTGCACATAGCTTCACTGTAACTTCTTTTCTGATAGAAGAGTTAAAAATTAATTACAAAATTAGTGTATGAAAAATTCATCAGCCAAATCCTACTGTTGGGCAACCAGCTATTAACTGGCCAGGAAAGAGTAACGCTGCATACAGTGCTGTGGGAAAGGCTTCAGGGGTTTATGATGGGCTGATCCACGTATGAATGAATGTCTATGGTTTACCAAAAAAGCAGGAAGGAGCATTTAATTTAAGCATTTATTCAAGGAACACCTTGAATAAAGCCTTTCAACCTTGAACAACATTCCCATCTGTGATTCCTTTTAAATCCCCAGTAGTAAAGTTTTGGAAGATTGGTGTTTGAATGTCCTGTTTGCACAGATACTGAGGGGTAAAAATAAATAAATATTTAAACTTTGATTAGGCATGCTGGTTTAAAAGTTTCATGCAAATACCTAGAAGCAGATTTTTTCAAATCGCCATTTGAAGTCGGTGTTGCTAAATGCAATTTCAAGGTTGCCATCAGCATCTTGTAAAGTAATAACATTATTAAAATCCTTATTGCTGTAATGTAATTAAATCTGAAATAAAAGCTACAAAGGCTCAAAAGATACAAAGAAAATATATTTTGCATCATGGAGCCCTGGTAATGCATCAACACAAGCATTTCAACTGTCTTCCTGCTGTAAGAGCATTGTCTCACTGTTCTTTATCTGTAAAAAAAAGCTTCTCAAAGAGAAAAGAGTTAAGTTTTCTGTCTCACAGCTCCAGCCCTTTCAGGGCATCATCTATGGCCATGGAAATATGCTTTTAGGAAGCTTTAGTATAGTTTTCAGTGATGTTTGCAAGATATGAGAATCTCATCTTTCATCTCATATGGAATTACTTATAACAGAGTTATTCCATTACTCTGCATGTCAAAATGACCCTCTGCGAACAAAACAACAACTCTGATGAGAATTTTTTTTCCTGGTCAAATGAATGTAGAGACCTAAGCCCCTCTCAGCCCACAGGTCTCACTGCAGCCTTGGCTGTTTGAGATACTCCACTGAAAGGACTTTGCACCAGTCTCCTGAGGGACACCATAATGTAAACCCAGAGAGGTCCCTAGAGCCATGCTCCTGTGAAATCCTTGAGAGCATTTCTGGGACCTGGGGCAAAACTAAAGGAGCCTTGAAGGTTCATTGCCTTGAGTCATGTTTCCAAGAAAGTCCCTCTGACATATTCTTTCTCCTCAGATGCTGAAAGGAGCATCTTCCAGATGTCAAGCCCAATGGCTTTGTAGAGTTATGCTGTCAAAGTCATGGTGCATGGGGAAATCAAAAATTGGAGTTAAGGATGTTTTCTCCCCATGTGTCTACCATTGGGGAGCTGAGATGTTCTAGTTGGAGATATTAGGTTAGAAATGAAACCAAAGTGATTCTCGAGTTCTTTCTTAAATTAGTCTATCCCTCCAGGCAAAAGAAATCATGCACTGACAAGGAGAAAAGACAATTCCCAGAAAGCACAGGCCTACTAACCCCTAGCTTGCTTTTCCCAGAGTTTTTCCGGCCTGAAATGAATTCATCTGAGCCCAGAAACAGCCAAAGAACCAGAGCGGAACAAAGAAGCCAGATAACAAAAGATTCCTAATCCTTCTGTTGTCTCCTTTGCTATTAAATCTCTTAGTATTTGTTCAGTGAATTGGTCACGTAACTCCTCTGACCTCAGAATGGTCACTGGAGCATTAAGGAAAAAAACCTCCTCACTCTTGGGACTGGGCCAAATCCTCCACATCTAAGAGAAGCAAAGACCACCCTTCTCATGGGTTCCCACCACAGGCCCTGCCGCATTCCCAGCACAGGCTCTGGAAACCAAATTTGCACAGGATTTACACACAGAAATCATAGAATAATAGAATCATAGAAAATGGTTAGAGTCAGAAGGGTCCTTAATGATCATTGAGTTCCAACCCCCTGCCATGGGCAGGGACACCTCCCATCAGATCAGGTTGCTCAAAGCCTCCAGGGATGGAGCAGCCACAGCTTCTCTGGGCAACCTGTTCCAGGGTCTCACCACCCTCACAGAAAGAATTTCTAGTATCTAATCTAAATCTCCCCTATTTCAATTTGAAGCTATTACCCCTTGTCCTATCACTACACTCCCTGATAAAGAGTCCCTCCCTTGGGCCTGGCCTATTCTCCTGACAATCCCTGTTCCGCTGCTTTTTCACCCTTCCCTTCAACAACAGCCCAGTGTTAGAGCATTTGCCCCATTAGCTAATCGATGTAGGTTCAGCTACTTGTTTGAGAAGAATTAAAGCTGTTTTGCTCCTCTCTGGAGTATCCCAAACTCCATAAGGGAGCTTGGACCTTCTCCCAAGAGAGAGGAGTGGCAGATGCACTACTTGTATCTGTGTAACTGCTTAACTGCTGTAATGCTCATTCACGTTAGTCTTGTTTGCAATAACTCTATCTTTATGTAAGAATTTCACAGAGTAGTGTGGTTTTTTAAATAGTTCTTCTCACTGCAGAGCAGATAACAGCACAGAATGTACTGGCAAAGGGAAATTAGTACAGTCAGAAGTAGGAACACTAGGATGTAAATCTCTGTCTGCAAAGCCATGGCCCAAAGGAGTTCAAGAAAATGTCTTTCCCTCCATCTAAAGTGGTCCTTACTGGGTCTAAACAAGTCCTGTTAAAATATCATTATTTATCTGCATTGCTTAGCTGATGACACAACACAATTCATTGCAATTTTGGATTCTTTCCCTGCTGACCCTCAAGGCATTAAATAGTTGGAAAGGTCCATGCACCTCTTTTGTAGACTGTGGGGTCTCTGCTGAGCCAGACCTTGGCTTGGGGAAGAAAAGTCTCAGACAATTTGTTAACAGCACAGAGGACAGGTTATTTCTCATCTATTTTAACATTTATAGAAGCAGCTTCTTTTTGGAGATCCATAGTTCTCAGCCAGATCAAAGATGTAGTGGCAAGATTCAATGGAATCACAGAATCTCAGGGATGGGAAGGGACCTTGAAAGCTCCTCCAGTCCAACCCCCTGCCGGAGCAGGAACACCCAGAGCAGGTCACACAGGAACGCCTCCAGGCAGGGTTGGAATGTCTCCAGAGAAGGAGACTCCACCACCTCCCTGGGCAGCCCCTGCCAGGGTTCCCTCACCCTCACCCTGAAGAAGTTTTTCCTCCTATTGAAGTGGAACCTCCTCTGTTCCAGCTTGCACCCATTGCCCCTTGTCCTGTCCTTGGGTGTCACTGAGAAGAGCCTGGCTCCATCCTCCTGACACTCGCCCTTGACATAGTGATCAACATGAATGAGGTCCCCCCTCAGTCTCCTCTTCTCCAAGCTCAAGAGACCCAGCTCCCTCAGCCTTTCCTTCTAGGGGAGATGCTCCACTCAATCATCATGTTTGTAGCCCCAATGCAAGAGGAATTTTAATTGATAATACTGCAGTTTTGTGATGGTTACCTTCTTTCCTCTGAAGGGAAAGGCTCAACCAACATAACTCTGTCAGTTCTGTTTTCCTTACTCTTTCTTACGTTTTCATAACTGAAATAGTTTTCAGACGGCATTTAGATTACCAGTGCAACCAATGCATGTTCAAACTTCAATCAAGCTAATGAAAAAAAACCAAACAAAAGCATAATTCCTGTACTCCCATTCAAAAAAAAAAACCTCAAACCCAAATTTCTAGATTTTGAAGGTGTATTTAAACCAAAGCATCTGGTAGGTTTGGTTTTGTTCTTTTTTAGTCAGCCTGACAAATACACTCAGCTCTGGCCTCACTATGACCAATTTCAAAGTAAATACATGCAAGTAGCCAAAATAAAAGGCAATACAGAACCTGAATTGTTTTATCTTCTTTTCTCAAGCTTGTGGTCCGAAGCAGAAGGAACAGAGCTGGTAGTTCTAGGGGAAGAGACTTGCATGAAATAATTTCGGTTTCTATGAGCGGAAGTGTAAGACAAATGTGATATAAGGCAGATGATTGCTGTTCAACCAGAGAGGAACAAACATCCTGTGATAGTGCTTTTATCCCCTAAGTAAATAATGCTGAGGAACTGCAGAGAAGCCTTTAATTCATTTCCTGTTTCTTTCTTGGATCATTCCCACATTAGAAACACTCTTCTTTGAAGTGAATTTATATTTATATTAATGAAGTTAAATAAAAAGAAGTTTTAGAAAATCACAGAATCATAGAATGGCTAGGGTTGCAAGGGACCTTAAAGATCCTCCAGTTCCAACCCTCCTGCCCTGGGCAGTGACACCTCCCACCAGACCAGGTTGCTCAAAGCCCCATCCAACCTAGCCTCAAACACTTCCATGGATGGGGCATCCACAACTTCCCTGGGCAACCTATTCCAGTGTCTCACCACCCTCACACCAAAGTTCCTTCTGGTATCTAATCTCAATCTCCCCTCTTTCAATTTAAAACCGTTACCCCTTGTCCTGTCACTCCACTCCCTGACAAGGAGCCCCTCTCCAGTTCTTCTTCAGATACTGGAAGGCTGCTATAAGCTCTCATTGAAGCCTTCTCCAGGCTGAACAACCCCAGCTCCCTCAACCTGTCTTCATATCAGAGGTGCTCCAGCCCTCTGATCATCTTTGTGGCCCTCCACTGGAACCGTTCCAACAGTTCCCTGTCCTTTCTATGTTGGGGACTCCAGATCTGGACACAGTGCTCCAGGTGGGGTCTCATCAGAGCAGAGTGGAGAGGTAGAATCACCTCCCATGACCTGCTGGCCATGCTGCTTTTGATGCAGCCCAGGATGGGGTTGGCTTTCTGGGCTGCCAGGGCTCGCTGCCGGCTCATGTCGAGCTTCTCATCCACCGTCACACCCAAGTCCTTCTCCTCAGTGCTACTCTCCACCATTCTCCACCCAGTCTGTGTTTGTGCTTGGGATTGCCCTCTCCCAGGTTCAGGACCATGCACTTGGCTTGGTTGAACTTCATGCAAATATCATCATGTCTCAAGCCTGTCCAGGTCCCTCTGGTGAGATGAAAACAATTCAAACCAGATCTATTGACTAATTGCTTTTCTGATACTTTTAAAGCCTGTAATTGCTGAATTATTGGCTATTATAGGAACTGCAAGAGGCAAGGAATATAATTCCATGCACTGATTTTCAAAAGAGGCATAGCTAGAAGAATTTCTTCCATGCTGTCTAAGCAGAACTCTCACATTTGGAGAACACACTGCTTTCTATATTTATTTATTCTCAGATTTGTACCAGCTGAGCTGTACAAACAATGCTTGTCCAAGACAAGCCTTGGAGTGGGATGAGAAGAACATGAAGCACAAGTAATAAAAATTGACATAAATTTAGGAGTCTTGATAAGGATAATGGGTCTCTGTGGTGGCCCATACTACTGGGTTTTGCTGCTTTTGTTATCCACAATACCGTACTTCAATCTACGAAATCTCTGTGTGACACTGCAGTCTCTGAGTCTTTGTTATAGACCACCAATGCTGGGATCAGTTGATGGTGGGGCTATATACTTCAACCTGCCTCTTGCTCCATCCCAACACCTTCATCACATCCACTCAGAGCCCAAACAGACCTTGAAACAGTTGTATACGCAGTGAAGGAGTTCTAGCTTTAGCCCACTGAGAGTTAAAAATAGGCCGAGGAACTAGGAAAGGATACAGAACCCAAGCCAAACCACAACACGAAGCTTCTGTGCCACCGAGTGTTGCACATATGTCCCACCCGTCAGCAGGCAGGCAGCAGAGCTCTGCGTGGTACGGAGGTGCCAGTGTGGGCCCAGCACAACCATCAGCAGGTCGGCTGCTTGACTTATGGCTCCTCCTTGGAGAAGGGAGACGGCTCCCAGGAAGAATGTTGCAGGGAAGTTCAAACTGTTTGCATGCTGCCACTGAGAACATTCAGATCTTAAAGTCCTTTTTTTTTTTTCCTTCTTTTTTCTCTCTTTTTTTTTTTTTTCTGACAAGAGGTAATGAAAGAACTAGAAGCCTAAAATAATAGGTGAAATTCACAATCAACCTTGGTAAAGAATATTTCACAACTAAAAGCACGCCAGTTTTAAGCTTCTCAAAGAAATGGTATTCTTTGTATTCACAGTTTATCCCTGGAAGTGTTCAACGCCAGGCTGGATGGGGCTTTGAGCAAGCTGGTCTGGTGGGAGGTGTCTCTGCCCAGGGCACGGGGGTTGGAACTGTATCATCTTTTAGGTCCCTTCCAACTCTAACCATTCTGTGAATTAGGTGGAAGAGATAGAATGGAGCAAAACTAAGAGATGAGAGAATCAGGGCACAGAAAAGAAACGCATCTCTCAGTAAGTGCTATCAGAATCGGAAAGCAATTAAAACAGCTAAGAAATGTTACCAAATATTCAAGGGTGAGGAGAAATGCACCCATGTGCTGAAAAATGCAGTGATATGAAACAAAGGAGGACACTCTGTCTCATTCAGTAGTGACACAGCTCCCTCTGCAATTAAACTCTCAGAACTGAAGCAACAATCCCTGGGTTAACTGCCACGAAGGAAGGCAGACTCTTCCTTTCCGAACACGGCCGCTGCTGAGCTGACCACACTCCTAACACCCTCAGCCAGCACCGACAACCTTCGCTGTCCCAGCAAGACAACTGGGTGGTGCTGAGCATTCCCGCCCCACTCAAGAGAGAGCCCAGCTTCATAGGGGTAGCATTTTCTGGAAACAGGATAGCTATTACTCACTACCTGGTAAGAACGGGACTTTCATGGGAGGGGACACAAACAAGCAGACGTGGCAAGAGATTATCCTTATGAGCTGGAGAGTCATCTGGCAAAATATGGTTATTCGTTCAATTCTGCTAAACACCTGTATGGAAGGATGTTAAAGAAGGCAAATCTTGCCTCTGTAGCCATAAAGCAGTCCTCTTCCGAGTGCATTATTTCTTATGTGTACATTTACAAATTATATTGTTATTTTTGAAGGCAAATTTCCCATATTTTTTTGCAAAAGCTGCAGAAACCATGAAATATATATGTATAAAAATCAAAATTTCAACCTAAGACTTTTTGTACGGGAAAATGTACAGGAACTCACCTCCAGAAATTCCCTGGAGAGAAGCTAAAAGCTTAACTCAGAGAATGGTCTATGTTTAGACCCGTTCTGAATCACAGCACTATCGTACAAAGGAGCCAGCTCGCCAATTCCCCTATCAACTCCGAGTATCTCAGCCTTCTTTTAAACTATATTACAGGCCAGAACTGATTTTTCTATTGTGTGCTTGTCAGGTATTGACTAAGCCTGGAATCACTACTGCATCAGCTCTTACAACCTGGTATTTTATATTTCATTGCAACAGACTGGAAGGATCCAGCTAATACAATGATGTCACAAATGAAAGACTGCGTTTTGAACTGTGCTGTGATAACTCATTAGACAAAGCATTCTTACATTAATTATTCCAGATGATGGAAAAAAAAAATTAATATTCTATACAAAAGATGTCGAGGTTAATGATTCCATCAGGAGAAAAACCACTAGTGGAAAAAAAACCCTCCATCTGACAGAAGTTTTTATATGAAATGAATAAAAAGAACTAAAGGTTTAATAATTGAAGAACTGAAGATGGCACCTGCAGAAACCCAACCTCTCCCACTGGAACAATAATAAGGCTGTATTTTACACTGGATTTTTTTCAAGTAAACAAACCTTTGCTCTTCCACATTACATTTTCTCCAAAGAAAGTCACCAAGATCTACATTTATACCACAGAATACTTGAAAAAAAAACCCCCACCCTTCAAACATGAAGCTTATTCCAGGGGGTGGTGTGAAAACCAGCCTGTTCAACACCAGCATGTGTGTCACCCAGTCTGTACATTGGCACTCTGCCTGCAGGGACTGTGTGCAAGAGCCAGGCATAGGTTGATATTTTAAGCTATAATTCATCCCACCATCTCCGTACTATAGGACTTGCATGTTGAGTATAATGATGAGTTTTTTTCTATCAAATCTGACAATCTCCTTTGCCATCATCTTAGGAAACACCACATTAAATACACCAAGGGGAACCCTCCACCCTAAGAGTTGCCTCTTCTCTGTAAGTCTAAGTTTCTCACTCTTACTTAATATTCTTCATTATAAAACCACCAGTAGGACCCCAATTTAAAATGGATGCCTTTTAGTAGAGCACTTAAAAGATGTTTAATTATGTAGGTATTGAAGCCTCACTGAAGTGCAATCATAGAATCAGAGAATCACAGATGGAAAGGAACCTTAAAGCTCACCTAGTGCCACCCCCTGCCCTGCACAGGGACACCTCCCACCACACCAGGTTGCTCCAAGTCCCCTCCAACCTGGCCTTCAACCCCTCCAGGGATGGGGCAGCCACAGCTTCTCTCAGCTTGTCTCACCACCCTTGCAGTGAAAAATCCTGTGCTCAAGATTGTGCTTTGGCAGACGGACACTCACAACCCAGTGCGTTGCCTTGTCCCCAGCCCAGCTCCATCTACCATAATGTCAGTCATGGATTAGGGGAAATCAAGAACCTAAAGGAAACATGGGGTCTGCAAGGTCCCTACAATTTTTAGTTAAGCCTAATAAAATACTACCAGAAGACCTCATTATAAAGTCCTACTCAGCTTTGGTTCCTTGGTGCTTTTTCTTTATGGTAAATGTTTGCCCCTTTCATTCTGAATTGCTCCAACAAAACCCATATACCTTGTGTTTTATTGCCTCATGGTGACAAGGGCTGACCGCTCCCTCCACTCCTACTACAAAGGCTTTTGTGTTTCATGTGTTGCTAGGAGGGAAGACATGGAAGGTCTCTACTTTGTTAGCTTTTCCTTTCCCTCCTTCACGCCCCAAGGTGCTCTGTGTGACCGTAGTCTTTACCCATGGGCAGCCTCAACAAGAAGGAATACATTCAATACAGGATTTAATCTGTAGTTAAACAGAGAGAGATAGCACGGCATGATTACACGGGAAAGGTTTTAAATACTCTCCTAAGAAATTGCAACAATACCATGTGTAACTAAAACACTGTTGAATTTATGCTGTTAATGGGAGCACAAGCCAGTGCAAGCGCAGCACCCTTACTCCACCAGTGTCAAAGACCTCAGGGAAAACCACAAAGGTGCAAGCAAAGGAGAACCTCTCCCCAAACGAGCTGTTCCTCTTGCTTTAAAAATATCAAGACTTTAATTCATGTTTTATGATTCCTTTATGATTCCACACAGCTTTATTCCCTCACACTTTGCTACTTTATTTTATGAGGACTAGGATGGCCTCTAGTGGCCCACATGATGTGCAAGGAGAGACCCCATTCTGGTGGATTTAGCAGGGCTTGCAGACAGCGAGGACGCAGAGGCAAAGACGGGCCTAGCACCGAAAACGGACTGGCCTGGTACTAAACAATCTCCAGACACCAGCTCTGTCCCCATGTCAAGCAGTAAATGTAAGGCTAATTTATGAGATGCGGNTGGATTTAGCAGGGCTTGCAGACAGCAAATGTAAGGCTAATTTATGAGATACGATTTTCATTCTGGAAAACAACACAAACTATTTTCCAGATCATAGTTTCGTTTATGACTTTAAGAGAGCTGTCTTTGCAAAACCGCTGCTTAATTAGGACAGTAGGGACTTGATCAGGTCAAAGGAATGTGGCTAGTGGTCTCACTTAGGTATGAAATGAGGTCAGTGATCTCCTTCTAGTCCCCAAAGGACACTTTTGATCATCTCCAGTCCACTGCTAGGACATTCAGCTCTCTGGCTACCTGAACATTACCTGAAGCAATGGCAGAGGGACGGTTACAGACCATTAGGTTCATTGCAACAACAGTGGAAATCAGGAGGCAACATGGTTTGTACCTATGTAACAGTAATATCAGTTCATCCCTCCATTCCCAGTATGGGAGCAGAAGAAGGAACCTTCGTCTCTCTCCTAGGACCTCGGGGTTAGCACATTTCTGCCTGATGGCTGGGCATTGCTTGAGGTTTGATAGCCACTAAACCCCACAGGAGTGATTTTTTTTTTTTTTTAAATTAGCTATCTCCTTCATTTGAGCAAAAGGTGGTGTGAGGAATCTCTCCTGCAAACCCAAATCCTCTCCACACGCTACATGAGAGAGCTGGGGGGCAAGGGACCCCTCGAGCAGTTGACTGTCTCTCCTTCCACAGTTCAGGCAGTTACATGTCATCGACACATTTTCTCATGGTCAATAACGGTATCATTTTTGGAGATCTCCCTTGTTCCCTGTAAACTTCAGCCCAACAAACCCACTGTTTTTAACATATTTTTTTTTTCTCAAATCCGAATGCTTTTTCACTGATGTTGCCACAAATCCATTTATGTATGTGGAGGCTTGGCTGGGTGATAGGAGTCTGCCTGAAAGTTCTAACTCCAACCATATTTTCATAACTGTAACTCAACACGTTGGGTCCGCAGTCGTCTTGTCCAGATAACAACAGCTTCTTAAGCTAAGCAGAGCTTTAAGGTGTGTCAGCAGCTCAGCTAACAGAGCAACACACTTGCATTACCTGAGTTACTTCCATAACATTTGGAATTTGCTTGCAGAGGTAGCAGAGCTGCGAGGAGACTGAAGCAATCTCCTGCTGGGAAGGTAGTCACACGGCAACAAAATGACCCGGAAACGTTGCTCTCTGCAGTATTTTATACAGAATATACTCATAGTCCTGGCACTTTATTTCAACACATGCGCAACAGGTAGGATGCACCTTGTGTTAATTATTTCATAGAATGCTCCAGGGAAATTGTAAGCTTTTGTAATGGAGGCAGAAGGTTTTTTTAAAGGGAACTGTGAAAGTGTATGTGTATGTCAAAACTATACATCTATGCCTAACTATAGTTAAGCTAGGACTAATAATAGCAGAGTGTGTTAAAAGATTTGCTGGAAGATATTTGGGTGTGTCAGGTTTATGGTTGGACTTGGACATCTTCATGGTCTTTTCCAACCTAAATGTCTCCATGATTCCCTATTTAATGTGTGCATACAGTGCAGAGCCACAGATTCAAGACAGAACATAGTTGAGATACTTTCTAGTAACAACATATTATTCTGGGAACGAAGAGGAAAGAGAGAAAAAAAGTTCAAAACAGCTAAAACTTGAGCCATGTGATGAGAGGGAGAGCTTACAGGTGTTGTTTGCCAGCTGTAGATGGGGACAGTAGCTGCTAAGGAGTTTGAACAAATGGTGACTGATACAGCCACGTACAGGCTTAATCAAAGCTGCAACTTTTGTAATAAAAAGTTGTTCTTACTATTTTTCCCCCTGGATACTGGAAGGAAAGATACCATATCATTGTGATTCTGAGAGACCTCAATTGACTCGGTTCAGGCACCAGTAAGGCCCAAGTTCTAGTGATAATACAGGGAGTGGTTTTTTAACACTCGATGGGATTGTGCCCAAATTCCATTATTTGGGTAAATGGAGAAAAACTAAATCCAGCATTTTTTTTTTTACCCCAAACTGCAAACACCCAGTATCTGAGAGTTGAGCACAAGAAAGTGTGTGTACGACTTCTGAACATGTAACCTGTCCTGATGCAGTGTAGCACAGTGCAAGCACTAAAATATAAACTGCAGTTCAGCCTAAGAATACAAACCTCGCTTGTGGCATAAAACCAAACCTGTAGAAAAAAAGGTTTTCAGCATTCATTGCATCATTTACAGATACTCTGTAAAATGACTGCAGAAGTCCAGAGGGTCTTTTATTACAATTGTGATGTATCCACTGACTGTTAAAGGAAACCTTAAAGACAAAAAAATCCAAATTGCCCTCAAATAAGCATTGTACCAATAGCTGACATGTCAGCTTAATAGAGTTAGATGACAAAAGCAAAAACCATGAAGTGGAAATTCAGATTGAAAATGAAAGAAGAGAAACTCTTTACATGAGTTTTAAAGCAGAAAAAGCTAAAATAGTGGCATTATTGCAGAGAAACCTTGGACCTCCTGGGGGCCATGGAGGAGATGGTCCCTCTGAGGGTCCTGCATGCTGGACCTCCATGTCCTGGAGGATCCCTGGAGCAGATCAGGACTGGAGATACCTGGTTGGAAGTGTCTTGGCTCTGACACAGGGAGTGGCTCTGGTGGGAGTGATAGGGAGTAGAGAAGAGGGTTGGGAGCCCTGTTTCAAAAAAGAAAGATGGTATTGAAAGAATACAAAGCACAGTTAAATCTTACAGAAAAGAGGAATTAAACACCTCCCCCCCAAAAAAAAACCACAACAAACCCAAAAACCCAAGAAAACCACAACCAAAAAACCAACAAACCCGCCCCAGTGCATTTCTTAATTTTTGCTAAGAATTGAGACCTACTATTTCCATCAGCAGGTGCAAGCAGCATGGTGCACAGCACCAGTGAACGAGCAGCCATGGAGACAACGCCACAGGAGGCTGAACCCAGGGCGCTGGGACCAGCAGCAGCATCAGGGGAGAGCCACATCCTGGGAACAACCAGAAAGACAACCCCAGAAGACCAAGTTTTACCTGAGCCACCTCTCCTTGGGCCAGGAGCTGCAGATGAAGTGGGACACCATGCCACCACCACAACGGTGCCCATGGAGCCCTCGACCCACACCTCAAAGCCCACTGTGACAGAAATGGCAGACACACCGCTCTCCCCCATTGTTGAGGGTGAAGGCATGAACTCTCCACAGACTTCCCCCCAGACACAGCCCAGTGCTGCAGGCTGGTCTCCCTCACTGTCCCCAGACACGCTCCCCATTGCCACAGACTGGGGTCTCCCCATCATGTCCCACTCTGCTGACAGGAGCGGCACAGAGGACCCTTCTGCAGCCACCAGTTTGGCTCTGCCAAAACTCAGGGCACTAGATGGGAGAGACACGAAGGAGCCTGGAGGTACCCTCTCAGTCCTCAACCCTGCAGGGCCACATGGTCCTGATCGCACCATGAGGAGTGCCTTTGGTGGGACACTGACTCCCATGGCCATCACGGGGATGGCTGGCATGGCGTGGCTCGGCACCACCGCTGCAGGTAAGAGATTTTAAGGATTTATTGGGCAGAGCTTTTTCTTTTCTCTCATTTCTTACTTTCAAAGAGGTCATTTGGGATTAGATCATCTTCTTGATGAGATTTTTTCTCTTCACCCCAGTGTCATCTGAAACACACAAATATCCCTTTGCTGGGCAGATTTTTGCATCATTTTCTGGAATCTTTTCCTGTGTGACACATTATATATGCCTGTTTTCTCCTCTGAAACTCTTTTTGTGCTGTGGCATTATTTTTATTCGCCACTGTGGATGCAGAATTCACCCCCATGGAAACGTTGAGGAACACTCAATCAGAGAGGCCTTCAGAGCATGGGTTTGGGCTGCAGATTTATGCCCTTTGACAGGAAAGAGAACCTTGTTTGAGCATTCACTCACAGCAAGCATCATCCAAATTCTCTATTATATTCATCCTTTTATACACATCCATCAATATTGTGCTATGTTCTCTTACTGCTTGTAGGCAGCCACCTGCATCAGAGTTGGGTTTTGGGCAAACTTGGCAAAGGAGAGGGTATCTGCTCAAACAATAGCAAAAAATTTAAACAATCCCATAATCCAGAAGTAAATTAAAATAAAATAGTATGTAAATAGGGGAAATTACTTCCTTCCACAGCCCTTACTTGGTCTGTGTTCAAAATGCAGTTCTTCATTAATACCAGCAGAAGGAAGTATTCAGTTACAAAACAGACTGGTAAAACCTGACAAATCCATCATAATTTACAACAGTGAGTGTTCATTTACACAAGACAGTCAAAGAATGAAATTTATTATGACCTGCTTTTCAAGCTGCTAAGAAAAGTGATTTTGCACTAAGGTTTCCTTGGCCAAACCAGCAGAAATGCAAGAATTATTCCTGTTTGAAAACTGAAGTTCTCTTAGGAAAGTTCATTCCTTGTTAAAATGGCAGGTTTAAAAGAGATATTACCAACAGCCTTTCCGAAAGGGCTGAGTTCTTTCCCAACTGGTCAGGCCTTTCCCTTCACTTTCATTTACACGTGCTAAATCAGGAGTGTACACAACCGAGGGTTCCTCCCTGGCCGGTACCAACATCCGAGTGCTGCTCAAAAAGGAACTGATGGTTGCCTTATGCAAAGGGTACTAGGGAGACATCAGGAAAATAAAACCTTGTGGTTTTTGGTTTTTTTAAGGGCTCTCTTTTCATCCCATGCAGCGAGCATTGCCTTTGTATCCCAAAAATATTTGCTCCAGGACCTATTTCTATAGGTAGATTTTGCTTGCAAATTCAACCATTTTAACAGCATCAGGCCTGTGTCTTGGTGTGCATGTCTGCAGGTCTCCCATCGAGGATTTCAACACTCAGTGGACTAAAACAATAAGGAGACTCTATTGGCTATTTGTACTTAAAATTCAAAGTGAAAACAGGCGGTTTGCGTGTGTTTGCAAGATTATTCCCAAAGCTCCTTTGTTTTGATCTTAGTTACCTCCAAGTTTTTTACTGCTACGTCTCTTTTTCTCTCCAAATGACTCCACATCAAGCTGGGAGGATTCCACACACTCCCCCCTCCCATTTTTAATTCTTTTTATGCATAAAGATAAAAGACAGTGGCTAACCAAGCAGAAACAAATTGTGAATCACAGATTGTTTCTCCCTTACCAACACTTGAGAAAAGGTCAAGGATGTGCTTTCAACTTACCTAACTGCTTGCACAACCAGGTAAGAACACACACACGTCAGTCCCTCAAACCATGACATATGCACTTGCTGTAATTCCAGAAACGTTGGGAGGAAACGTTTAATCTCTATATGTTATCCAACAAGTCCAAATCAAGCCACAAAGAGTATCTTTGCATTACGTCAAAAAAAAAAAAAAAAAGGAAACTCCATTTTAGGGAGGAATAATATATATGTGGATGAATGCAGGCTTCTCAACTATTTAGCTATTCAAATAGGAAAACCCAATTCACCTTAGTCATAAACGTACCAGTCAGTGTTTACTACTTCTTTACCTGCGAAGGGCATTTTTCATGTAAACTTTCTCAGCTTTTTACAGAAAAACTTTGGGTTTACAAAGCAGAACTGTACCCTGCCAGTTGTCCAACACAGCAAAGAAGACATGATTTTTCAATCCAATCAATGTCAACATTTCCCTCATAATTTAGCTGATTAAATGATAATAGCATGCTAGAGACTTTCTAGGTCATGCAGACAAGCTTCTGCTTTTCTAGGCCTTCTTAATTACTCTTTGTAACTTGAAAATTGGAAAACTCTAAGCCTAGAATCGAGTTGGTAATAAAGCATCTCCATCAGGAAACAGGCATTAAAAAGGTATTGGCCCTTTCCCTAGCCAAAACGCATGGTTTAGTGAGAACTGATAACTAGAATCTAACAGAAAATGCAGATAAGATTTTTATATCTTTTTTCTCTAGTCCATCTTGGGCACGAAATTTCAGGTTTGGCTGAATTGTGAGAGGAAAGGGAGATGGGATTCTGAAAAGAGAACAAGGACAGGACCTCAGGGATGAGGGAACCCAAAGCCAAAGGGTCTGTAATTTACACCTGTAGATTTTCATATTCTTTGTAGATCAATCATAATAAAGAATTTCAGAGACACAAAGCATCAAACTCATTCAATATTGGCAAAGATCCAAAATAGCTGAAAAGCTTTTTAATGATGATCTGAATTCATGGATGTGGCAGTCCTTCTTCATTATTCTGCACTATAATCTACTGCTCCAATTACCCAGCAATAGCAGCCCATGAATTTGCTGGATTTTAAGACTTTATCCATCTGCCTACTTTTAAGCATTCCCTCAAAGATGGTCTCCTGAATCCTTTTACGCATTCTCTCACTCAGCCACAATGGAAGATATTCCAGGGAACCAGTAACCAAAGTTGTATGTTTGCAGTTATGGTGATAAGATACAACCTCGGCCACAAAGAATGTTTGTGATTCAACTAGGAAGGATGAGGCCAATGAGTTTTTTCTTACTGGTCAAGCTGAGCCTTTATTAGTAGACAGAGATTCAAAAAATGTTCTCATTATCCATTAAAAAGTTGTAATTCCTCAATGTAAAACTCAGCACCGCTACTGTCTTCCTTTCGGTTTTGTGTCCACCCTGAACTTAAATATCTATGAGAAGAATGTAGGATTGTCACCTTCTTGAGGGTGTAGACTAGTCCCCATTCCTGATCATTTCATGCTCAGATTAATGCACACTGACCTTTTCAAGCAGCAAGTTTCTTATTTACCTTACCTAGAGGGAAAATACCATATTCTAATTTTAAAATCCTTGGGCTGTAAGGTACAAGCAGGTGTGTCACTTACCAAACCCTCAACGAAGCGCTGGCATTATGCAAGGTGCTTTAGTTTAAGAACATTTCACCTTGACCATCAGACTCATCTTTTTCACTTGGTTGTGAGAGTCATTTCCGTCTTGCCAAGAGCGCAGCAAATACTGAAGGGAATTTTGGGCTCAGCTGGTAAAACTATAATCGTTTAAGAAACAAAAAAGATGGATTGGACAACAAACTTACCTCAATCTAAGCAGAAGTTTATATATATTATCATAGCATTATGCTGCTTTTCAGGTAAGTTTAATTTATTTGCTACTTTGACAGAAAATCTTTGACAGTATATTCTATAAAAGTTTACATATTTTTCAAAAGAAATTACTACCACTAAAAACTATAACCAAAACAATGCATTTGTAATTTCATTTGTACCAGTGTGAGCACCTCAACAGTACTGTTGATTAAATTTATTCAGAATTTACCTTGTGGTACAAGTGAAAAACCCTTTGCCACACACTTCTGAGTGGCATCATGCTGATCTTGCTCATTGCCTTGATTTTTTTTTTTTAGCTAACATTTACTCAAGTTTTCATCAGTTAAAAGGAGAAAATAACAGAGAGGAAGACATATGGTTCTCCAGCTTTTTAGATAGAAATGGGGCATTAATGACAAAAGTTGGGCTGATTTCAGTTAGCAAAAGCCAGAATATAAACCATTATATTTTTTTTTAGCAACCAAAGTTAATTTCTTATGTGTTATTAAAAGAATGAGTGAAATGTTAATATTTACTTGATAAAGTGCCTATGTACAACCCTCAGTTAAGTTTTTAATTCATAAAAACAGAAAAAAAAATGCAAAGCATAAATGCTTCTAGAAAATAATTAAGCTAGAAATATTTTTAAAACCTTACAACGATTTCAAATTGTGTATTTTTATCCATGAAAAAGTGGTATCTGAAAATCTGACAATCAAGAATTTTCAGGGCAACAAAAGGACATAGGTCTGAGGTTGTGGAAGGCTTAAGTCACTGAAATGGTATTTCTTATAAAATGAAAGTAAGCTTTGTTAAGTACCTCTGAATTTAAAATCTAGAAGTCACTTAATCTAAAAATTCAAGTCTGAATGACTTGATTTCAATATGGATAAGCAGCTTAGATCTCATTATAAATCTCATTTTCTAAAACAAATAAGACATCTTTAATTGGTTCTCAGTGACAGAAGGGGCAACAGGCATAAGCTGGAACACGGGGAGTTCCATTCCAACATGAGGAGGAACTTCTTTGGGCTGATGGTGGCAGAGCCCAGGCAGAGGCTGCCCAGGGAGGGTGCGGAGTCCCCTCTCTGGAGACCTTCAAGTCGCCCCAGATGCCGTCCTGAGTGCTGTGCTCTGGGCAGCCCTGCTTTAGCAGGGAGTTGGACCAGGTGAGCTCTAGAGGTCCCTTCCAGCTCTGATAGTTCCATGATTCTGTGATTTAGGAGAAAGTCACCGGACTTACAAAGGTGTCCAAGCACAAAGGCTAGAGAGGGACTCTTTGTCAGGGAGTGGAGTGACAGGACAAGGGGTATCGGTTTTAAATTTAAAAAAGGGAGATTGAGATTAGATACCAGAAAGAACTTTGGTGTGAGGGTGGTAAGACACTGGAATAGGTTGCCCAGAGAACCTGTGGCTGCCCCATCCATGGAAATGTTTGAGGCCAGGCTGGATGGGGTTTGAAGTAACGTGGTGTGGTGGGAGATGTCCCTGCCCAGGGCAGGGGGGTTGGAACTTGATGATCTTCACTGTCCCTTCCAACTCTAAGCATTCTATGGTTATTTCTATAAGCAGAATTAATTCAAATTAATGGAGAAGAAATTTCAAGGGCATTGGTAAAAAAATATAACATCCTTGTGTTCAAACCACCAGTATTTTAACAGCTATTACTTAGTTTTAAAATAAAGGTATTTTAAGGCTGTTTTAATTCTGAATTAGAAGAGAAACGTGGGAGTTAAACATTGCTTTAAATGATATGGGCTCCAAAAAACATGCATAATCCAAAAATTGTATTAATTTAGATCTCTCCTGGTAGCCTTTCGGTTGTTTTCATCTTGGCTGGTGTACAGAAATCTGCACAAGGAGTTCAGCCCAGAGATAGATTTAAGATGGGTAGAATTTTGCCATCTGATATGGAAATATTTGCCTTTTGCCACTGCATTGGAAGAAATCCCAGCTTTTGATTTTTAGTATGAATAATATTGTTTTAGTGCCCTATGAATTTCTGACTCGGGTCAGGAAATCCATGCGGAACTGCAATATGGCCAGTGATGAGAGTTTGGTATTTTGGTGAATTCTTTGTGAATACTGCCCCAGTAGAAGGAGAAGTCACCACATCTTTGGCTCTACAGTTGGCAATTCAATCTCAGTATTTCAATGTATGCAAAAGTTACAACTGAAGTATGAATATATCCAATCACTGCCAGGCAAACGCGTCCTTCCAGTTTGCTGGCTGGGGGACTTGTCAGGGACCTCTCTGCCAGGAGCCGCTTGCATGGCCTGAAAAAAAACAAATAGAAAAGCTTGCACAGCCTGAAAGCGAATCACACATCCCATGGTACGGAGAGCAAATGCTGTGCTACGTTACAGGAACGCAGTAAAGATACCGATAGTGAGGTAGGGACAGAGTGTTCAGCAGCTTCACCAAATGAAGATACAAGATAAAAATAGTTCACTGTGTTTGGTCCCCTCCTTGGTATTCTGAAACAAAGAATATTCATTAGAAGTTGCCAGGAATGGATTAATGGGTGGCAGAATTTCCCCATTTTTTAGTGTACATACCTTCCCCCCCCCGCCCCCCCCAGGGTACAGGGATCCCAGTATCGTACATTTTAGACAAAATTGTATTCCTGATGTTTATGCAGATCTGCCTTTTCTTCTCTTAAGAAATCTACTTTCATTGACTCTTGCCTCTGAACCTTCAAGGCTTGAGTTTATTGGAAACATTAGTATTGCCATAGTTGATATTTCCAATATTCTGCAGGTTCCAGAGCCCTCTCATGACAAAAATGCTAGAGCCTCACTTGAATGTGTTTGCAATATAAAAAGACAACAAAGATAAAGGAATGGGGAAGGGGCAGGGCATTATTTTTGTGTATAAAGGACAGAGCTGTGCTTTGCTTAGCGCTGGATCACAGCTAACAAGTCATGCTAAGGCGGAATGTTTATTAGTTTGCTTTGTGCAGCACGTTAATGGGACAATAGAGCCTCCACAGCGGAGGTGGCTTCCAGCCAAGCAGCTCCCAGTGGGTGCTCAGGTCTATTTGCAGCTCAAGCAGAACAAACGTCTGCATGCAAAAGTCCCCATAAACTCTTCTCACCGGTTCTCCAAATAGCTCATTGTGACAACAAAGTCTGCAAGGATGCTAGGATATGGTAGCAAATCCTCATATTTCAAGTAACTTCATCTGAGAACTGCTTCCTTTGCCTGTCCTTTCTCTCTGTAACGCCACTAAGGCAGAACATCAGCCCTAGCAGTTTCCTGGTGGGTGCCAACTGGCAGTGTTACCTAACCAGGCTGGTATGTGTCACAAGGAGAGAATCTTTTGAGGTGACACAACCAACCTGACAGGGGAGAGACCGTGGAGGCATGGGGTGTGATTTCTGCTAAAGATTATTATTAATAGAATGAGCCCCTCCTTAGAAACTGAACAATGTAGATGATTTTGAACATTTGATTATCCCTCAAGGGAAGAGAGTAATTCCATAAGGCTGACAAACACACAGATATTGTGTTGTCATTCAATGAAATAGATAGAGATGAAGACCAGACCTCAGGTACTGGCAACTCAAAACGTCTGCAAGAAGTAGGGAGTTAATTGTCCCCCTGTGCTCAGCACTGGTGAGGCCACTCCTTGAGTCTGGTGTCCAGTTCTAGGCACCTCAGCATAAGAGAGATCTGGAGGGGCTGGAGCGAGGGCAGAGGAGGGACACGGAGCTGGGGAAGGGCCTGGGGAATAAACCTTATGAGGAGCCATTGAGGGAGCTGGGAGTGTTGAGTGTGAGGAAGAGGAGGCTGAGGAGAGACCTCATCCCTCTCTACAACTGCTTGAAAGGCCATTGCAGAGAGGTTGGTGCTGGTCTCTTCTCCCGGGCAATGAGCGCTAAAAGGAGAGGGACTGGCTTCAAGCTGCAGCAGGGTAGGGTTAGGCTGGCCATCAGGCAAAAATTCTTCCCAGCAAGAGTGGTCAGAGCCTGGACTGGGCTGCCCAGGGAGGGGGTGGAGTCCCCATCCCTGACTGTATTTGAGAGTGGATGAGCTGTGGTGTTGGGGGATCTGGTGTAGGGGAGAACTTTGTAGAGTGGGGCTGATGGTTGGACTTGAAAATCTCAAGGGTCTCTTCCAACCAAAATGATTCTATGATATTTTAATATTAATACATATTGGTTACACGAAAAGCAGCTTGAAAAATGTTAAACTTATTTTAAGAAGGTTTATTTTTTGACCCCTTCACTGACCTGTTTGATATCTACTCCTGTTTTGAAATCCGACAATAACAGATATCACTGAACAGCGTATCCCTCAGCAAAACATATGTAAAAATACTGAAATAGCTCAGGTAGCTCAAGAATTATTCTAGCAATGTCGCAGCAGTCAGATGCTCTTTTCCGTGACTTATAGAAAACTAAGAAGGTCAAAATGAATTGGGAAGAGGTAGGAGTATTATTTCTCATGGCAAAAAAAAAAAGATTAGGAGAACTCTCAGCGAACTATCTTTACTGCAATAAGCAGAAGTAAAGTAGAACAAATCTTGAAAAATGAAAAAAGGTTATATGAAATAGTATTGACAAAATGCTAGGATCCAATCTCATTTCCATGAGAGAAGAGATTTTGGGCAAAGGGCAACCCTCGGTTATCAAAAGTATTTAATCAAATATTAATAAATGATCAAAAAACCTGACTTAACAGTTTTAAAAAGATGAAATGGCCACTGTTGCTCTCTCAACCACAGCTACCAGGCCCACAAACCCTACCTCTTCTGCTCC
>VZTM01016054.1:0-15772 GCA_013400555.1 Jacana jacana | reverse complement strand
CTTAAAAATAGTCTTAATTTGTATATTTCAGAAATATTTACAACGTTTTAACAGGGTACAATGAACGGTGCAAAAGCATCACACGGAAGTGCGTACAGAAGACAAAGGAACAACACAATCCTAAACAACTTATTGTGGCTTCCCTTTCTGCTCCATTCAGACTCTATACTGTAGAAACAAAAGCCTCAGAAACACACAGTATCACTTTGGAAGCTGAAGGAAGAAACACTTACATTTCCAAATAAGAGAATTACAAGTGGAAATGACAATAATTCAAATATTCTAGTACAGGAGCATGCTTTTGAAAAAAGCTTAAAAAAATAAAGCAAACTAACCGTGTAAGTATTTCTATTAATTGCTTCAGTGTCCAATATTCTGAAGCACAGAAGGCCTAAATTAGCACAAGCAAGTTACCCAACACCAATAGGACACCATGCACAGTTGCTCTGAAGTATACATCTTCAAATTATTTGAGGAATCTCCTGTCCCTTCCAATCTCAACTAAACTGTGCTGGGATTTCTATTTTGAGGAGAATTAACACAAGTTATCTCAGCCATCAGTGAACACAGGCTGAACAGATTCCAATTACTTTTCATTTACATGTAGACTTAATATAGATCAGTAAAGTAACTTAACCCACGGTGTTTAAATTTGAGAGTGCCCGATGATAATAAAGTAGAAAGTACATAAGATGTCCAATGATGTCAAGTAGAGTCATGATCTTACATCTCCCATTTCCCTTATTACAATAATCAAAAAAGACTTGAAGTGAGAACTGTATTCATACTGTGAAATAAATTGCTGCTATTCTCAAACAATGTACGTTGTAATAAAGGACGTCAGTAAAATCTATACTTTCCACGTAAATCAGCACATCAGACCATAAATAGCACTAGGTCTTGTTAGATAAAAGAGGTAAGGAATTTCTAATTGTTACATTTTTAGAACCTGCATTTCTTGAGGGAAATTGAATAAATGCAAGCTTTTTTTGTTGTTATTTTTTGTCATATAAACTATGTGAATAGGGACCTTCAAAGACCCCATGTTGTACAGTGTTACTATAACAATAGCTAATAATAACTATAACTGAATGTTAGTCAAGCCTAGGAAATTATAAAATGGGAAATAGTTCCAATTCTGGATGTTATCACGGAATTGCTCATCGGCTGCGCAGGTAACTTGTAACCAGTAACTACTAGTAACCTGTAGTAGATACCAGCTCACACTGGCCCATTTCCAGAACAACAGCTATCCAGTGTACCAAAGGGTAATTGTCAGATTGGCATCCATCTCTTTTCATAAAGAACCCAAGTTAGAGGCATAGGTGAAGTTAACAATTTCAGAAATAATGAGAAACATCCTCCTCAATCCTTTTCAAGGGTACTATCTTCAAATTACTCAGCATGTAGGAAATCAGTAGAACTGGGAATTTCAAAGAACCAAGGAGTGCAAGAGAAACTTCCCTCACACACTGAAGAGGCTTCAAATATAACTGCTATTACACCTTAGAAAATAAAAAAAAAATGCACACAAGCCCATTTCGAAGGTAGTCACTTCAACAGACACATAGTGGTTTTCTGTGTAGCTTTCTTATACCCTGTTTCTCAAATTCCATTAATTCTACATTCTAAGCAGGTGTTTGAAACATTGCTTTATTAAGCTAATGCAATTGATTCGCACTCCTGGTGTCTTGCATAAGCATTTGCTCACTTGGCAACAGGATTATAAGTTTTTAGAACTAAGAGGGTCTTTGATTTGGATCTAAATTTCTCCAACTGATCTTCAGTACTGAATTCCCATTATTCTGACTAGTTTTCGAAGAAAAAGACTGTCATTTAGGAAAGAATCTCCTCAACCAGGGAACTAAGTAACTTTTCAGTTCAGGTCATCTATTACTGAAATTATTCCAGTACAGTTAGAAATTAATTTGAACACTTTGAAATTTTGTGATATTATTCAGAAAAATAATTTTCCTTGAACACCAAAAGTTGTACAACTGTTTAAATAGGAGTAAAAGGTAATAATTAAGACATATCTATACAAATAAGACATTATGTTAAAAAAAAACTTAACTGCTGTTTTTTTGTATACATTTTTATAGAAGAGACATTTCACTTGTGACTGATTTGAATTAGCATAATTCAACATTTGAAAAATGCAAAAAAATCACAGACTACATAGTTCAGAAGCACGGAACTTCTGATACAGAGTTTGCTTCTAATTTCTAGGACTATATTAAGTGATAAGTATTTCTACTGAAGTATCTTTTGTTCAACTTAAGTTCCAAATTGTGCATACTGAATCTGCATAACTTCTGCTGAAATCAGAACTGACATCGACATCAAAAGCAGTTTGATTTTATTTTTTTTTTTAAAAAGCACATACATCCAAATATCTCTAAGATTTATATATTAAATAAGATTAATCAAAGGCAATACTTTGACAAGCTGTGTTTAACTAGCTCCAATGATCTTTTACTGATTACCAATGGAAATTTATCTCACCTAGTGTATACTGCAAGGTCATCTTCTGAAGGAACATCTGAAAGATTGACTCCATACACATCTTTTGTTGATTGCACTACGTTCTGGAACATAAGAAGAAAGATTCAGACTGAGGATACAGTTACGAGATGCAAAGAAAAGTTTGCTTTCAAGCAAGGAATTCCTTCTTAGCTTGAAAATTATTTCCACAATGTAAAGGCAAAACTAACAAAGTTTCTCATAGACATAGAAATTTTAGGTTGTGCATTCTTGTTTTTAGATGAAGAATACTTTTAATAAATTACTTTTAAGGCATTTGTTCAACAAGTAAAAGAAAGAATTCTTCAAAGATAACATGAGATAAACCAACATATTAGCAGAATAAATTATATTTATAGGACATAATGTAGGTATTAAATTCTGTTCTGTGTTGAAGTTTAATATAGAATAAATCCCATTCATGCAGAACGTGCTCCCACAATTGCTTTCACATTTCCTGCTGTCAGTTCTGGAATAATTACAAACTTCAGGTTGAACAAAACTATTTTTACTTTATACGTTACACAATCATGTCAGTCAACTGTAACGAGGAGGCAACGCACATGCAATACTTCACTAACTATGTCTAATGATTCAGTGCTAAACTGAAGGGGTTATTAGTGACAGGGCACGTGTGACTCCAACTAAGTTAACTACAAAAATAGTTTTCTTCTAGGCCAAAAAGATCCAAAGTCAAAGAACTTCAGGAAGCTATTTCCTGACTAGAAGTATAAAAGCACTTTATTGCTAACTTCCCAGATGTGAATAGCAAGGCAGCAGCTGTTGGGGTTCTCCCCTACACAGCCCCATAAATTTCCCCCATGGAAAATTTTCAGATAAAATATCTTGTATAAACAAAAATAAATGCACTTGTAGTGTCATAACAATTAATCCAAATTGTCCAAAATTGATACCACACAATTTCACAGTTATTTTATTGAAAATGCTTCATTAAGGTTAGGAAGAAGTCAGAGTTGTGCCAAAGGCTGAAAATCCATTATCTGAGAACAAACAACTCCTGACTACAGATTGAATGGAATGAGAATAGAAAAAGCAGTTTTATTTTCTGCTGCCTATCAGGCACTACATTTTATACTGACTAAGGTCTTAAATACTCAAGTTTCCAAATGTGGCAACATGTACAAGCTCTAAGCTATACAAGCTGTAAGCTTGTACAAGCTCTACAAGCTATAAGCGTTTAAGTTAGCTGTGAGAAAAAAACCAAACCAAACAGAAACAAACAAATGAACCTGCCAAACCAACATAATTATTTTGCAGATTTGTGTAATCTCCATTAGCATATCCTTTTACTAAGACATTTGCAGTGGTACCCAAAATGAGTATCTACAAGAAAGAATTTGAAGAAATGTTACGTGAATGAATAAAATAGATATTTCCATAATACTTCATACAAATTAGTATTTTCATTAAATTAGCATCCAAGGGATTCCAACAGAATTACAGCTATGCCAGCAAAAAAGATAAGCAGCACACAACTGAGAATACACGTTCTTCTCTTATGACTGTGCATCCATGATTTCACTATTATCCTGCCATTATCTTCAACCTTAGTAGCAGTAATAGCATAGAAACAATGTGACAAAATTATCACACACATCTTCAGAGTTAATTTATTTTTTTTAAACATCAGACCATACAGTTATGAAATAGAAATTTCAAAATGTTCACATAAATCTATTTGAAATTTAATGAACTGAACATTAATTTGCAGCTATATCCACCTAAGCAATTGGCATTGCTCTGAAGAAATAGATTGCTAATTAGAAGAGGTGGTGCTCAGGACCTCAGACCCATACTATATATCTTTCAGGGCTAGGCCTCAGATTAGCTCCTAAGGACTAAGTGTTAATTAGAATCACAGAATCATATAAGTTGGAAGAGACCCTTGGGATCATCAAGTCCAACCATCAGCCCTACTCTACAAGTTCTCCCCTACACCAAATCCCTCAACACCACATCTAATCTGCTCTTAAACACAGTCAGGGAGGGTGACTCCACCACCTCCCTGGGCAGCTGATTCCACTGACTGACCACTCTCTCTGTGAAGAACTTTTTCCTAATGTCCAGCCTAACCCTACCCTGCTGCAGCTTGCAGCCATTCCCTCTTGTCCTGTCGCTAATTGCCCGTGAGAAGAGACCAGCACCAACCTCCCTACAATGCCCTTTCAAGCAGTTGTAGAGAGTGATGAGGTCTCCCCTCAGCCTCCTCTTCCTCAAACTAAACAACCCCAACTCCCTCAATCGATCATCATAAGACGTATTCTCTAGACCTCTCACCAGCTTCATTGCCTCCTCTGCACTCACTCCAGCACCTCGATATCTCTCTTGTGCTGGGGTGCCCAGAACTGGACACAATACTCAAGGTGCGGCCTCACCAGTGCCGAGTACAGGGGGAATCTATCTAATTAGATAGATAGGTCAGGTACACTCCCGGAGAAGTATCTCCCAGTTTAGTTTCATCCAAAAGGAATCCCATTTGCATGTTGCAAGACTGCACCATAACACAAGCTAGAGCATCGTAAGGGACAATGATCAGAAGTGCACTTCTGCTCTGAATTAACACACTAACATAGACGTATGTTGTGGTTACACAACCTGACCAGAGCACCTTTCAAATGCCATAGGTTTCCAACAGTATTTTTCATTTCTTGAAAATGTTATTTTTCTGTGTTGTATTTCATTATTGCACGAGAAGAATAATCCATCAGTTTGCTAATATCCACACAAAGAAAATACACTGGAGACCCTTTACACTTAGTTCCTCGGTGCTTTACCTCTGACTGCTCTATGACATTCACTGGCTGTTTTAAAGGAATGTGAATTTTAAGTCCATGATTAGCCTTCTTGCCTACCACAGCAAATTCTTACCTCTGTGATTTTTGTATTATCTCCTGTGTCAGTCACTTTTACTGGAGTCGAACGCTGAGAAACAGCACCTTCATCTTCTTTGTCTGTCCCAGAATCATCTTCAGAACTACTTGACACTGCTTCCTCACTTGGGGGAGGCGGAGCGCTAGCGGCTGTTTTGCGCTGCAGCACTGTTTCTTCTCTATTACTTTTGTTCCTATAATAAAAGGCAATGTGTATTTATTAAATCAGCAAGATGTTAACAAGTATTTAAAATTTTTATTACAAACTTAGTGAGGGCAAAGAATTCTGTCCTCTGGGACAACTTATTACTCATCTTTTTAATCCCCCAATTGATTTGCTTTTCATCAATCTCTTCTTATACCAGTGCTTTAAAGAGAGCTTCCAGGATTATGCCAGCTTTTCTCCACCAATTGCTGACTCTTTACCTAAATCCCTCTTCAAGACTGAATGAAAAGGAATAAAAACTAAGACATATTATACTTTGGTTTTGATCTGGGACAGTTTCACTTGCTGATTAAAACCAATATTCGCTCCACTTTCTTATTCTTGGGCCCGAAAATCTTAATCATTATGTCACATTTTCCCCTTCTTTTTCCATACCTCTCCCTTCAATTTAGTTTTTTAATCAGTAACATTTCTTTATACAGCATGCATTCCTTACTCTATAATTCTAGTCAATATAAAGAGGTGCTTTAATTGTTTTCTTCAAGATACAGCATCTGTATTTTCACAGGCTAACAGTCAGTACAGCCGTACAAGCTCTGAAAGGTGTATGTTACTTTACCCATCAGAAATTGTACCACCCTCACATCCTTTATGTCTTTTCCCACTGGCTATAGGAGGGTATGTGATTACATTTTCCTCTCAGACACTGTCACAACCTCTCAGGGACTCAGGAGGAAGCGGGACTGGGAGGCAGGTAATGGATATGTTTATAGGCAAATCAGTTCTGGAAACCGGGAAGCAATTCCTCCTTGGCAAGGTGACTGTCCATATATACACTGACATTGTGTGTGCTTTACCCTACCAGAAGGCTCTAAAGGAAGACAGCAGCTTGCTAAGAGGCTTTGACAACAACATGCCATTTGGGGCAAATTCTATTTTGAGTTACAGCTCTAGTGTTCTCATCAGCAAAGGCCTAGAGGTCACCAGAATCACTTGAGCTCTAGTAGAGCACACAACTATCATAGAGTCCTGCCTTTTGCAGTCCAACTCATACAGCAATTTATCCCTGTGGTGAATTAGCTAACCTTTATATGCTTTAGGTACACATATAAACAAGTAGGAGAGTCCTAGAGTCCTCCCAAAGATTCTTGATCTGAGACCATACCCCACCCCCAAGGACATTAATATATCATGAATTCTTACAGCTGGAACAAATCCCCTACCTGAAAAACCAACACAGGTAAGTTTAATTTCTGATTTAGCAGAAACTGACATGTGCTTAGATTGAAATTTACAGGAAGAGATGAAGACATACTGCATTCTTTTTAGAGAAAATTAAGGTTATCTTCCCTACTTTCCTCAGTGAGGTGAAGGGCACAGGAAAAGCAGTAATTTCTTAAAGTAGAGAATAAAGTGAGCAACCAAACACTGGTATGAGTGATATCCCCACCCCCACACATACTCAGAAGGCGGCTAAGATCTAATTGTCCTAGGGGACCAGAACACTTACAGATAAAAACAGTTCACTGATTTTTCCAGGAATGTCATAGTAGATCAAGAAAATTATTAAAAATGTGCGATGCAAAGACACCATCTCTACCAAGGCCTAAATATGGGTAAGGTGGAAGACTGAAGACACCATTTACCCCAGTATACATCCAATGCATGGGAAGCCTTATGACCAGTAGCCAGAGAGTCCTGGAACATGGCTTTGATGCAGCTAATTCTCTATCTCATAACAATCCCTAAAAGTCAGCAAAGTGCCTGAGAAAAGTGTTTTAACGCAAAAGGATTTAGTGGAATATCTGCCCAGAAATTAGCTAGTCCAAAATCTGACATTAAACCAAAGCTGAAGAATAAAGTTTATTCCATAAACCCACAATTCTTAGCAGAGGTAAACTGTATAACTGCTGAACAGTCTTTCTGCTTATTCCCGAGAAACACGAGTAGAGCATGAAATCAGGCTCTACTAGTGATAAACGTAGTCTACTCTCAAAATATATTGACAGTGAGGCTCTCAGGGCCAAGGCACAATGAATGTTATTACCATGTTATTTTGTAGTTTTTAACAAAACGGCAAGTTTTCAGAAGAATTCATATCATTGTGACAACACAGGATTAGTCGTTACTGACAAAATACTTCCTTAATATGCAGTATCAGAGAGAAAATGAAGTTGTTCAGGAAGAGTTTCCATAGCCCCTCTGTGATACAGTGAATCAAGCACAATAGGGGAATAAATAAAGTAATAAAGCAAGTCCAAGATGCAAAAGCAGCTAAATGAAACATTTATTTGCCCCAATAGCTGTTGCAGAATCGCTTTATATAATTTTATATACAAATATCCTTGATAATGTTTTTTCATCAAAAACTATGCTGAGATTGGCATTTATTGCTGTTTCAGGATATATCATATATATTCAAATTTTTTTCTTTTTTCTTTTTTTAAAAAACACAACAATAATACATGCATTCCTGTCACCTCCAATAGAGAACACAGTTGCCACTAATACGGAAAGATGATCAAATTTTAACAACCTCTGCATCCTTATTCTAGACGAAATTTTCTCATGAGTTTCACTTAAGAGTAGAAGAAAACAGAAAAAATGAAACAAGTCTGAATACAGAACTCCCAGTGTCAAATAAAAATCACAAATTAGATATAATTTTAAAAGCTTCCAATCCTGTAGTATAACACCAATGAGGTTTTTTTTGTTTCCTATGTAACAGAGAATATACCACGCAGACATACACATAGAGTTTACTTATTTGCATTATTATTTCACTACTATTAAATCAGAACAAAATTTTATATTTCAGACTTACCCCAAAACTGATTTTCCAGTTTCTTCAGGTTTACGAACAGTAAATGGACTTGGATCAATCCCCACATTCTTAGGCATAAAATCTCTGGCAAAAAAGAAGAGAAAAACTGTTCACAAGCAACGTTCAATACATAGAATTTTTAAATTCTCTAGAAGAATCACCTCTAACATCAACATTTGAATTAAAAAAAAACATCATAAAAAGAAATATCAAGTTCTAACTTGATCATTCTAAGTTAAAGCCATGCCAACAGAAACTCCCTAGGTATTTAAAAAGCTTTCAGTTGCATTATTTAGTCGCATAACATGGCTGCAAACATTGGTCTAGGCTTCTTCAGCACCACTTGCCGAGGGGCACTCCCTTCCCGTGCTGGAGAAGCCCTGTAACATGTGTACATTGTTTTCAGAATGCTGCCAACACTCACATTGGACCAAAAAGCTACATGAAACATAACCTGCCTGGAAGTCCTTAGCTAAAGTGTGATTAAGATTATGCTTAGAATATCCATCTGATTGCTAACAACAACAACAAAAAACCCCAAATTACCTGGCCAGCTGTGAGAAACTGATGAATTGAAGAAAACCACTATAAAACTGAAGCAGAACATCTAGAAAAGAACTGCTTTAAAGGCAGCCTCTGTGATCTACTGATTTCACAAAGAAAAGCCCGTTTCTGGACTGTGAGTGCCCAAAGTTTTGGCACCCTGTAATGGAAACTAATTGAAAATTTAAGTGCTGAACAGATTTGTTTGTTTTGTTGGATTTTTTGTTGGTTTTGTTGCTGTTGTTTTGTTTTGTTTTTTGAGAGCTACATTTTCATTTCAGTATTGTGATCTAGTTTCTAGAAGTTTGCTAAATTTGAAGCCTAAAAAAACCCACCAAACCCCCAAAACATCCCCCCTCCCCAAAACCTATAGCGTTACAGTGTTACACAGATTTAAAAATCAAATGTGTGTTTATTTTACGTCAAATCAACTTCCAGATAAGGCTTTATAGTCCCAGAAGATCCCGATATACCGTGTAGAATTGGTCATTGCCAAGCAGAAGGTCTCATCAAAACTGCTCAACTCATAGGGCCGAAAAAACTCATTGTGGATATCAATTTCCTCTTCATACTTGTGGAACTTCTTTACTGTCAACTTGTGTCTGTTTTCAGCACATGTCACTGGGGAGAACAAGAAAATAATCTTTTTCTAACAATTAGTGACTAAACAAACACTAGCCTGCTTACCTGGAGAAGTAAGACACACTAGCTACACCCTGTCATAGACAACAAATGTGCGTTAATAGGCAAGAAGAAAAAGAATGAAGTGTGCCCTGGCACATAAACATAGAGGTCAAGTTTTAGTCAAAGAGGTGTCTCTTGCATTCTGCAGTTGAAAAATCATAGCTCATAGCGGGGAAGAAGTATTTCACGATCATTACGGAAACATTTTTTTTCAGATTTGGGATGTAAACCAGTTAAAAAGCATCTGAGACTAGAACTTCATTTTTAAGACACTCTGCAAGGCAAGAGGCAAATACAGTTCCTACCTTCATCAAAAGGAAGAGGTAAATGCTTTAGCACACTTGTGGTCCACCAGTAAGTGTAGCTGTGCAGGAAAACAGAACAGAATTAATACAGATCTTTTGTCAGAGTCTTGATTTGATCTTGCATCCAGTCTAGATGTTTGCATGTAACAGTTACCCAACAACACAGTGTCATGTTAGTCAACCTTTTTTTTATAATTCAAGTGTGGAAGAAAGTAAAGAATTGTCCTTGGTGTAGGATTTCAACAGGCCCCATCCATATCTTTGCACTTGGGCCATGGAAATTAAACATGTGAAGCTCAATAAAGGTATGGGGGGAGGAGTGGTTTGCTCCCATTAAACAAAATACATTTCATGTGACCCTCTACAGTACTGAAAATCAAGGCCTTAGTACGTAATAAAAAGTATGTATGTATTTCTGTTGTTCTGGTCTTTAAAAAAAACAAAAACAAAACCTAATTCCCCCATCAACCCCCACCCAACACTTCTTACTCAGATCTTAAAATTTAGGAAAGGGTATGAAGAGATGAAGGTCAATGATAATAAAATTGAAAACTGTCAAAACAGTGAACTTCTGTGCACAGAAATACATTTTGATGTGACAGCCCTCCTAACCCTGAGAACAGTGTATTTGCACAGCTAACAGCAAAAACCAGGCCCTGCTGGAAGCTTATTCAGGACTTCTGAAAAACAAAGGAAGTCAAGCAACGCTCATAAAATAAAGCATGTTTTATCTTTCATACATGTTTACGTATTTTTACTTTCTCTTCTCAAATATACTTTAATTTCTTCTCTAAATTGTTCTGATCGTGTCTTCTATTTCATTACTTGGCATGAAAAGGTATTTATCTTCATTCGTTGCTATATCAAATATGTGTGTATGCACAACACTGTAAGGGCTGTAATCAGAGTCTGAATGCAGTTATCTCCTGCTCATGTCAATGTAGCCATCTAGAGCAGAAACACTGGGTGCATTCCCATGCCCAGAGATAGACATGTTAGTGGGACCTAGCAAACAGAGCACAACTGGCAGGACAACATACTTTTATTCTAAGAACCACGTACGTCCTAGGCAGAAAATAATTAATTATATCTGACAGCTGTGTCTCTTCTTGAAGTGCCATGTGCACTGCAACAGCTTGCTCAGAGAAGCTGTGATCCCTGGGAGTGTTGAAGGCCAGGCTGGATGGGGCTTTGAGCAACCTGCTCTAGTGGGAGGTGTCCCTGCCCAGGGCAGCGGGGTTGGAACTCGATGATCTGTAAGGTCCCTTCCAACCCAAAACATTCTGTGATTCCATGGTTCGGCGTTAACGAGCCATTTTCTCCAGTGCCTTCAGAAACTATGCAGACAACAGTTTTGCTGCTTGCATAAATGATATTAATGTGGCAATGGAAAGTCTCCGTTTCCATATTTACTGTCTTGCATGTGAATCACAAATTATATTGAAGTATATATAAAAAACTCATTATGAAATTTCCTCTTTCTGATGGAGAGGCAAATACAATATAGGAAAAGCAAATTATGCATTTTTCAAATTTATTAGAATAATACCACACGAAGAAACATAACAATAAAATACCTTCGCCTGGTCTGTGAGAGACCGAGGGTGTTCTTGTGATGCAAATAAAAATCAGTGGGAAGTTCCCAGAGATGAGGTTTTCCTTCTGAAGGCTTGAATACTCCCAGAAAGAGATTGATAGAATCTTGCCTGTCTGCATCTGTTAGACAAGAGGTAATACTTAAAGCCAGGAACATTGCAGAGCTCAAGCCCATTTCATCACAGACATTTGCCTGTGATGTTTGGTCCTCAGGGACAGAGTGTGTATGTCCTATGACTCCTACAGGAGCCTCTGGGCTTCAGCCACTGTAAGCAAACCTCATTTAGCCCTGCAGTGCACGTTGGGCTGGTACCAGTGCAGCCTCTTTCCTTAGCTTCACTCACCGAGGAGCTGAGGTAGCAGCTCTGCTTCAAGGCTTTGCAGAAGCAGAACTCACGCTGCAGCTCTGTCTCCCACCTCTGCATATATGTGTATGCATGAAGCACATGCATATACTTATGCACGTTCCAGGGGACCTGACAAATCATGATGAATTTACTGCAGTCTAAATAACAGAAGAATGACATTTTCCACACAGTACACAAGTTTCCCACATGACACACAAATTATGAATGCTTTGGGTTCTTCTAGCCAAAATGTAATGAGAAGAATAATTAAAATTCACAAACACCTTTCAATAATTACGACAAGAACCGTTTTTCACTTATATCTTTAAAAAGTCCCTGCAACCTAGCTGCAGATAGGATGAGTTAACACAGATATGAAGACAAGCTGGAGTCAGATGAGGGCTTGAGGATGGTGAACTGTGATAAAGAGAGCTTTGCAAGTAAAGTTGTAGGTGCAGAGGAAGGATCTTCAGATACGGGGGAATATGTGGAGAATTGAGCTCTCTTTGTGCCCCAAGGAATCAGCATGTGGAAAGCTCTCGTCTCCATTCTTGTTTGCCCTTCAGTAGTCACCAGACAAGGAATAGTTCAAACTAGTTCAACAGATGGTGTTACTCCTTCAGTTCTCTCCACATTTCAAAAAGAGTATTACAAGAGTTGAGTGTTCCTTTAGCAACATCAAAAACTCAAACTGAAGTCTCAGTATACCAGAAAGCAGGTAAAAAAAACAGGCAGAATCCAAGAGCAGTGGTATGACAGGAAGGACAACACTGGTTCCCAGCCACCACCAAGCTTTTATTCAACACCTCCTTCTACCCAGAATTCAAGTGCCTCCTCCGTCTGTGCAACGTGTAATATCTTTTACAGGGAATTAAGACACACAAGCAGCTGACAAGATAAGTACTTCATAGAAATTTTGTGACAATAGGATTATAGAAAAGTATGATACTTCATGGAAGTGTGGAGGTCAATATTTGGAAATGGGATGTTCTGTATAAACAGTCACATACTGTAAGAGAGCATGGCACCAGGAAAAGAGAAAGAAAGGGGAAACCCCTTGATATTTCTTTCCTACTGAGAGGGCCTTTCAGCTGAAAACTGGCTGCTTTTTTTTTTCTTTTCTAGCCACTCAGACTTCCTCCAGATCCCTATACTGTCCCTTCAGAGCACTCTTCCAAAAAGGTACATATTTTATCTTCTTTCTTGTTTCTCACCTTTCCAATTTGCTTAAGAGGATCAACATGTAAACACTAACTCTTCTCCACAGTAATACTCAAAAGCATATGTAATTCTTTATGGTTTGCAGGCCATATTGTTTCTGCAAAATAGTGTCACAGCTTAACCAAAGCATAACAAGAGAATGAGAAAGATCAGAAGCAGTACAAGAAAGCTATGCAAAACTCAGTAAAAAGGTCCCCCCAAAATAAAGAAAAACCCCTTGATGAGGAGACTGAGAATTAAAGAGAAAGGAAAAGTCATAAGCAGTAACACGTATTGTTTCTTCATGACAAGTTATTTAGTTAGCAGTTTAAAGAAAGTGCTGAATACAACCCAAGAAAGCTCTCTAAACACAGAAACTGGAGGAACCCTAAAGACAAACTTAATTAACATGAACAAATATGTTAAAATTGAAGGTAATTTCTGAAAGCTAAAGGCACAGATGAACCTCCTTTGTTCATGTACCATTGTTTCACCTGCCAGGTATACTGAAATAGTCAACTAAATAATTGTAAAACAATTAGAATAAACCAAGATAATTTAGTTAACAAACTGTCACTACATATATGAGATGCTAAAATGAAATTAAATAAAAAATATTATGTGAAAAAGAGATTGAATTTAAACTCATACCAAGTGAATTAACTAGCTCTTTGTCTGAAACCATCCAAAGCAGCAGTTCAAATGACTGCTGATAAATGTTACGTTGCAAAAAGACTCAAACTATCTTGGATTTATTGTTTCAGTTGTGCAGTGGTGTTTTAAACATAACAGAGATATAGGATATTTATTAGAAAATGTCTTTTACTGTCTTAATTCTCAACTCATAATTTAGAAGTAGGTAAAGACCCATAGCATAAAGACTCTTTGTGCATAAATCTTCAGGCAGGCATAAAGATACTGGGGAAGCAGATAGGTAACTTGGAAGGTGACAATCCTCCCCTCGCCTTACTTTAAGGGTTGAACAATTTTATGACTTAATTTTGACCAAAAATAATGAAAGTTTTTGTCTTTCTTTGAAACACTGACCAGATAAAACAGGATATTGAGCTTTTCAGATCAATGTTCTTATCTAGACAGAGAAATCTCTTTTCAAAAATAACTAAGACTATCAATGCTCTGTGGAGCACAGACAAAAGAACAAAGAGGTTCTCTCTTCACTGTTAGCAATGAATGTTATAATTACATGCAAGCAAGTAGAAAGACTGCACTGATTTTTCAAAAGATACTGCAATGTACGTGTATACTAGCACATTTTTGAGACCGTTTTGAGAAAACAGGAACTGAAGGGGCCATTTAATTGAATTAACCTAAAATAATCTACTGCTCTCAATCTGAGTTTGCAACTGCACTACATGACAAGTTACTAAATCATGAGAGATTCAATACAATTGGGACTATAACGTCCCATGACTAAAAGGTTATAGTAATTAAGTTTACTTTCACTAAAAGGTAGTTTACTATGTCCAGTCCTGTTTGTGGATAAAACAGATCATTCCAGATTCCAGAAGCTTATTATGCATGTTGCAACTCTAGCACTGAAGTCTGCCATGTCACGTTACTTTCTAAAAGGCATAAAAGCTAGAATAATGGTATTTGGAATACTATTTCCTAACTTCTCCGCAATCACAAATGAAGGAAAAATGTTATATTTCAAATGTTAGAATTGAATGATGCTGTTCTTCAGTTCATTTTGATGATGTTCCTCCTTCCTGGTACAACTCATTTGCTTATAACCAGAGTACTCCCAATAGTTTACTTCTCAGACTACACTGCACTCTCTACCTTTTTTCAAATGCTAGAATTAAAAACATGCATGAACTCTCAAAATTTTTGCCTAAACCTGTAAGATTTGTTTAAGTTACTGTAAAAAAAAAATGTCTTATATTTCTAGGTGGAAATCTCAGTTTTCTTCTAAACTTCAGTCACTAACTTGATCCTGAGAATAGATTTTAATTCTTCACTCTTCCATTATATAGGCAACATATTACAAATTTATAGGTACAGAAAATCTGTAGAAATCAAGAGCTAGAGTGAAACCACATTCAAAGTTATCTTTCTTACAAGTCCAAGTCTTATCTACTGGATCAGTATCTCCAGGCAAGTCACTTATCTGACACATGTCCTACTTTTTCTCATCTGTACAACTTAATTAGCAGTGATTATCCTAAGAGCTTTGAGGTCAACAGATGAAACCATTTTCTAAAAAGTATAAATTATTTTTGGAATCATAGATTTTTTTTTATGATTGACAAACAGAACATGGTTGGCTAAATGATTCATTTAGGAGGCACTGTCGGCAGGCCACTTGTAATCTTGTTCTGAATCTGGCAAACAGTATGACTTCAAGCAAATCACTACAGTTTTCTGTGTCTGGTACTACTGGTACATAAAATGCATAAGCACTAATAAAAAAAAAGTTTCTCAGATCATAAACACAAGGAAAGAGTGGCTCAAACTGGCTAACCCTTGGATTTTTACTTGTATTTTAAAGGATGTGGGATAGATAGTAACAATAGTAAGTGCTGTACAGCCAATCCGAANAGAGAAAAAAAAGTAAGTGCTGGACAACCAATCCGAATCTTGTGCTAAAGGAACAAGCTTCCTTTCTCTCTGCTTTCTGAGAAAACATCAAGAATAAAATGAGGTCTCTCAATGTGTCACATTAAAACAAA
>VZTM01016047.1:52537-69601 GCA_013400555.1 Jacana jacana | reverse complement strand
GGTGCGGCGGAGGCTCCGAGCGGGCAGGCTGTTACCCGGCCCGGCCCTGCCCGCGGAGGCTCCGCGGGGCTGCGCGGCGCGGTGAGAGCCGCGGGTGCAACAGGTTCGCTGCAGCGCGGGCAAACACTGACCTCCAGAGGGCCCGGCGCAGAAATTCAGGGCTTGGAAACCCCTGCGGGCCCCCGGGGGACACAGCCGGAGGTGGCCCGGTACGGCCCCCGCGGAGCCGCCGGCAGCGCGGAAGGGGTCGGTAGGAGCTGGAGGCACGTCCGTGTTCAGCGGCGGCAGCGGGGGTGAGAGTGGTGGCCTTGTCTGATAAAGCAATTTTTATAGCGACATTTTCCTCCAAAGAGCTGGCTGCAGGAGAAGATGCTCTCAGCACCAGAGTTGCAACGGGGATGTAGCTGTTTCACGAGCTCATGAACAAAGTTAGAACATACAGGCTCACATCTTCCCAGGTGAAGATGAGGAGCTGAAGGAAGAAGGGAGCTTGTAACCCACGGACCATACTGAGCATCACCATCCTTGGGTTCATGTCCTTGTGCTGACCTATGAGGTCCAAGGCAGAGGAGATGTGGCCCACCACTTGCTGTCTTGGGCAAGTCCCATCACATGGGTGATTGGACCTGGGGAACTCCAGTAGGAAAGCGGTCACTTTTGAAGTCAAACTCTTGGAAAGGAAAGGTGTAGATTTGGGGCTGTTCCTCTTGAGCACCACTTTGGTACCATATAAATTACAGGCTTCCCTATATGCTGCTGTAAATAAAGGCTCCTGCCCTCAGCTTCGGAGGAAATTCTCCAGCTGTACTGGCACATTCCTGGCACATGGATTTACAGTAAAACCTGGATGAGGCAGAGAGGCAAGAGCCAGCATTTTACAGCTGGGCCCAGCTGCACTCTCAGCAGTTATGTGCTGGTTCACAACAGCCCATTATGGCTGAGTTTTTTGTGGGGAATGTCTGAAACATCTTCTCGGACTCTAGAGAAGAGGATACGCACAGCTTCAGGTGTTGGCCAGCCTAAAACCACGGGTCACTACTGCTCCTTGTGGCGAGGAGGGAGCCTCTGGAGTGGGATGGCTTTGGAAAGTTCTCACATTACTGATCTCATTTAAGCACCCGTTTAAGTTCTCATTAAATTCTATGAAAAACTCCCGTTGACTTCCGTGGGAAGGGCCATACTCTGAGTTAAAAAAAATAAATTCTTTTTCTCCCCAGGGAGAGCAGCTACCACTTTAGAAGAATAATTACCAGGATGGAGATAAGCAAGAAGAAACCCTGTAGTACTTAGTTGTTTCAGGCAGTTTTGAACATAAGATTAAACAAGTTGTTTGTCAATTTTTGCTCTGCAATTCTTTTTAATTCCACTTCTTTCCAAGTGCCAGTGTTTAAAATGTCAGCCTTTACTTTGAATATCGTTGCTCTTTTCATCTTGACTCACCACCGCCTTGATGCAGCTTGCAATAACTGAACACATGGATTTATTTTTTTTCTTCTATGTTACAACATAGTGGAGAGCAGCTTAAACTTCTCAGACAGATTTTTTTGAGTCTTTAAAGGCAGAATGCTATGACTCACAGAAACTATGGTGTGCCTGGCTATGAAAACGTTATGTGCATGTTTGTACTTACCCCTTCAAAAATGTTTTAGACAGAAAAAGGAAGATCCAATGCGGCATCGATTGTCACTGACTTTTTTGGCCGATACATCTAAGTATTATGAACACAAAAATAAGAGCAAAATCAGTTTTATGAGGGGGTTGATAATACTATTGCTTGTTACGTGGGAAAATGTCCCTTTTTCCCCCACATACTTTAGTAGCAGACTGTAGGACAAAGCCACAAGATAGACGTGCTTCCCTTGCACACTTGTACATATACGTGCATTTAAGTGCCTTTTACACTGTTGCTTGAAGGCTTTTAGATTACAGTCTCTCAGCAAATGCATTCCCTAAGCAAACACAGCTCTAACCCAAAGAATATGATGGATTCGAATCAGCAGACAGGTGGTTATTGTAAAATCTAATTTCAAATCTGCATATGGCTGATGGTCTGATTAAGCTCTGCTTCCACAGCGCTCCGAATAAACAGACCTATTTGACATGATGACAACATAACCTTTGGATGTCCTTTGCTGTGCACGCTCTGTGTCTGATAAGACACATTCCATGCTTCCCACATGTAATGGCTGCAGTGCATATAGCGAGGCTTGCAAAGGCAAAATTGCTACGCAGAAAGCAAGGTAATTAACACTGCTTTTGCAGAAGTATGATTTTATGATAGATTTCTATTCTTACTGATACTCATACACATTGAGAATAACAGCAGCCACATCCAGAGCACGTGCTTGAATCATTACAGCCAGCCCAGCAAGTAGCAAAATCTCCCGCCAGCACAGCAAAGCAGTTCAGCAGCTTCTCAGAAAACAGGACCGGGGTCAGACCAGTATTCAAAGTGTCATGTCCACGTGTGCCTTCCAAACCCAAAGGCTTTCAGCTGCCTCTTGCCATAAAGTTAAGGGAGAAGAGTATCGGGATTTTCATTTGAATCCTCCATAAGCAATTGGCAGCGCTTTCTGCTGCAAGGGGCAAAGCGGGGAGAACAGTGGTTGTGCGAGATAAGATGAGATGTCTTACTTTGTTCTTCATAGCTAAATCCTTATCATCAGCACTTGAGCCTGCTGGAATAGCCAGCTACCACTCCGCCTAAAAATAAGCTTCTTATCTCCAGATGTTTTTATAAATGGCAAGCCATTGTAGCTGGTGCTTCCCCACTGCTGTTGGCAGCCCATAAAAGTCCAGCTTCTCTTGTCATTAAAGGATTAGTTTTGTTCCCCCACAGCATCATCCCTCCAACAAAGCCATCTTTGATTCATGCTTCCAAAGCCACCTCTAGCAACGTTTGTCTCCTTGCAGGCTTCATGGAAACACAGTTTCCCCGTGGTTTTCAGGATTTTTTCTGCCTCAGGTTTGTACCCTGAAGAGGCAAGTTCATGAAATTTTATCCAAGACGATCTGGGCAACCGGGAGCAGGACTGTCCCCTGTATCTGGGAGAGATGAAGGGCCAGTGGGCACTGATGCAGAGACCCTGAGCACTGGAGCATCACACATAGGAAAAAAAATGGGTAAATGCCCCAACTTGGGAGCACAGGCCAGGCTCTGAGAAGCAGATCTACTCCAGCTGTTGAAGCAGAACACAGCAAACTCTACTCACGTACCTTCATGCCAAGCTGTGTCCCAGCAGGGACCCAACATACTATAAAGGTGAGGGGGACAGTTTGCTCTGGGGCAGGACAGCTCTGCCTTGCTGGCCCCACACCTTTTGGCAGCAGGGGTTAGCTGTGACTTTACCACAGGCACCTGTATGTATTCTAGCTCCAGGAGTGACTTGGTGTTAAGCTCCGAGTTGTGCTTTGTAGCTTGTGCAGAAAATGCCCAAAGAGACCCAAGCTGAGTTCTCCTTCATGTTGATGGCAAAGGCGCCAGCTAGACCTCACTGGCTGCCCACCAGACTCACGTGCTGATCCCCTCAATCCCATCTCCCAAATTCCCACACAGGAGCGTGCTCAGACAGCTTTGTTTGGAGTAGGGAAATTATCATCTCCCAGATCATTCCTGGTACATTCCAGGGGCTGGCAAGAAGCCTAAGCCTTCAGCGCCACCGTCCGAGCTCTGGCCCCTTGAGGCATGCGAGGGTCATAGCAGCAGGGCTTGTGCCAGCGATGATGCAGCTTCCAGCAGGAACCGAGCTGACATCAGTGTGACAGACACAGATTTCAGCTAGTGACAAAAGGGGAAGGTGCTCCAACCCATTTCCATGACTCATACAGCCTTTGGTCTCCACCGTCTCTAAATTAGCCCATCAACTCCATGGACGCCTCTGAATCTGTCCGATTTAAAGCCAAGTTACTATTTCCCAGGCTTCTGTGCTTTCTGTAGCCAACTGTTCTTTGTATTACATTGCCATATTGTATTACATCCTCCTTCTCTGCAATTTTCCTCAGCTCTTATGCATTCCTTGTTTGGCATTAGCTACCCCAGGCTCTCCCTCACAGCTCCCGTACCCGACTCACACGCATAGCCGGGAGGAGAGTGCTTGTCGCTGTGCCCTGGGAAGCGCTCTTCTGCTTCACTTCAGAAACAGCCTCTGCTGATGCTGCATCTTCTGCAGCGCATCTGGATTATTAACTGGCCACCTGGCAGCTCCCTAATTGGCAAAATCAGTAAAAGCACATTTTTCTCTTTTCTTAAGTCTCTAGCGGCTAAATTTGATCTAAAATCCTCAGGTCCTCATTGCTTCATATAATTTATAACACCCTTGCTTATGCCATAAAAGTTATACCTACTCTCTTGCACTCACAGGCTTTCTATTTTGTCTTTAACATACGTTCTGGCAGAGAATTGAATGACGCAGCACAATCTACTGAAGCTATTTCTATAGTAAACAGAGATAAAAACCACAGCCAAAGGGCACACAGCCTCCGAGGAAGCAGGCACTGCATGTTGTTCTATCAAGCACTCAGATCCAAGTTCCTGCTCAAAGGAAACCTGTCCCTGGAGGGAGACATCACCACCCAGTTAAGTCATGCTGGGTTCCAACACGCTGACCATGTCTCGGCTGCAGTCCCATCTCAGTAGAGACCCTCAGCGGCTTTACATGGTGCCACTGGTGTGAGCCCAGTATTATCAACTGTGTTGAAGGCAAACGGTGGCTGCTAAGTCACATGTAAATATGAATTTGAGGTCATGTTCTTTCAGTGACCTAACCTTGCAATAGAGACGGGACCTCTGTGGCCTGGGACTCACTAGCTCGCAGGGTCCCCCCTGACTCGGTGCAACTTCAGCAGCAGGAGAGTCCCCCAGAGAAGGTACAGAACTGCCAGGACTCTTCTGCTTTGGAACTCACTCCCTGCTCTTAGGCCAAAAAAACTTGGATACGGTACACTTTGGGTGATGCTAAAAAGCCGGAGTATTTTCAGACTTCCGAGGAGAGAACGTTGTATTTATAGGGAAGTTCAGTTTTTCAGTTGCTTTTGTAATTCATTTTGTTTCTGACTAGTTTATTCAAGCTGTAGGGCAGAGGAGTTAGCTGCTAGATTTCTTTTCCAGGCTCACATTTCTGTTTGCAGACATAGGACAGAGCTATTTTTGTAATATAAATCATTACAGAGAGAATATCTCACAGTCCCCACTGAAGCAAATTCCTAAGGAAGCGAGCTCTATTTTTACAGAAAATATCTACTTAGTATTTGTTCTAATCTAATGACTGAGAGACAAGCAGCCTCAGCCTTTCTGAAGCCACAAAGTTGTTTCTCCCTCTCTTGGGAAGGTAAATCCAGCTAAAGAAGGGTCATTCCTACCAAAAGGAGCTGGATGGGAGCTGTGGATGCAATTTCCAAAGCCCTGGGGGATGCAGCAGGATCCTGGAGATGGGGACTGAGCAAACTGGGGACAGAACCCAGGCCTCCAAAGTAACACAACTTTAAGAGATACTCAAGATACTTCCAGCACTCATCTTAAACGTTAAGAAGATAACCTTCTATAAAGGTCATAGTGTAGGATTTTAGACTAAGGCAAACTCAGCCTCACACTCACTCAAGATCATCTCTCTGAGACTCAAGGATAAAACTGTACGAAATGCTGGGACTTCTGGTTGTGTTGCAACTCACAGATGACTTATTTCAGATTAGTCTCATCCCCTGGAAGTTGTTTGAATATCTGTGCTACAACTCTCCCCATTGGATTCACACTGACCCACATTTTTAAATAGTCCTTTCCTATTCATATGAACATTAAAGCTTGTTTCAAACCTGGAAAGAGGAGGGGGAGGGATCGGCATTTACAGTTTTCTCCTTTCCAGAAGTGGCCCAAAGTTGTAAGTTAGCACAGAAACAGATGTGGTCAAGCACACTTTCTTCAACCAAATCAGCTTCAGCTTTCTAACTGAGCCCTGGGGCTGTGCAGCTGTAAAATGTAGCAAAAGTTATCCAAAACCATTTAAATATGGCTGGTAAGAGAAAAGCTTTTAAATTATGAAACAAATGACCAAAACAGAAAAATAGAGAATGCTTAAAGCTTTTGGAAAAAACCAATATCAACTGCAATAAAACTGCTTCTGAGCTGCAAAGGAAGAGCTACAGGGATGAGTTTGGGATCGTTCAGCTGCAAATACCGAATCAGCATTTGCCCAAACATGCCCATGTCAACTTCAGAATTCAAAGGTTCAAAAGGGCAGGACTATATTTATTACAAAAGGCTCCATTTTCAATCGTCCCCTCCCAGCAGCAGAGACCGTTACATCTGGTTTTCCCATCTCATTAAGCAGATGTGCAAAATACTGCATTACACAGTAGAGCTAAACTGGGTGGGTTAAAGGAGTAATTTGCATTCTAAAGCACTGCAGCGCTGTAGCTGAGAAATACATGGAATTACTGAATGTTTCTGCATCACAGGGACCTCGGATTCACCCATCTGTTTCTGCTATTCGATTCTTTTTCCCTGTTCCCCATTCCTATGCATTTACCCTGCAGTGTTTTTACTAGGACACAGCTTTGCTGAAGACAGTCTGTAAAATCCAGCTAAACACAACCAATACAAATGAACCAAGTCCCTTCCAAATTAAAATTTCTTTCTCACGAGGAATCTCTTCTCTGGACATTAATGGAAACCAAAATCACTACACAGAGCAACACAGTGTGCTTTTCACCCTTCAGAGTCAGAGCCGTACTTGGAAGGTAAACCTGTTTTCATCACAGACCAAGCCAATCTCATAGGGAAAAGTCTTCTCAAATCCAGGTGATAAAAGCCCTCCTTGCTGCTGGCTGTTCCCCTGGGTGTCTGACCAAAGAGACCTGTTCATATAGATTAGACAGTAACACGTTTGCTCCCTGTATTACATAGGGAGCAGCACGTTATGTTCCTCCTCCCGCATTGTGCCCAGCACCTTGCTGCTGACCAAGAAGTGCTGTCAGGGAAGACATCTCTGCCCCAAGCGATGTCCTGGTCCAGGTCCAACCCCATCTGCTGCCCCATCCCACTGTGCCAGTAGCTCAGCCAGCATCACCTGCCATCTCAAGTGAGGAACTGCATGCCCACTGACCTCAGAAAAGCAGCTTATATGAGTCAGGAACTGCATTAGCCCTTTCCCAAGGGAGGCAGCTTACTGGTCCCGCTCCCTGCAGCATCCCTTTTACGGGGCTGAACCGGGGACCTCGTTAGCAACGCAAATAAGCTTCCAAGTAGAAAAGCAAAAAAAGTAAATCTGATCTCATCCTGGCCTCCTCCCCCACTGGAAGGAACATTGCGGCTGGGCCAGCACATGATCACCATCCTGTCCCCGGCCCACCAGGATGCCATTAAAAGGTTATGAAAATACTGAGCGGGAGGGAGAAGAGATTTATCCATCAGCACCCTTTGCTGCAAGGGGCTCCCTCCTCTGCAGGGCCATGCCCATCACAGAGGGAGAAAATCTACTTAAACTCTAACTGCTCGAGGGGCAAAGACATGCCAGAGCAGCCAGGACAGCATCTCCTAGTATGTGCAGGCTCCTGGTTCAATCAGAATGGCACATTATCCACCCAAAATTAGGTATTGCTCTGTAACTCTCGGGTTCCTGGAGCAGCTGTGTTTGCTCACCACTGAGGGCAAGAATTTTTATTTGAATAAAATACCTGTGCACTTCACATGCAACTACTCTAATGGCAGTCAGGCCAACAGATCCTCAAACTCTTGTGCTCCCAGAGCCCTTTGGTATGAAAGTCTCATTATGAAGGTCTTTATCAGCCACAGAGATGAATTTCACTGCTGAAATGGCCTTTTTTTAGGTAGCAGACATCATACCCCTCCAGCTGCCACACATGAGCGAACAGCGCTTTCACCAGCTGACATTTCAGAAGGCAGAAAGCCACACTCAAATCACATCTTCTTCCTGAACGCTTTGGCTGAGGAAGTTCACGCAAATCCCAGAGTTAGCCCTCAGAAAAGCCATCATGTTTCCCACTAAGGGCTGACTCTTCTGATGACCATCCAGTTAGTCTCCATCTGCTCCAAGGGGATGGCCCGTCCTTGCAACATAGCTACTGCATTCCCTATTTTCCCCTTTCTTCCACCGTCTCCTCGACAGTTTATCTACACGGATGTTTCTGTTGTCGCTCTAAGTTGGATACTAATTTCATCCCACAGCATCTCATTACAATTAGCTCTTAATTGCCACTTAACACTGGGATCATTTCGGAAGACCATAACGATTCTTCCTTGAGGAATTATTTGACTGTTGAAAGCTCGTTATGTGCTCCTATAAACAGTTTGGGTAATGAGAATGATTTCAAGAGGCAAATTTAAAACACCGCTGCTCATGCAAGCTCTGGATTTGCATGGTTTCTTTGAGTACTACTAGCATTTCCAAGGAGAAAACCACACAAGTTGGTGTGTTTTGCGATCAGGCTCCCTCCCCCTGGTACCCACCGTGCCTTTATACTGAAAGTGGGAACACTTTAAGGAGCACCTGTCAAATGTGAGGGGTAAATGCCACAGGAGAGCTGCATTGCCCCCATGCACTGGTGCTCTCAGCCAGGCGGAAGTTTGGAGGACATCCCAAAGCCTCTGCACTTTACAGCAGGCAGCCACTCAACGAGCCGAGAGCTGAGCAGACTCTCAGAAGAAACTCGTCCATAGGCACACATAAAGCTTCATCCAAGACTTGCTTTGTTCTTGAGCAAGTTAGACCCTTGCGAGATTTGAAAACAGACAATTTACCAAATTCTTACCAAGATCTCCTGCACTCTCACAGCAGAAGCTGAGTGCCAGTCCACTTCATGCAGTCACCTGCCTGCCCGGGCAGCAGTGAGGAGACAGAAAGAGAGGACTGGTGCTCTCTTACCAGGTAATGCCTCACGCACACTGTGTGTCTTAAACCAGCCATCCTGCCAACAGGCAGTTTACCATCTGGTTGCAAGTTTGGTAGGGTCTGAATGGCTGCTGAGCTCAAATAGCTTCTGGGAAAACACATAGGGCTCCAAACAGAAACACTTCTTGGAGAAGTGCCTATAATTCACAGTCCTTATGACTTGAGTTTCTTCTTTTTGAAACACACTGAAACAAGCCTACAAGCATGTATGACAAAATGAGATGCTCAAAAGACACACCAATACCCTCGCACAACCACCTCTTTGGCAGAAGCCCCTCCACCAGTAGACAGACCCAGAGCCAACAGCAGCATGAAATACCAGCTCAAGGAAGACTCTGGTTCATGCCCCCCTGCAGACACCAAGCCCACACAACCTATTTAAGATCTGGTGAGCGCCTATAACGCAGCTGTTAATACACTGATGTTTGTATGGCTAAATGTGGCCCTAGGAGGCGAGTTTCCAAGAAGCCATAAGAATATATTCCTGACTGCATTGTAGAGCACAGAGAAGTCTTTTGCAATAGAAATAGAGGAATGACTCATTTCCTCTGGAGCTGCTGCTGCGGCACTTCACTTGCACAGGCAGTGGAGCGGCTCCCTGCGCCATGCCAGCAGAAACTGGGAAAATCAGGAGCAGCTCCCAGCATATGTAAACCTAGCTGAATTTCGACCGGGTCTTGTCTTTAAAACCAGTGATCCTGGATTGTCATCTGGCTTAGCAGAGGAGACAGATGTGCAAACGACTCCCAAGCACTCCCTGCCTTGATGGGAGTATTGTATTTCAGCATTTCAATTTTGCACAAAGTAGAACACTGGGAGAGTGAACAGGGAACTGCACTCTCAGCTCTAAGTTTCTCTTCTCCCCTACTTGAAACTGGAAAGGAGTGGACTGACACAGCAGTGGAGAAGTGGGCTGTCTTGTCAGATTTTGCTACTGTTCTTCCGCTGTTCCTACAGCTAGCGGGTTTCTGTCAGAGCACCACACTTTTCAAAACAACTCTTCCACTTTCTCCACTAGAAATCCATCACAAGCGTAACTTTTCACCCTTAATTTAACAGCTAGTAACCTTCACAGTGTAAGCCCCATCAGTCCCGTCTTCTTGATTCCTTACCTCCTTTTTTTTATTTTCCCACCCAGATTATTCTACAGACTCTGTGGCAGGGACAGAAGCCAATAGAGGATAAAAGTATGATAAAAACACTAGCAAACCCTTATTACATCCAGTCCAGCCCCGAGAACTGGATTCCATATGCAGCTTTGGTCATGGATTTTAGGGAGGAAAAAAGTTCCCAGGGGTTTCAAGAAATGCACAGCCGTAACTTGAGTACACAGACATTTTCTGAGTCTCTGGATCAGTGCCGCTATGCTTTAAGGGGAAAAAAATAAGGCTTCCTTAGCCCAGAAGACTGGTACACAATGACATTTGACGCATAAGCATTTGTAACAACCTTTAAGGGTTTTGCGTGTAAATTGTTATTTGGATCTGAACAGACTGTCTCACAGCTACAGAACATACATTATCTATAGCTCCATTGCTGATTCAGTATTATGGTGCTTTGAATCAGTGCTTACAGAGAAGCTGCAAATATGCCAATTCTTGGTTACCTATTTAAAACGACACCACAGGCACAAGCACCAGAGCACAGGTAGCCTCTTATATAGGCACACCATACGTTTGAGAAATCCGTGACAGTAACATAACGTATAGGTGGATCTGTGCATGGTCAGCCCTCCATATCCTGCTTGTTTTGGAGTTGGGAGCTACTCAGACCCCTCAAGTAAGCAGAGCACCCTGCCCTGAAGCATCTGGAGGCACTGCAGGTGAATCCGCACACTTAAAGGGGTGCGGGTCCTTGCCCCTACATCGACCACCAGTTTCCCAGCGCTATCGGCCCAACTACAGTGGGGCTGGCTGCTCTTCTGCCAGCTGCTCAAATTAATTACCATCAGTCAGAGTGTCACTTACCTTGGGGAAGACTCACAGGCATGAAAAGGTGACACAGGGAATAAACCAGCCTAGAAAAGCAAATTTCTCCAGTCTGAACTCCTTTGCAGCCTTATGAAAATTAGATGCACAAATAAGAGTCCCTTCCCCTCCAGGCAGCTTTAACTTGTATTAGCAGTACTTAACGTGCAATTCATTACTGACCTTGGCCACATTACAGGAGAGGTATTTGCACAGGGATGGAAAGATTTTAAACAATTTATTCAATGACTCGGATGCAAAGAGGCTTTTCTTTAAACACCAAGCATGCAAGCCCTTAGGCCAATTAAACTTTTGTTAACAGATTTATCACAAAAGGAAACTCCTGTGTTTCTTTAATGATTTTCTGCTGAATAGAAACCCAGGCTCCAAACTGAGAACTATTTCAGACCAAGGAATGAACAGAGACCAGAGGATAGTTATTGCTTTTAAAGGAAGCCATTCATATGAGATAACATTATTAAAGACATAAAGATCTAAATACACTTCCTCTGCACTGAATTGGGTGACTGAGTGTTGACACTAAAGGAATGACATTCTTCCAGCCTTTTGCCATCAGCCAGCTGGGCTGCCTCAGTCAGCGCTGTACCGACGACTGCTGCCCTCTTACAGAAGCTGCCCCCTGCAAGGTAAAAAGCAGGCATGCAAAGATCTGGAGATAGTTATTTTCAGCCTAGCTTTGATTTAATAATTAAAATGCTAGGGGTTTTGCTGTTATGTCTTTCTTTAATAGGGCACATCAGCACAAGCCACAAGTGTAGAGTTCTGGCTTCTTAACAAAGACTAATAAAAGGCCAGGTAACTTGCTGGCCCATCCACCAAACAATTCCTGCTGGCTTCAGCAGGATTTTTTCCATAGTTAATAAAGCTGTAACCTACATGGTTTGGAACGGAGACATATCAGTACATGCCATGCTGAAAAGCTCACACAGATACTGTGAAATGAAGGTAAAGTCCTAGCTTTTCATCAGTCACCAGAAAAAGCAGATTTTATGCAGCAACCTGAAGCTGGAACCAGGGAAACAAGAACTGAATCCCTCTTAACCCCTGAGCAAGACAGCCACAAACCCGATTTCAAATTCAGCAACACCACAGACGCTGCCAGCCACATTCTGCTCTCTCTCCTGGCTCTCCTCCCATATCCCTCTGCATACCTCCCAAGGCGTGGACTTCCTGCTTTCCCAAGGTTTTGCCACTTCAGTCTCCTAAAGAGCACATAAACCTGCTGATCACAGTTCTGTGGCTGAAGGTAACTTCTACTGAAAAAAGATAACAAGGAATTTAAATCTTGAGGCATAGATGCTTCAAAACAGCTGTTTATTACTACAGGGAAATATTAAAGCAAAACCACCAACTTTTTATGAAAAGAATAAAAAAGTGCAGATGTATATTGATATTAAATAGGACATGAATTTATAAATGTTTCATTAAAATGGGCTGACACTTTGAGCCTATAAACAATTTTTTAAGAAAAAAACCCAAACAATAGCAGCTGAACATTTTAGTTTAATCTTTGGTCTGATTATTAACCAGCAAAAATACTTGTACCAAGAACGTCCATTGCAAACAGACACTTAAAATTTACATTACTCTGTAGAGATTCAAAATTAAGAGAGGAATGTTTTCAAGGTATTTAGTCAGATAAGAAATAAATGATGTCTTTGAGAAATACACAGCATTTTTCAATACAAAAGGAAGTCACATATATGCATTTTGATACTGTAAATAAACTTATTCTCTTGCAGATGTGACTCCTCTTCCAAATCAACATTCAATAAAAACGACTTCATTTGCACAGAGTCTTTGCAATATTATGTTGCAGGTAAAGAGAATTGAGAATCCACGTAAGTGCTAAATAACAATCTTTCTTCTGTGTTTGTGTTTCAGTTTACTCACACAGAGGCAACCATGCTTGAATCTATGATACATTGTAGTAGTTACAACCTTGAACAAATCAGTATTCATAACCTTGTTCAGTGTACAGTTACTCATGTAGGTCAAGTTGTCTGTACACCTCCTTGCAGCTAAGGCCCTGTAATAGCTCCAGGACGCTGCAGGTACCAGTTCCATCATGTTTGTGGTAGAAGATGAACACCGTAACAGAACCCAACTTTCATCAGCTCCTTTTGTCAATCATATTCATGAATGCATGCTTCACAGCAGACAAAGAAAACAGTATCTTGGTTGTCCAAGCAAGTAAGAGTTAGTCTAAGATTTTCTCAGACCTCCTGCACACTTCCTGGCAGGAAGTCCCCTCTCCTCAAGAAAGCTCACCCAAGCCTAAGGTTAAAGCAAATACACATTTTTCTCCCCATCACCAGCCATCACAAACTCAAAACTGCCTTTCTGAGCAAAAACCCACACTGAAGATCTGTCTACATGGCTAATAAAATGAGGGTTTGCCTCGCTCTTCAGCCCTGATAGATTCAACCACTTTGGAAAATATTTGGAAATACTGCCAAAGCAAAATCCACTAAATCCCTTTTCCCTACACTCCAAACGTGCCTTGCTCTCATAGCTTTCCTCCAATTTTGTCCCCATGTCCATTGGCTTGTTTGCAGCATGTCTTCACTGAGTGTTTACCATCAGTTTCACTTACTCCTCAGCCCAACTTTCATCTTCTAAACTATTTATATTCTCCACCACCTCTCTTCATCACACATTTCCCGATCCAACTGTCTTTCCCTGGCACTACTATATTTTAGTGAGAAAGTCCTTACCAATCTCTTACAGATTTTCATGTATCACAGCAATACTAAATACACACCAAATGTGCGTCCCTTTTGGGGGGAAAAGGCCACTTGTCAGAGACAGGGGTGCACAGTGATGTAAACAAACCGCTGACTGAGGTGGAGGTGGTTATGATGCCAGAATTAACAGGTACAGGGTTTTTATATCATGAGTTCAGGCAGTCACGATACCCTGGCACTGTCACCTAGTCCTTCTTTGGGCAAAAGATTCAATGGCATCAATTGCAGAAGTGCATTTTGTTTCAAACACCAAGTAACACAAGTCTGCAAAAATAGTATGCACCATGGTCTACTACCGTGAAAAAAATCAAAACACCAAGGTAGCTCACTTAGCCTTAAATACCACGTGCAAAGAACAGTTGATCAATGCTACCTATAAATACACCACTTGTATTTGTAGAAAGAAGCACAGCACTTCATATATAAAAATAACCCAACTTGCGGGTGTGACCTAGGCTATAATTACCTGAAAATAAGACTGCAAGAGCAGTTAAAAATACAGAGAAGTAGGCAAACATCTGCCTAGGGAGTGTTTCCCTTTAGAAAAATAGATTTCTATAAAGATTTGTAGATTTTGCAAATGTTTGGTTTGTGCTCTGATGCACAGAACTGTGTATAAAGCACATGGGTATCTCCACGTACATCAGGGAGAGGAGGGAGTATATCAGTAACTTCAAGTTATCCTAAAGCTTCCCAGAAGTTACACTTGGTCATTTATAATTTGTTTCAGACTGCTCACCTAGGCCATGGTACAGCGAATAATAAGGCACACACTCAGCTTCCCGAGTGCCAGCAACTCAGTAACACATTTTAGGTCTTAATGCATCAATTACCTGAGCAGGTGACCAAATAAAGCAAGGATTTGAAATTCTGAATTTGCTGAGACCCTGAGGCACATAAGGCTTTTCACCCCAGGTACCTGCACCAGGAGATAAGGACACTTGTGGAGCTGGCTGCGTCATAACTTGCCAGGTTATTCCAGCCACTGGGACATCACCAGGCAAGCAGTGGAAACTATCCAGCTGATGTCCGTATTTACAGGACACCAGACTCCATAGCCTAAGACCACCACTGTACCATGAATCAGTGCTAAATAATTTTGAAGTACCCTGAAATATTTCAATTCCTCCTCCCTGCAACAAGATAACGATTCACAATAGCACAACACTATAAAATCCCATCGGGTTATTTGGTCAAAACACTGCCAGAATCAGACAACTGGTCAGACAGCCATCTAAAAATCCCACCACATTCCTACCAGAGAGCTGGAGGGTGCAGCAGTCATCTTACAGCACTGAGATTTGGACTGGTTTAAGGTTTGTTCCAAAGAAAAACAACAAAACAAAACAAAAAAACACCAGAATTTTTTAGTTTTGTTGTTGGTCTTGAGGTAAATTCTAAGAAAATAATACTTGAAATTGGAAAAAAAATAATACATCTCAACAAGAACCGACAAACAAACGAACCTCAGAGTATTTCCTTAAAAGAAGGAACTCCTCAGGATGATTCAAACATCATTCCTTTAACAAAATACTACTACCCCCTCCATAGCAAGTATTTAGTGCAGCCAATTATCCTAAAAACAAGGCCCTGGTGAAAATAAAGTGCTATTTGTTTCCTTTCATCTATATTTCAAATATTTCAGCACAGCCTTCGCTTGAACACAGAAACATGCTCTTATCAGAGAGGTTTCACATCTTCTATCAATTTCACATCGACACGCGCAGTACGTTTCTCTTGAGCGCAATCTATCCAATTACACAGGAAATTTAAAGCATGTCATTGAGCACTTCAAACAGTGATCAACACCCATGCTCTAGTGCTCACTGCATTTTAAGAGTATCTTCATACATTTGGGGGGTTTCTTCGCACTTACAGGATTTTTAAATCCCAAATGGATTTTGTATCATAAAAAGTGAATCTCAGGAAAAGGTTGATTTTGCCACTAAGACAACAAGTTAACATGGATTTCCAGAAATGACAGTCTGAGCCTATTAAAGTTTGGTTTGCAGTCAGCTGTACGTAACACTTCTCGGCTAAAGCATTTCCTCAGAAATTTCATAGTTTTCCCCTGGACAACCAATGAGATTGTGATTCTTGTTTTTTAATCTCATTAAGTCTTGGCCTCTGGTTTCTTAGTTTTCTCAAATCAGGGACAAAAACACAAAACCATATTTAAACAGGTCCCACCTTCCTGAGGAAGACACAGGCTCTCAATGGACCAGCAAGATGGGATCACCCACTGCCCTGGCAGGGTCCACAAGTGACACCAGCTCACCCGGCTGCTGGGTCACTCTCCCAGCGGCTCCTGCCTGGTCTCAGTGATGTGCCGGCATGGGGTTGGCACTGGTCGCAGGTACCGCGGACTGCTGTACATCCTGATGACATGTGGGGCCTGGATCCAGGTGTTGATCAGCTGAAAGGCAACCAGGTCCAGCATGGCCCCGTCAAAGGCTGCCAGCAAGTTCACTGGGGTGGCTTCCTTGAGGAATCGGGGCAGCACCACAGCCTCGGGGAGGCTGTTGTTGCCCAGGAAGAAATGCATCAGCACCTGCTTGCGCAGGCAGTCCCTGAGGTACAGCACCAGGTCCTCCAGCCGCTCCACCAGGAACCGCTCATCCCAGGCCTCCAGGGGCCCCTGCAGCAGCAGGGAGAAGAGAGCTGTCTTCAGTACGTAGGAGGAGAGTACCCAGCCCCACTGGGAGCAGAAAGGCTCCTCCAGGCCCTGCCTGCGAATGTCCCGTAGGCCCTTGAGGATCTGCAGGCACTTGAGGTGGCAGGAGGAGGCTGGGGCCTGCTCCTTCAGCCAGCTCAGCAGCCGCTGCTCCTGCCGTGAGGTGTTCAGGCCCCAGAGGGCCTCAGAGGCCGGAGGACCCTGTGGGTCCCCGGGTGGCAGGGCTGTGAGGTAGAGCGCGTCGCCGAGGGGGATGGCGGGGATGAGGCGCACAGCCATGGAGATGTGGCAGCAGACGTAGTCGGAGCAGGGCAGGATGTGCAGGGTGGGCAGGCGCCCGGGACAGGCCGAGAGGCTGATGCGGCAGCGCTCCTGCAGCCGGTACCGCACGGCACCCAGGCACCGCTGCAGGTGGCCCTGGAACCAGCGCAGCACCAGCCCCGACGAGAGGTGGCTGCGGCCCTGCAGCTCCACGCAGAAGCCCTCGGCGAAGGGCCGGTAGCGGCGCGGCCACCCAGTCCTCGCACGCAGGCCGCAGACGAAGGCGCCGTGTGTCCCTAGCCCCTCAGCAGAGTGCAGCTGGGGCTCCAGGTGGGGCGGCAGCCGCAGGGGCACCAGGATGTCGAAGCAGTCGGGGCTGCGCACCTTGTGCTGCTCATAGGCGCTGCCGACACAGACGAAGTCCCCGCGCAGGCTGAGGGCCAGCGGGCCGGGCTGTAACCCCTGCGCCTTGGCGGCGCGCACCAGCTCGG
>VZTM01016047.1:14326-52208 GCA_013400555.1 Jacana jacana | reverse complement strand
GAGCGCCACCGCCCGCTCCTTCCCGCCGCCGCCCTGAGGGGAGCTGCGGGCGCCCGAACCCTGAGGCCCCGGACCCCGCTGCGGGAGAGGTCGGACCCCCAAGTCTGGGCGGCTGCTGGTCCCGGGACAGAGCCGCTCGCACCGCAGCCTGCGCTGCCCCCACAGCCGAGCCCGAGTCGCTCTGCTGGCACCAAACACACGTTTCGTGTCCCCATTCGCTGCCACAGGGCACTGTAGGGATGGTTTTGGTGTAAAATGGGGTGTTCCTACATCCCCACATCAGGGCGAGGGCTGTGTCACTGGGGATTGCTGCCACCCAGCCGGTGGTGCTTCCTCACAACCTCCACATTGCACTTTTTTCTTCGAATAATGGTGTTAAAGGTTCGTGCCGCTGCAAAGGCGTTTCAGCAGCTCTGCCAAAGGGTCCCAGTGCCAAAGGGACAGCAAAGTCATCATTGTTAATACCCCAAAGAGTGTGGGGTGTGCTGCCCTACTGCACAGCTGCTTGCAGTCACAGCACTCGGAACCCTGTGGTTTTTACCTTTTGGCCAAATTATTCAGACACAGACAAACTAAGACGGAAGAAATAACCCTGGGAGAAGTTTCTGATGTGTTACACAAGGACTTTGGGTCTCATGTTGCGACAGCTGCTATGACACCAAGCCCACTGCTGTTAACTGCAACTGTCATGACACTTCTGCCCACCACATCACCCTGGCACAAGCGGAATGGAAGAATCAAGGTTCCATCAGAAATACACATACAGGGCTACTTTGGGCATCATCCCAAGTCCATGAACATTCCCATTAAACCCCATAGACACCACTGGGAGTTGTGTGTCACTAAGACTTCTTCATTCAAACTACTCCTTTAGGGCACTACAGATCTGAAGAGATCTTTAGCACCTGCATTTCCTCATATCCATAAGGTGTCTCCCTCACGGGTTGTACCATCTTTTCTGCAGCTGAGTTATATTTCCGATGCGTCTTTGTGTCCCAACTACCTTAAGCGTGAAGAGTCCTCTACACTGGGGATGATTAAACCTGAGAAATGAGCACATGAAGCTCTTGCTGCTGAAAGTAATTAGAGATTCCCGTTACCTGAAGTTGCAAAGGCATCATTTCATCTTTAGAGAAGAGGAAAATTGTGCCTCATAGATCCAGTCATCAAGGTGGTCTGAAAGTTTTCCTGCTTGGGACGAGTTCTTTATGTAGGATTTGTCCATGACTGCATTTCTTGACCTTAGTGCTGGATTGCATATCACTCCAGTTTTCTTTCTAGAATTTCCTCCCCTGCCCCAGCTTTCTGCACAGACATTTGAGATGCTTTTTAAACATACATTTTGCTTGAAGCACGTTAGTCCTGTCTCAGGAGTTGATGGGGGCGGCTTCATCATCCTTGGCATCTATTATTTTAATAAATGTTTACTGAGTTTTGAAGCTGTTTGCTGAAGTTTAAGGACCATCTATGTAAGTATTCTGTTGGGGTTGAATTTCAGGTGATGAAGTTATTACTGCAGTTTGCTGCTGCATCTGCGCAGCATCATGGATGGCCCCGTGAAGGTGAAGGAGCAGTGCTGGAATATGAGACTGAGCCCAGCAAGCTGTAAATGCTGTAACAAGGAGGGGATCAGAGAGCCAGTTCAAGAGAAAAGCTGTACAAATGTTTGGTTATGTGATTTGTCTTTATAGGAAACAAAACATGACTTCAGGTACATAGAAATCGTACTTCACAGAAAGAAGCTTATGTTTTATAGCCAAGATGGTGCACTCAACGGCAAACTACGTAACCAAGGTCAAGCAGCCTGAATTAATTCACAGGCAACCAAACCAGAGTGAGAGTCAAGGGTAGACTTGAGAGCTACAGAGATGTCCTAGCCACTCCAACACTGAACCTTGGAGTTATCATCAGAACTTTTTTTTTTTTTAATTAAAAATAAAGCAGATATAAAGGTAAGAAACTGTTGGCAATTTTGTAACATCTCAACCAGCACAACATTCCATGTCCCATGTTTTCTGACAGCTGAAGCCACAACCTTGCTATTCAGCACTGTCATTCCACAGCAGCCCTATCTTTGAAAACAACCAGGAAGCAAAAAGCATCTTTCTTCCCCACTCCCTGTGTCATATTTTCCTGTATTTCTTCACAAAGCCGCATAAGAGGACAAAAACATTCATCATGCTGCTTACTACCTGTGACCCAGCGCTTCAAACACTTTGTTCTGCACCCCCAAAAACCAAAAATGTTTAAGCAGCACAGCTGTGCTGGTATGGAACTGGTCCTGCAAGATATTTTATTGAAAAATACTGCTGAACTCTGTGAACCCATTGGCCCACACATTCCGTTTTTACCAGCCTGTGCTTTCTTCCACCCTCAAGCCCAGCCTGTTTCACGTGCCTTCAGGTATGGCTACAGGCATATCGATTTTTCCAGACAGCCTGCGCTCGCTTTTCACATAAGGATGATTTGATTAGCTGCACATCCGTGCTCTGGAGACAGGCTGCTACGTCTGCAGGAGCTGGCATGGCCCTTCATGCCTGTCAGGCAGCTGCTGCCCATGGGGTGACCCAGAGCTCAGCAGAATGGCTGTTAGCATTGTGGGACCTGCAAACAGGGGGACAGCGGTGGCTTCACCTCCAGCTGTAGGCCCCACAGTCTGGAGAAAATCCAGATGCCACCCTGGCCAGCAGGAGAAGCCCAGGGGCCAGGTGGCAGAAAGCATTCAACCAGCCACACCAGACCCACCAATGCAAACATCGGCCCAGCCCATGCTTGTAGAGGCACCAGATGGTGCTGGTGCAGGCTCACTCAAGCTGCAGGGTAATGGGGTGTATGCTAATAACGTGCCCTCAAAATCAGGACCAGAGTGAATCCACAGCATTGATTTTTACTACTGCTGTTTAAATTAGCAGGTAGTCCTTTCTCACCTCTGCAGCCAGTGGCAAGATAGAGCTGTAAAGCCTGTGGCTGATAAAGATGACCAGCAGCCTATTTTCCAGGCCCTGGGCTGCTTCATGACTCCATGAACACAGGCAGGGTCTCTGGGAAAAATGCTGAGTACATCAGAGGGGGGAGACTTCAGAGGTGAGCGACTGCTTAGCTTTACTATCTGGACCTTACCTGAAAAGAGCCAATTTAAGAGCCACTTTGTCTCTCTGCTCACATGAGCTGAGGGTATTTCGTGGCTGCTGTACCAGAATTGAAGTGGTCATAAACACAAAACTGCTTGCAGTTGCCAAATAGCAACAAGCATCATTCCTCATTACCCCTCATTCCCGTCCTGCTGAAATTACACTGCAGGGACTGTATTTACTGTATGATGGACAAAGTTCCTCCCCATTATCACAGCTTATCTGCAGTTCACGTTTTACGACCTATCACAGAGGAAAAGACATAAAACATTTTGTTGCGTCTGGAGTACTTTGCTCTTCTTGTCACTTCCAGTCACAAGAATGTGCTGAACTCGAGAACAAGTCGCAGTGATCTGCGACTCACCTCTCCTGCATGGGCTTCCAGTGGTCGCCATCAGATGAGTAGCAGCTCATTTGTTTGGATTAAAATATCTATAAATTCCACTGCTGGCCAGTTATAATGCTGATGGCTCCTCGTTTTAAGCAGTAGTCTTCTTGTTCTTGTATAAAACTAAAAAAAAAAAGGTATAATAATAAAATATTGAGGTTTTAAACAGCAATTGCGCACTCCAGGAAAATAATGTTGTACACTAATAACCATGGCCTCAAAATCAGGACCAGAGAGAAATGACAACATCAATTTTTACTACCATTGTTTAAATCCCCTATTGTTTAAATAGATGTTATCTTAACATTTGCTTCAGAATGCCCCACGTCCAGGATATCCTGTCCACTGAATAAGGAATAATGTTATACTTATTCACATGCAAGTCTGAGCCAAAAATAGGTATCCCACTATATACAACCTGCATGAGGAGATTTGCAGAGGCCAAAGGAAGTATTTGGTATATAGCATCCATTAAAGTTTCCCCCCAGTTAGCAGTATTTTATACATCTGTGTAACTGATCCACTAATTAATCTGTTAATCCCTGAGAGGCAGGAGGAGCAGTCTGCCCAGCAAGCTCACCACCTGAGCAGGTAGAAAAAAGTGGCAGAAAAGTGACACAGACAAGGTGACAACATTTGTCTGGTGCTTTCACAATGTAGCTGAGACACAAGCCTTCGACTTCCCATCAGGTCAGTACCTGCCCTGGGGACCCAGAGCTGCACGTAGCCCATTGCAGGTGCAGGAAGAAACACAGGGGATCCCTTCCTGCACTGGTGATGTAGGGCTGCTCTTCCACAGCAGGTGGGCTATACCTCCAACTCTGTGGCACACACTGTTAACACCTCTAGAGCAGAAAAGTACAATGATCAACTGCAAAAAAAAAAATACAAAGTTTGACAGATCAGTTGCTTGGCTTCGTGTCCCAGTCATTACTTTTGTAATGATTGACAGGCTGAGAGAGCTGGGATTGCTCAGCCTGAAGAAGAAGAGGCTCCAGTGAGACCTTATAACAGCATTCCAATACGTAAAGGGGATCCACAGGAGAGATAGGGACTCTTTATCAGGGAGTGCAGCAATAGGATGAGGGTTAATGGTATAAATTGAAAGAGGGGAGATTTAGATCAGGTATCAGGAAGAAAATATTTCCTGTGAGGGTGGTGAGGTGCTGGCACAGGTTGCGAAGAGAAGCTGTAGATGCCCCATCCTGGGAAGTGTTCAAGAACAGGCTTTGAGCAACCTGGTCTAGTGAGAAGTGTCACTGCCCATGGCAGGGGATTGGAACTAGATGATCTTTAAGGTCCCTTCCAACTAAATTCCCAGGTTTTATGGGGTAGTCTCTGTAACAACACAAGCCAACATGATCAGGTAGACATGAATCAATTTTGTGTTGTGGACTAATGAATCATGGCCAACCATGGCAGCAAGGTTACTGAATCCCCATTTAGGGATGAGAAAACTGGAGAGGGTGTCTTGCTACCCCAGACAGCTGAGGAGCCTCAGCAGCCCAGGTCTGAGGAGAACCAGACTTCCAGAGCATGTGTGTGGACATGGAGGAGTTTGGGGGTAGGGGTGTTACTACACATTCTCTCTTAAAATATTTTGTATTTAATAAGTGGGATGTTCTTGCCACCTCCGCCAGTCTGTTTGCTCACTGGCCATCAGACGGGTGTAGCACTTCTTAATCAGAAAGCCCACAAGCAGAGCTGGCTGCTACAAACGACATATAGCCCAATACAGGATTTCCTTGCTGTAGGAGGACAGCTTCCTGAGCAATTCATACAAGAGTCTCTTGCCTGAGCCTGTCCTTATTACAGCCAGAAATACCCTGGCTCTATGCTGTGAGCAGTACCAGCATCAGCTGGCTCATCTCCAACCTGTCCCACACTGTTTGAAAACCCTCAAAGACTTATTTTGCATAGAAACTCCTGTGACCAAGGCATTTGTACCTACACTGCCACTCAGGAAGCCATGCCTGTATGTTTCCAGCTAAGCAGTGGAACAGGAACAAAAAACTCCAACCTACCTGTGTTACTATCAGTCGGAATGCCGAGCTCTGTCTGACAAGCTAAGAGCACGAGACTGCTGTCACACATCCTCCAGAAATACGAAGCTGCTGGTGGTGTGAAGAAAGCCAGCTCCAGCATCATGGAAAGGAAACACCTTTCAGCAAGGGGAATGCAGGAATACAACCGTCATACAGGAGGGGAGCCAGCGTTAATTGTGAGAATACCCTTAGGTGGTTCCATCAGAGATGCTTCTTACATTGAAAATGGAAACATGGAAACTCTCCAGATCAAGATTGTAAGTCTTACTCTTTAAGTTCAGTATTTAATGTGATCCACATATGAATGGAAAATGGATGTATGTGCTGTACCTAAAGGCTCCATCCAACGAGCCCTGCTGACCCTCCTAGGGCAGCAGAGGAGGCCAACATGCTCTGCCGGTCCTCTCAGCACCGTGCTGGAGCACACTCCCAAAAATCAACCCTGTGGCTGTGCCCTATTGCAGTTCAGGGTCTTATCTGAGACCATGGGTGACAGGACGAGGCCCCAGGGTGTCACTCCCACTGTGCAGGTCAGTCCGTGGGGTACAGGAGCCCACACAGGCCTCCCCTCTCCCCACCACCCACACGGCTCAGCAAACCTCATGGGTTTGAGAACCCCCAAGATGGAGCCAGGTAACCCCCAGGTTTGACAAGCACCAGGTAGAAAATTCTTGCATCACGTGCTCATGTTAAACTAGCTGAACAAAAACCAGTTTAATACCCATCTAATTAAACCTAGATGTGTGTGTGTATTCAAATGTAAATTTAATCACCGATTGAAATGGTTCAGCTTAATTAATAGTAGTTCACTTGAACATGCATGTGCACCGTAACTTGCTGAACTAATGAAAACTGATCACATAGCTGAGCCCTAATTTGCCGATTCAAGCAGAGCAATTTAAATGAGGATTGTAACAGTCTCATTATACCAGTTTGACATTATTGTACTGATTGGTTTTAAAATCAATTTAGCAAGAGTAGAGCATTTTAAATAACTCTGGATCTGTAATGCCTGTTTGCTAGCAAAGAGAGGACTTGGGAACGAGAATTGCACACAGGTTTCAACCTGCTCGTTATTACTCACACTGCTGGAACACACTCTTTGCTCCCAAAGGAAACTTTGCTGCTTGTCCAGCACTCCCCCTCCAAATAACTTTGCAGTCACTTTGGTTGAACTTGGCCATTGGGAAGGAGAGCAGAATTCCAAAGCATTAATGTATGCAGTTTAACACGGAAAGATCCCATTAAGGTCCTCAGGCTGCAGCAGGACGTTGGCACTGCCTGGACATTTCATTCCACTTGCCAGCAATAAAGCCAAAACCTCACTGACTGCTCACAGAATCACCTGGATTTATTTTTTTTTTTACCTTTAAAAATACAGGTTTTCATGAAGTAGGTTAAAACTTCCCTGACTTTCACCATTACATGTATAAATTCCATCTACCAGCATTTGTTTGTCCTGGTAGAGTCTCAAGTCACCCCATGAAAACAGCTCCTTGGTGATGCCTTTCACCTTAACCACAACAAAAATAAAAAAGCTCCACACAAGGGAGTTAGAGAAGAGACCTCGGTCTTGTCCCTCAGCTTTGCGTTGGTCTCAGCAGTGCCGGGGCTGTCACTGATGGCTTTTAAAGAGCAGCAGAGCGGCAGCAGCCACCTCTCCTCCAGTGAGTCTGCTTACCCGGCCCCAGCCGTGAGCCTGCATGGCCTCCTGTCTTCCAGCTTTGGGCTTTTGTACCCCTAAGCTCACCACAAAAGTAGAGAAATGGCTTTGCACCTGACAAATAACCCGCAGCACCGAGCTGCAAAGATGAAATACAGCACAAAGAATCAAAGGCGAGCGCACAACAGGGAACAAGCTCTGTTACCAGCTTACAGCCTCAAATAATGAGATCATCCTGGCTCAGCTGACACTCCTCCTGAAGAGCCTGGGCTGGATCACCCATCCAGGGAAAAATGGGAGGAAACCTGAGCCAGGGAGGATCAGTCCAGGAAACCAGCTTATCAGCACTCAGCAGTTAAGGTGGGAAAAGCTGATAATCTGACTCACAGCACCCATTCTGCTGGGCTGAGGGGCAGAGGTAGCTCTAGGAAGCCTTGTCCTAGGCCCTTACCTCATCCCATCAAGGACAGAGAAGGAAAAGCTAATACATTAAAAGGAAAGCAGCTTGTAGAGATGGAAAAACAACTCAAAACTGATAAAAGGGCGCCTGAGCCAGCACTTTCTCACCCGTGTTCTCAGAGGGACCGTAGCAGAGGTCCTGGGCTCAAGGCAGGTTTTTACCCCACCTTTGCCTGGCATCATCTCCATTGGGAAGTGCCATCCCAGTGACACAAGCCTACACAGGGCAGTCTCATCTGCACTGCTCCTGGCCTTCATTTAGGTGGAAAGATGCTGCGGGGATGCTGCAGGCGCTGCTCATCATCAGTTCAAATTAAAACCTCGCAGCACAGAGCCTGGTATTGGAGGTGTCTGCACATGCAGTTGTTTAAATAATGTCTAAATCCCCAACCTCACTCATGCAACCTTCCTGCTCCAAGGGAAATACTTTATCTGCCCAGCTGCCCTGCGGAGGGGTCCAGTGTTACAGCGCTGGAACCTGAAACCCCTCCAGGAAGGCTAAACTTGATCTATTCCCAGCGTCCCTCCCCACCGATTTGTCAGGTTGCGCCCCTTTAACTAAGATTAAACATTCCACAGATCGATGCAAAGCAACACAATTACTTCATTAGCAAGGCAGCAAGTGCAGCACACACCTGGCTTTGTTTAAGGCCAGTCAGACAGGCTCATTAAGTGACAGCAGTCTTTCCATCTGATATCATAGGTTTCCTTGTTACTACAGTGCCGATCAGAGGTAGGATCATCTGTCATGTTCTAACTAATTAAATTTTGTTATTATTATTATTTTTTTATTTACCATACAGAAGGCATCATATTCACTCCCTGGAACTGTAAAATCCAAGTTGACCTTCTCATCTCACCCCGGTACAAATGCAAAGCAAATCCACAGGAACCACAACAGCCTCCTGAAAGGGAGACTGAAATCAAGGCCAACCTGCCCTTTGCAAGGAGCTGTCTGGGGCCTTTCTCAATGGAAAGGAACACACTCATTATTAAAGGAGGACAAAAATGTTGGAGAAAAGCGTGGAGCAGTAAAAGACCATGTAGAAAGTGTTAAAGTGAAACCAGTCTCAGACACCTTTGCAACATCATACATTAAGGATGGCAGACATGGCACTGCAGAGCAGAGATGTCAACAGCCACCCTTACTGATCCTCCCAGTAGCAGGTAAAAGGTCCACAGTGGCCAAAGAATGAAGAGCCTGAATTGAAAATTAAATAGGAATGGTTACCTGCCCATAAACAAGACTTCTGCTCAGATCACAGTTCTTAAATGGCACAACATTGTCCTTGTGCAAATGTGTTGTCCCCCTCCCTTCTCCGTTCTCTCTGCTGCCATGGAGTGACAGATGACTGAGGTTGGGGACAGATGCCTCAGGCTGAACAAATTTCAGGCTCTCTGTGAGAGCACTTTGATATTGAAAGTTACATACTTGGAATTTCCATATCTTTTGCTCCGGTGTGGTTACAGCTTTTCTGGGATCTGATCCGATGGGAGCTTTAGCAGCTCGTCCCCACAGGAAGATTTTCAGTCATTTAAGAAGTATGAAATACTGGAGGTTGCATCTGAACTCACTAAGAGATTCCAGTTCCCATAATTTCTTTGGCTCTCAAATAAATAATTTGCCCTCTTTCTAGGTCAGTTTTTGGTCAGGTTTATGAATCATAAGTCTAGGAAATATATTTTAAATATAATTCCTAACCTCATTAGGTTAGGAACAATGAATTATTCATGATGACTGAATGCTTCATTGATTTATTTCCCTTGTTTTAATGAACAATTCATGGACTTTTGGACATTTATTTGATTTGAAGCTCTTCACAAAATACTTTGAATGAGCAACTTTGAGCCAGCAGGTTTCTTGGACACAATTTGCCTCCAATACCCTCTGTCATTTTTAGTTTGTGCTGGGCATACAGCTGCTATCTGCTACAGCATTGATTTGGATCCCTGATTAGATGACTGAGTGAATTATAACATAAGATTAATTGAAGGCAGGTATTTGCACAGAGTAGGTATCCCCCAAACAGCCAGCCAACAAGCTTGTTTACACCCTCTCAACTGATCAAAGAAGGATGGGAAAGAAAAAGAAAAAAAAAAAGGTAGAAACAAACATAACTTGGTTTTAGTGGCCATCTGCATCCCTCAGCAAAGGACAAGCCATCCAGGTCAAAATATATCTGAACAGGGCATGGTGGCCCAGTATGTGGAAGCTCAATGGCAGCCAAATTGTCTTCTGGCCTCCAGCCACATCGTTGTAACAGTGTGAAACTGCCTCTCCTCTGCTTCAGGGAAACACAGCTCCTGCTCAGCAGTGTCAACACACTGTTTGTCACTTTCTCACCAAGAAAGGATGGAAGGTTTTGAGTCCAGAAAAGGCATAAATACGCTCGTGTGCTCTCTACATCCCAGCAGAGCCTGCAGAGCACCCAGCAAACTCAAAGACGTGGCAAGTAAAATGGTCTTGCCAGCTCTCCCACATGCGAATGGCTCCATCTACAGCCATGGTCCAGCCACCGCCTGTCCACTTGTCCCCTACCCAGGCACAGCCGACTCCGCACCTGAAGACAGCTCACGGCTGGTGATGGCCAGGGGGACGAAGCAGCTCTTTTCTCCCTGAACGCTCTCTGAACGGGCACATTGCTCATTCTTTGGCTCAGAGATACAGTAGTAATAAAGAGGCAGACACCAATGTGCATTAGCATAGATACTTTCAGCCACCAACAATCAAAAACCATTTCCATGATAATACTTGCACTTGTAGTTCCTCACCTTCAGCACAGGAGTTCAATTCTCTCTGTAACCCCCTGAAGCAGAGCTGCTGGGTGAGGGGCACAGCTGGACTCACCCAATGACCTAATGATTTGAATGAGTGACACCTTATAAAATGATTCTAGAAGCAAAGCCCAAAGAAAAATCAGACCCTACTTATGCTCAGCAAAGCAAAGAATAATGAAACACCTAAAATCCATTTAAGAAATTGCTTGATTTAAGGCAAATACAGATGGGTGGTGGCTACAGCTTCTGAAACTTCATAGCATGCAAGTCTAAACAAAGGGGTGAGAGGCAAGGGCACAGTCCAGCTCCAGAGAGCAAACAGACTTTGATCCACTTCAGATTCTTTGTCCTTAACAACAAACAAAAGGAAAGCAAACAAAATCAGCTACTCAACCAGGCCCTTGATGGTGTGTTGTAGCAATTTCAGATTGTTGATTGTTTACATGAGAAGCAGATAATATCTTGGTATGTGGGAGAGCTCAGGAATGAGTAAGTGTTGCCTAAGAGGAACAGGGTGAGCATTGACTAAGTGTAGTGTGGCACAATAATGGCCAGATGCAGCAAAATCTATCATTGGTTTTATGACATGGAGGAATATTTTCCAGGAAGTCCCCTCTATAAATTTCTCCTCTAGGCTTTATGCTACATTTTCATACCCAGCCCATGCAGCTTGTGTACATTATTAGTTCTATTAGTTTCTCTTGGCTGTGACAATAAGACTTCATGAGTTAAATGTGTGAAGTTTGGGTATTTCTTTTTTCCAGTAAATCAGAAAGACCACTATATGAAAGTTCTACTGATTATTCCTAACTTGCTGCAGCTCCACTGGAATAACTACTTTGAACAAGAGAGGGTTCTCTCTCATTAGAGCACACGGGGGGTCTATTATAACATCTTCTAAAAACAAAGGCTGCATCAGTACCACATAGATATTGTAAGTGCAGGGAAGATAAAAAGAGGGGAAAATAAAACCATGGATTTTCTTGTTAATAGGAAAGTCAATGAAAACAAGAAGTCAGGGCTTTCACCACTGTTGAGTGTTAAAAGTTATTTCTGTTTGAATACCAAGTCTATGGAGAATGCTGAGTCAATTGGAAAGAAATGCTGACCTATCGGGTCATTTCAAAGCAATAGCCTCAAGTAAGCATTTTTCTCCCAAAACTTTTACATCTTGTCCAGGTAAGGTACCAGGCAGGCCCCGATGGCTGTTTGAGCAGCTACGAATTGCAGTGATGCCAGCTGAAGACTAGGCCATGCTTGGCCTGCTCCTTTGGGGACTTTTTTCCCCATGGATCAGGCTCGAGGTAACTCAGACCCGCTTGCACAGATAAACCCTCTTGCTGGTCACCAACCTGAAACAAGCAGCGAGCATCAGGAGTGGTTCCACACCAGCACATGTTCCAGCTTACGCTGTACCCGTACTTTGTGCTGGAAGTCTCTGCGTTTATGACAATCGATAAGCAAATACAGCCCGCTCTAGTCGGTCTGCAAACACGTGTATCTGTCAAATTCCTCTGCAAGGCTCAGCTGCCTGAGAAGCAAGAACTGATTTCTCATGCATTATCCCTCTACACATATGCCTGATGTCTTTGTAGATTCTCACATTTTGTGTAAACAACAGCACTTGTGTCACTTAAAATTGAGATGTAATTATTCCTCATTAGCAAGTACTGCTGCACTATTTGGGTGGGAGGAATTGCAGAGCGGACAGTTGCTGTTTTTTTTTTTTTTTAAATCACAACTTTTCAGCCACCTTCAAAGTCTTCAGCTAAATTGTATTTTTTCTGCCAAAGTCTGAACAACGAGGGCTGACAAGTTGAGAAGCGGAAGACAGCTCCTCATCCATCACCAGCAGCTAGCTTTCCAGGTCAGGGCTGGATCTGAGCCACTAAGCTACACTTGCAGAACAATCTCACCAGTTCTACTCCTCTTCTTTTGCTGGATAAAAACATTTAAAAGCAGTGAAGTCTGCACATTTTTGCAAGATACCAGGAGTGCTGTAGGGTTAGTGCAGACACCCGGGAGGTTCAGCTCCTCTCAAGTGGTATTTCCAGGGTATTTCTGCCAGACTTGCTAGGTGGCCACTGGCAAATCCCTAAAGCCTCAGAACACATTTAACTTGGAGCATCCAATTATCCCAGTTGCTCTTGGGCTTCGAGCCAAGCATAAACTTCCATCTCTAGCAGATTTGCACCCGGTATCCTTCTCTTAATCCAGCCCTAAAGCAAAGCCCCTTTCTCACGGGAATGCTGTGGGCCAGTAGAGAACAGACATTAGTTAAAGCCAGTAGGGTCATTCCTGAGATGAGAGTGGGACTCTGCTGCACCTGCCCCTGGACACGCAGACATCAACACTAGTAGACTCTAAATGATATACCCGGAGACCAGAGGCCTCTCTGTGTTCTGGCATTAGGGCACTAGTCCCTGGGAAAGCAACTGGGGTGTGTTTTCCTGCCTCAGGAGCTGGGTGCCAGCTCTGGAATACATCTCTGCCCCCAAGCAGGGAGGAAACAATCTATCTGCAAAGTGACAGATGGCTTTAAATTAGACATAGGCTGCTGGTTAAAGAGGAAATTTACTTTAATCCAGAGGTAGCAACAAAGATCAACAGGATTGAGTCATCTGCCTTGGCACTGCATGACTGTCTTCTAGAAGCAAATGCTTTTCACCCCACTAAATGTTTTAGCCATTTGCATACACAGTTAGCCTCTGACTACACTGCTGCCCTCAAACCACAAACTTGGGAGACATTCAGACACAGCTGGCAGAGCCTGCCTTCAAAACCCACTGCAAAAAACATTTAAATCCCCCTCACCCACTGCTGCCTCTGCTCTGACCCGAGCAGTCCCTGGCAGGCGGCTGGCCAGCGGCCACAAAGGGAACAGAAAAGCATTTCTTAGTGCCAGAAATAATCTTTTTATTCTGCAGTCCAGAAAATATATATTTTAAACAGAAAAAACACCCACCATGTGTGCATGACGTGCTTTCATTAATACCTTAGTCTACACATGTCCATCTGTACCATCAAATCAATCTGTCCTAGGCACAGGTAACACTAAACACCAAATCACTGACACGCAAACAGTTGGGTAGAAAATACCTGCAGGGAAAGAAGACAGCTTCAGGCATCCACATGAAGCCTAAAACAAGTAATGAAACCACCAAGCTGGTCACCAGATGCATCTCTTACTTATCTCTGTGCCAGTTCAGGAGCCAGGCATTGCAAGGAGAGCTTCAGCTTGGCACTCTCCTCCCTGGGGACGCAGTCACACCCACAGTCACCTTTTGCTGTGACAATCATGACTGCAGTGGAAACACAGCAGGAAGGATGCAGCCACGCAGAGGAGAGATGTGGACCCATGCCCTCTTTCCCGCCACCTCTCTAGCCACATCCCAGGCTGCTCTTCAGTACAGGGCTCGGTGAAGGACACGTACACTGGGGAGGTAAGAACAAGGTGATCTTAGTTGCCCAAAATTACTCAAAAAAATATTTACCAAGGTAGCGGAGCCAAACTCTTCTCCATGGCACCACCTGGCATAACAAGCAGCAGCAGCCACATTCTCAGAAGGTTGAGAATGGACATTGGGGTGGATTAAAAATATAAAGCATCACAGGTAGGGTAATGCAGCATTGGAAAAAGATAGTCATAGAGACTGTGGAATTTCTGCCCTTCGAGGTTTTCTTCACTTGGCTAAACAAAACCACAGCTGACCTGCTTCAGTGCTGGCCACACACCTGCATCCAGCACAGGAGGTTGGATGAGATGGCCTCCAGAGCTCCCTTCCAAGCAACACAGCACGAGTCCTGGACTTCCATCAAAACATCATCTACTTCCAGTTCAGAAGCAGCACAGGTAAAGGCAGGGCCATGGCTCTAATTTTTGAAACAAAGACATTCAGCACCAAAAAAAAAAAATTCTTTTAACATTAGCATAGGTATAATTAATCTGCATCTTAACAGGATGAAATGCTGCTGCTGCCACAGGCTGTATTACTGGACACTAAGAAATACCACTCCCTGGTCTGCTCAGGTTTGGGTTCCACTCTGTAACACTGTGATGTAAGGCGGTACTTCTCCAAAACACCTCAAGTCAACTGGAGGCTGCACCTAACAACAACCTGAATTTTCCTTCTAATGCAGTTCATTTTAGCGAACTGTTTCCCACTGAACCTGTTCCAATTAACTGCTAATTCACTTACTCAACAATAGATCAGACCCTCAATTCTAAATATAAGTATCAACATGACTCTCTTCTAGAAGCAAATGCAAGTTAAGTTCTACCACTCCTGCTGGGAGTTCAACCTCAAGGCTGCTATCATTCAGATTTTTCATCTCAGCCAGTCTGGGGAAACTGAATTAGCAAGTAGAAAAATGGTAACTACACAATCTCCTCCCTTTTCACACACATTCATCCTTTAAACTGGCTGATGTTTTCTTTACTCACCCTTTTAAGCTCCCCAAGCTGAAAATATGTCACTTGCACTGAATTCCACACATGCCACAACTTTGAAGCTAGTGACAAAAAATGACTGGCACCCATTTGAAGTGATATATTCCCTAAAGTCAAGAAACTAGGCAGATGCGAGGAACTGTACAGATGGAGTAACTCCTTAAATGCCAAGTAAAAATAGGGAGGTACAGTCTACATCACCCCCAGCACAGGAATGGTACAGCACATCCTTGGCTGATCTGTAGCAAGCCCAGCTTCATTATGCTTGAGTGAGCCACACAGATTTAGTCCAGACAAAGATCAAGCTCACTATATCCACTATTTCTTCTATTATCCCTATTATTTATCACCTCAGACGATGATTTAGCTCTCTCCCAAACGATCTTATGAGTCCCGTGTTATATGACTGGTGGCATAAGTCCCTTCCGCTTATGTCAGCAACATGGCATTAATCACAGCCACGGGGATGTGATTTTTGCCTGGCCTAGGTGCAGCAGCCAGGCTGAAACACGTCCTGGCACAGCCAGACCTACACTGCTGTGGCATCGTGGGCACCTTGCCATCCTGGCAGCTTTCCAGAGTCCTGATGGGCCACAGGTCTTCAGAGCTGCTTTCAGTTTTCATAACCACCCTTCTTGCTTTGTGAGACAGAACTGCTGTTGCTTGTTTGCTTTCCTTCCCCGGGGTTTCCTCCTTCCAAGCCAGCAGCAGTGCCTGCAAGCACAGAGAAGCTTCAGAGCTGCCAGAGCGTCAGGAAACACCCCAAATCTCAGCATACAGACCACACCACCTGGCAGTATTCACTTGACCTCCAAGCACTATCATAACCTTAATCTCCAACTTAGAGCAGCTTTGGAGAACAGGGTCCAGATTGTCCCCAGTGCTGATTGCAGGAGAAAACAGCAAAAGGTAAGACACTGATCAAGGAGTAGATAACAACCCTGTGCCCCCTAGATACACGGGGGGGGCTCCTCTGCTTCTCCTTGCCAAAAAATGATACGCTTTCTCCTTATGGAAGAGAAAACCAGAATCAAGCCCTTCAGCATCACAGGAGCCAGACACACCATCATTACTTAGAAGGGAAGGATTTCATCTCAGTGCGTGTTACAGCACCCTGCTTATCTTCAGGTTCAGAACAGAACCTGAAGGCACAGTGAAGACCCTGTCATCTTCCCCACTCCCTGTTCTTAAAATGCAGCACGTAACAACCTCCCTGTCTGATCCAAGTCCCCTTTCCTCTGTCAACACGACCAGAGTTCATCCAGAATCACTATGATAACAGACTTATACAAGTTAAATACTTTGGCCTCTGCCTGCCATTAACCCCTGCCAGGAAGGCTGACATTAATCAGCTTTAGTTCTGCCTGAAAACAACATATAAAAAGAAACTGCAGCCTTGTAGCAGCTGTACAACAGAGGTTCTGTACAGCAGTTGAGCATCTCTAGCCCTTTTGTAACCTCCTACCACCATGTGTAGTCTTTCAAAACCTGAAACAGGTTTCTAAACAAAACCACATCCCTTTTCCATGAGGAAACTGAAAAGCAACAACGTTTTCCATGTAAAGCAACAAAAATAAAGAGCAACTGCTGGTGAGCAGGGAAATGCATACCCATTGACAGTGCTAGAACAACTCACCCACTCTTTAATCGATGGGTATAAGTGTGCTGCTCCAGGAAAAAGAAGGAATAAATCCTGATCAGGAGCACAAAGCAGAGTTGTTCTCCCGACTGATATTTTATGCTCGCAGCTAGAGACAGTGTGACTGTCCGACAGCCTACTCAAATGTGCAGGGTGTTTTCAGCTGCTGAGGACAAAGGACTTGCTGTGAGCACTTTCACACACAGTCACTGCAGACATGGCCAAACACACTGACGTCATACAACAATTTCCCAGTATTTGATGTTCCCAGCCTTTGGCCAAACTAAATGCCTTAAAAATGAGATTTGTCTCTCAACTGTTCTTGCCCCAAGTGTGCAATGATCTTGGAGGCCACCCACATCTTGGATGAAGGATCACATGAACACTTCCTTGTGCCAGCAGCAAGTCCCACAACCATCAGCCACCACCACAGACATCTTCAGAGACTCCTTCAGTAACCACTGCCCTGGAGAACATCAGGCTCCAGCCAAATGCCCTCTCTCTAGGAAAGCCCCACAGCTGCCTTCTCCAGTGTTCAACCCCAACATAACGGCACAGAGACCAGGAAACTCTTGGGCTTGGTTTCCAGTTTCTGTCACAGCCCATTGTACAACAGGGTGTGCAACTTCCAGATTTGAGTCAAAACATATGGTGCCCCTCCCTCCTGGGTTCTAACAATGGCCTTACAAAAGACACTGCCCCGTTATTAGAGATTTTACAATGGACTACTAATCAGGCAGTATTTTTCTCTCTTTTTAGTCAATTATCCAAGTCTGTGACTTACACAACTGCACTGCATGTGCTTTTAACACCACTTGTTGCCCCTTTAATTAACCATTACTTTGTGCCAATTCCTCTCTCCTTGAAATTACCTATGAATTTTCCACATGTCAGCACATCAAATGCTTTGGACAAATTAAGGCAAGAAACCTGCTAGATGTAACTTCGATCAAGCGAGGGAACAAAAACATGACATACCTTTTGTAACCTCAAGATCATATGCACAGTGCTCACAACTGGCTGGGGCTGAGACAAGTACAATGAGAATCCTGTAGAGCTATCATCTTATTTACGAGAAATCTGTGATTCTGCTTTGAGCTCCTCATATTATTCCAGTAGGTGGGCAAGCCAGTCAGAGAACCAAACACTGCTTTGGTTGGACAATGTAAATAGCATCAGGAGTTTGAGTGTCATCAGACCAGACTTGCAACAGTGTGACAGAAATTATTTTAAAAGGACATACAAAGTGTCAGTCACAATAAATCATACCGGAGTTTCTGCATTCAGATTTAGCTTTCAGTCTAAGCTCCTTCACAAGCTAAAGGAAAATAATCCTCCTTTCATGTCAAATTACACACCAATCAGTATTTACAAACACTAACAGCTAAACACTACTCAAAAAAAAGGCAGACTCAGCTGTACCTGGGTTAAAAGCTGTCTGAAGCCTCGCCAAGCTCCCAGATGTTTGCATCTGAGACACTCCCACAGCTCTTGGATTCCTGGCAGCAACTCCACACTTCTTACCCTCCTCTAGTCTCAAAGCAGCTGGCTTTGTAAAAGCCAGTACAGAGCATTTGGGCAGCACAACACAGCTGGAACCAGCAAACAGCAAAACTTTGTCAAATTACTAAACCAGCCTCAAAATAACTGTCTAGTTTTGCCATATAAGGGGAAAGTCAAGATTGGCAATGCCAGCCCCATTCCTCAACAGAAACAGGGAACGCTCACTACTGGTTATTTCTTGGTTTCCAATTAGGTTTATTCGCATTACATCCCACAACCGTAGCTGACCTGTTTGATTAGTTACACCCCATTGCTTGGGCTAAGAAATACTGACTTCTAAGACATCAGAGCTTTTAAGCAGATAACAAGATATGAGAAATCCTGCTCCCTGAGCTGCCAAGCTTAGTTACCATTATTAAGAAAAAATACAACTAAACAAAACAAAACCCACAAACCTTTAGAAACCGGAAAGCCTATAAATCTGGGGAAAAAAAAAAACATGTTTGCTTATGGCTGTTAAACAAGCTGCATCTCCCCAGTGTTTTGGAAGCGTGGATATATCAGGAAAAGCATGGAGATGTGCTTTTGAGATGACCTTCAATCTCATTCATAAGGTTTCCCTTCCTTGCCACATATAGGCAAAAGATCACACTTTTGAGCTAATAAAAAAAAGAAAGTCTTTCACAGGGACTTTTAAATGTTCGTATCAAAATATCAGCATCTTCCATATTATCCATATGCCTTTGGAAAGTTACACTATTTCATTAATTATGCAATAGGAAAACAATGGTCAAGAAGTTCGTAAGACAGAAAGAACAAGAGATGCAACATTGCATAAAATCCCTTTCATCCACCTTTCACCAGTTTAAGGCACTAATTCCATTGCTGTACTTTTATCATCTCCAACTAGTACCAAACACAACAGACATACCCAATTTTGTCTTTTTTATTTCTATTGCTCCTTGCCAGGATGCCAGCAGAAAGTGTGGAGAATTTGTTCAAACATGGAGAAAACAAGAGCATCTCTGTTCAAGAGCCACTGAAGACTAGAATCAAAGTAAGCTAAATTTGAAATCTCTAATGTGGTATTAAGTGCAATTCCACAGTTGCTTCAAGTCCCTCTCTCCACTTGCTTTATATCAGGGAGCAATTCCTTACACACACATTCAGAACAAAACAACAAAAGAACCCAAAACAAAACCCCCACACCCACAATGCCCCCAAAACAACCAAACCCAAAGGAAGAAAATTTCTACTTGAATAAAGAATTCAGACCTTAAGCCTGAAAAAAAATCACAAAACCCGAAATCAAACAAGTCTTGAAATTAAAGTCTCATAATACCAATCTTTATTCAAGACAAACAAAGAAGAAATACTAAATACTTCTTAGTACTTCATTTACTTACCCTGAAAACAGAACTCAAAAATGACCAATTTAATTAATATTATCCATTTTAAGAAGAGCTGATGAGCTCCAGCTTATTTCAAGTACATATAAATGTGAAGGCAACAGAGAATGTATTTGTGTGTGCATTTACACATACACACATTATATATATAAATCATGTATATACATACATATTCTGCTGCCACCTGGTGAACAGTCTCTGAATAAGGTTTGGTTCATATGGACCCAATTCTGCCACCTTCATTCACACGTAGCTCAACTAATATAGATAGGTTTCGAACTCAACACAACAAAGGATAGCTGAATCAGATGCTCCGTGAAGATATTTTAAAAATAATTATTAGCTTTTGCAATTCCATACACTGTGTCACAGGTTACTGCCACAAACATTATTGAAAATATCACTAAATTCTTTCTGATAAAAATATTGCAGCTTTGCATCCAAGTTGTATAGCTGTCTTCAAAACTGAATAAGCTGGTGCCTGTAAAACAGAGTAAAAGATTAAATGCATCAGATGAAGTGTTTTGTTTCAGCTAGATTGTAATAAGAAATAGTAAGCATTATGTAAAAAAAAAAAACAAAACACCAAAACCCAAACAAAGCAAAAACCACAAACGAAAATCACCAGGACCAAAAAGGTCTGTATTTGTACCTGATCTTATCTACCCTACAGAAAACTAAATTTAAAACAATCAGCTTCACAAATATAAGGTCAAGAGAGAAAAAAAGGAGAGAAGTCACCCATCCCTCATGCACTATTCAAGGGCGCACTGGATGAAGTTCAGCATTTCACACTTCTTAACATGGTTGTGTTCATCTACCAACACAATGCCTCCAGTCCCCAGCTGTATGGATAGGACTTATTAGCGTTCTCTTCAAAACACTTAATCTAAGCTTAAAATTAAAAATCATGCAGAGGACACCTCTCAGGAAAAAGCAATCACTTTTAACACTTGCCAGGACTTCCAAATAGAATCTATTCTGTTCTAGAAAAATGAAAGCTATAATATGCAGCATTTTCCTATATTTATCTTTGGGAAAGAATGTCAAGTGCCTTATTTTCTGTGTCTCAAAGAACTACATCACAGTCCCTGGGTAAGGAAGGTAAGAATATTACATCTACATCCTCACTGATCTGCCAACAAGTTATTGTTGTACTTACTCCTTCTGCATCATGCTCAAGCCCAATGTCATGGTGCTCCCGCTCATCGTCCCGGAATTGCTTTATCACCTTTAGAAGTTGCAGTTAATTAGTAAGTCTACTTGGCAGAGAAATCAAGGCAGGCAGTATAAGAAACTGTACGCTTCTGACCATTGCATGCACCAGGACAGGCACCCGAGGCCCAGGTCTGGAAAGCTTCTCAACAATTTCAATCCCCAATTCAGCAAGATGGGAGCTATTTACAGCATTCTCCAAATCTGGACTTCTTTTAATAGTCTCAAAAAAAGTTTTAAAACCCTAAGCTGCTGTTTAATATATCACTATCTTTTTCAATGTTTAAAGAAAACCTATAATCACAGTAACTCATAACATTAGTTGCCCAAACACAAATTATTCTGACAATTTAAATAAGGAAATTAAGGTCCCTGCCTTGATATAATCAATAAGGGGCCTTTCCTGGAAACCAACAGGGCTTTTGTCCATTCGAGCCTACTCTAAAGAACACTAATTTTCTCTTGTCAGTCTCTGACAGCACCCTACAAAGTGCGAGTCCCAACTTGGTGCCTGAAGTACTTCGGAAATAATTTTCTTGCAGAGCTAACAAACATCTGCTCTTTATATGCTCTGAGCAATATTCAAGACTAGAACTATATAAGCATATCCAGTGTAGCCAAAATGTTACTAAACAGTCATTTTCTCCTTTTGTTTCCCCTCTAAACCCTTCCTTTCAATTTAAGGTAATCAAAATTAAAGCATAGTTCTCCCAGTTAAAAGGAAAATGCTAAATTACTGAAAGCATGCTGAAAGTAATCCAACAGACATTTTCATTTTGCTGCTTGATCATTTTTGTGCTGCTAAAGGAGAAAACATCCTTCTAACTTTAACTTTCTGGTGATTTCAGCATTCTATGTGATAGAAGATAAAACGATCTAGTGTAAATTCTAAGAGCATATTACTTTAGAAGAGTAAAGTCACATTAGGTAATTCAATGAATATGTTAAACTACTTTTTAAGTCATGGTTGGATACCTGCAACAGTTCTTTGTATTTTTCTGGATCTTCCTCCATAAGAGTTCGGATCTGGCTATTGTAATGATCGGAAATACTCTCCTCCACTGCCACCGTGCAGGCCATTGCGCCTTTCTTTCCAAGTAGAGCACTTCCAGCCCCTGTGATTGTGGCATCAAACACATATAAACGATGAAGTCTGAAGCGATACAAGTAACTTACACATTTGAAGACTTCACAAAACAACAAGAGGAGCAATAACAGAAACTCACCTAGAACAAAACCTGCTGCATTCCAAAAAGGCAGTAAAACAGTTGGCCGAACCCTGTATGCAACCATTAGTTCATTGAACTTTTTCAGATGTTTTTTTTCTTGATTCCACATTTGCTGCAAAAGAATCAGATCACAGTAAAGTATAAAACCAGAAACATTAAATATTTTCAATAAAACTAACAAACACAGAGAAAAACAAAGCAGTTCAGGCCGCTCACACTTTGACTGCAGAGGTACCGCTACTCCTATTACAAAGGGGTATCGTTAAAGGAGGGCAGATGAGGATACTTATAACCGGGCAACATAAAAACCATTTACAAGATTAAAAGCCTTTGTGACAATACTGCACCAGTTGCAGTGCTGGTAACTTCATTACCAACTCATCCCACCTGCTTAAAGGTATCTAGAGAAAGATGTACAGCTACCAACTTCATCTGACCATTGCTAATCAACTGCAAATTACCCAGAAACACAGCGCTCGCTGTCAGGTCCGCTAACCTGGATAAGCGGTCCGACGCTCGATCGACCCAGGACGGCCATTTGCCCCGCGTAGATGCGGTTGGCCCCGTACTCCCCGGCGTGGTCCACCCGGATGATGCGGTCTATGACGGGCCTGTTGACGCCCTCCAGGCTCACACGCGTGCTGCACCGCCTGAGGGACACCCCTCCGCCGTGGACAGGCCACCTCCCACAGAGACCTGCCGGAGAGACAAAGGTGACGCGAGCTCCGCCGCCGCCACCCAACCACCGTGCGGCCTAAGGCGGACCCGGCCACTGTGAGGCGGACTCGGGCAGTACGAGGCCCGACACCGCCGTTCTTCCGGGAGGCGCACCAACAGGTGCGGGGCGGGCAGGCGCGGAAGCCGGCCCCGGCCCCGGCCCCTACCCCTACCCAGCCCGCAGCAAAGGGGCCGGCCCTGCCCCAGCGAACGCCGCACGGCCGCAGCGGCCACCTCCATCCCGCTGACCCCGAAGCCTCCTCCACCGCGTCGCGCCGCCCTGATGTCATCATCGGTGGCCGCCTCCGCACCGCCCCCATCCCTCCCTATTACGATTTCCGATTGGCTCCCCACTCGGAGGAGATTGGAGAGCGGAGGTGTCAGTCAGAGCCGGCGTCCCCTGGTTGCCATGGGAACGAGGGAGGGGCGAGCCCGACCCGCTCCGAATCAAACGAACGGTGAAACATCCGACTTTATTATTTAAATAATAATCATTTATTGAAGATTTATTTAAAATGAAGACAGGAAACATTCCAAAGCATTACACACAAGGACAGTCCCTCGCATACTAACTGTGTGCCAAGGCACATTTCAAGTAGTAAACACCTTTCTGTACAGAAAACCCCGAAGCTCTAAGTGATTCAATCTTTAATCGCGCTTTAAGTGAAGGAACCAGCCCGGAGGCTACAGAAACCCCGCTCGCTCCGAGCCCCGCAGCTCCAGCAGCCCGTTTAAGCGAGAAGAAACATTCATTTCAAGAGCACGGATACAGAAGTGTCAGAACGCCCTATTTCCAAACTGTAACCTAACTCTCAAATATTCACATTTTAGAACAAAGAGAACAGTAGTGTGAACAATTTTGTACAAGAATAAAATGTAAGTAATAATGCCTTAAATTTAAAAGGAAACCCAGGCTGCCCCACAGCAGTGAGGCTGTGCCAGGAGTGCCACCCTTCTCCTCCCAGCACTCGCCCGGGGCTCCTTTATCACCTCTGGGCCCCTCTGGGAAGCCACCCAGAGTTCAACTGCACTTGCCATCTCAGGGCAAAATAAATATCAGCGTCTCCAACAATATTTAGCAAACTGATTTCAAACCCATGCTACATTTTCTTTCCCTATACAGCACCTCGCGACACCGACATGCCTCTCCCTCTTGCTCTGGTTTTAAGAGAAATAACTTGGAAATGTGAAACCACACTTTTCCCCTCCCCTCCCGATTCTTAAAAGCATAATTAGTAAAAACTCCACAAAGTTCCTAAACAGAGTTTCAGTTCTGATCACATTTTATCCAAAACCCCTGAAAAAAATAAAGACTTAAACCTGAAATAGGAGCAGCAATAAAGTGTCCTACCACACTGATTTTTGGGCAGGTCTAACAATATAAATTACTATGTTTCCAGTCTTGGAAACTGTAAGGCTCACCAGCAGAATCCAAACTCATACCAGAAGTTTCCATTACAGAGTTTACATTACAGCAGTGCCAGGGTGTGTCAGCTGCCCGGGTTTTAGGTGCTGCAGATGGTTCTTATCTAGTGGTTTAGGAGTTTCAGGAAGTCAAGTTCTCCTGGCTTTCTGTGGTTTTCAAGGACGCCTCTGAGCTTCTGTTATCTTTGTGATTAGGAACATCTTGTCACGACCCTCCTGGAAAGACAGAATAAAAAGTATGCTCTTGTTGAATAATCGTACAAGTTACCTATGAAGAGCTCATTTCTGTTTTAGAAATAATTAGGTGCACTCACCACATTGCACTCTAATTACTCTCAGCAGCCTGAACAGTTTTAAGTTTACAACAGCCTTGACTTCAAATATTTCATATTAGGTCACATATTACCAGTTCTGCATTAGGCCTGGTAAAAACATCTCTCACACCTACAAACTTAAACACACACTTCTGAAAAGCCTGACAACAGTAAAAAAAACCAAAACCCCAAAAGGTGAGGATTTTCAGAACTCCCAACCGACTTGGGAACCTCTGAGAAAGCAGCAAGGCTTTTGCTCCTAAATTCCTCACCCTTCAAAAATCCCTCCCCAGCACAGCGGTTTTCTATGGACAGGTTGTCAATGCCATGTCTAAAAGCAGCACATACCAAGAAATGGGCTATTTCCTAAGAAAGTGAGAAGCCTCCTTATTGAGGCCAGATTCTGACTAGGACAGAGTTTGTCAGACCACAGCATACAAACACTGGGGTCAATATACAACAGCAGCTCTTGATGGCCACAAAGAAGCCCATTTTGTGCTGGCACTGCTCTCCAGAGGACTACTGAGTGGCGACTCATTCCACCTTGAGCTGTGCTGGGACCTGCACTCAGGAACAGGCCCAGACACAATGCAGTAGAAACACAAGCCGGGAGGGAAGGGCAGGGCTTTGGGTGCCTGTTTGTGAGAGCAGAGAAAAAAAGAGAGGTGGGGATTGTATAAGACGGTGGAGGGGACAGGAAGCAGAAAGTTCAGGTTCCTGTTTGGCAGCAAAAACCCCATGCAGATGGGTGGACTTAAGCAAGACAGGAGATGAAGAACAGGGACACCGTTTCTCAGAAGCATATCTCATGCATGTGCGGTGCCAGATATAACCAGACCTTCCTGCAATTGCAACTGATGCCCAAGAAAACCAACTAGGCTGAGAAACACTACAGCACTTTTGGTTATTGTGTCATTTGTAAGACATTCTTCACTGCCTGTGCAAACACCAAGTATCCACAAACTTTAGTTCCTCTGCATGCCTGATTACTGACACAAAGAAACGTTTTAGGGGTACAGGTAAGTGGGTCAATCTTACCATAACCAGTTGCTCCCTCAGCTGTTCAACCACTCGTTTGTGTGCTCCAGCCAAGGCAATAAAATAGAACATAACAAGGCTGGAAACAACAAACCAACATCATGAATTAGCATCATGCAAAACAGAATTAGAAAAATGTTGTTATGGGTTAGAGAAATCGTTGGCATGTGCATTTGTTTCAGACGAGAAGCTGCTGGAGAAAAAAAATGTAGTAATAATAATAATAAAAAAATCAATATACAGCTGGGGTATGTTGGGCATAGCTCTGCTCAAAAGCATCTGCTGATGTATTTACGCTGCCAGCAGGCAGGGACAGAGAGCTAGGAGACATAGAGGCATAGCCACAACCAGATGTTACGGGTTGTACTACAACAGCTCTCTCTAGACTGTCAGTTCCTGCCCTGCTCTAAGTGTCTGTATGAGGGCTTTGCTTCTCAGAAACCAAGTTTAATGAGGTTTCACTGGAGTAACTCTTTGCTCCCATTCGTGTTTGTAACTATGATAAGCAGCCACAGATCAGCACTGCAGCCGTTCCTGTGACCCACATTCTCCACAGTACGTTACACGATGAAGAGCAGTACCAAGACCTAGAATGGCACAAATGCCTACATAAATCACGTATTTTCCAAGTAATAAGCAGTAGGGCAGCAGTGCAAGCCATCCTCCATCTCTTACATGGGCTTTATTACAAAGTAAAAAAACTCCAAAAAACAACCAACAAACCCAAACCAAAAAAAGAGGACTTGGTATTTCCTGTGTATGCAACAGTGGGTTCAGTTCAGGAGAATGCATAACCATGTGTTATGGAACAAAGGGCTGGGTAGAGTCTGAAATAAACAGTATGGTTTCTCAAATGTAGAAGTTTTAGAAAGTACCAGGTAATGAGGTTCCAAGATCTGAAAACAGCCGAGTTACCAAACTGAAATGTAAAAAAATCCATTTAAACATAAGATTAAAAAAAAAAAAAAAATCTTGTTATTGCAAGAGTGAGCAAACACTGGGAGAGGTTGCCCAGAGAGGTTGTGGAGTCTCTGTCTTTGGAGATACTCAAAACCTGACCGGACACAGCTCCTGAGCGTCTGCTCTACTTGACCCTATTTTGAGTAAGGGGGTTGGGTTACATGATCTCCACAGATGACCTCCAACCTTAAGAATTCTATGATTCTATACTGAATTTTATCTTACAGAATTACTTGTGTTTGGGGGTTTTGTTTGTTCTTGGGTTGTTTGGGGTTTTTTTTAAACCAAGGTCTGTGCACAGGATTTGCGATCACAGGACTTACAATACAGATTTGCAATATGGTTCACAGCTAACACTTTAGAGAAAGAGAAGTGTGGGACATGGGACACACAAGACAAAATGGAATAAAGCTAATGAGTGTCAACACATGGGCAAAGACATGAGAGATGAGGATTCATATGGGCTTTTGTGTCTTTGACGGCAGATGGAAAATCCAGTCTAATAGTTGTTTGGAATCGGTTCAGTACGGAAGGAAATGAACCGTGCAGATGCGTGACTGAGTCAGGTCTCCACAGTACTCACCAAATGACCATGAAGAAAGGCACTGCAAAGGCTTCTGATGCTATGCCATAAAGCACCTGCTGCAGACCTTTTGGAAACTCAAGTATGGTAACTGGAATGACTGCCCACGAAGTGTTAAAACTCCTGAATGGCCCACATGCCTTGGAGGAGGGGATACTGTCAAAGAAGCAGAACAGAAAGGAGATGCTACACCAAAATGTAAAGATCAAATGATCCAACACAACCCAGCACATTTTGCCAATGGGGTAAAAGCGTCCTTTGACTTTAAAACTGTAATCTTTGTTTATATGAACTACATTACATTCTATTATATATATTTTATTCCAATTTATCATTCCAAAGTTGTGTGTCTGTTTTCAGGGAACTGACAACCTTAGACCATGCCAGCTTTAGAGAAGTTAAATCGTCACTTACTGTGCTATGCTGACTCCCAAAGGAACAAAAGCCAAGATGAGCCCAAACAACAGCACCACCAAGAAGAAAAAATTGGAACTTGACGCTCTGAAAGGCCGAGCTGCAGGTTTTCGTGTGTGTATCAAACTGATCTGAAGATGGGAAGTGAGCAAGACTGTAAGTGGCACATCTCTGTACATACATCCAAGTATACATTCCCCACCAACTGAATTTTCTGTCTTCAAATATACTACCACATAACCATCCTTCCTTTGATGTACATGGACTGAAAAAGGCTAAGTCAACATCTCCTGTTCTGAGTAAGAATTCATAGAGGGTCTCATACACTTGCACAGATTCAACCAGTGCAGCCATTTGGTGTATGATCCACGGCACAGCCTTCAGCTTTGTTCTGCCACATCTTCACTGGGTACGTCCCCTCTTCTAAGAACTAAAATATCAGTAAGAATTTGATGCAGAGAAGGAGCTGTCTGGTCATAGAGCAAAGCTTCTGACATGCAGAAATCATCTTGAAAATCCAATCCATTTTGCTTCCAAGCTTTTAGCAGTTTAACAAAATTTTGTCCACGTTCTAAGGTATGTTGCTAGTAAAGAGATTATTGCAGAAAAGTGTTATAAAACAGCTTTATTATGCAAAAAAAAAAGTTATTAAAAAATACCCCAGACAAGAGTTAGTTATTAAGTGTCAGCTTGCTTGATTCTGCCTTCTCTTAAAAGCAAAAAATCCTACAAAAAAAACCCACACCAAAACATTACCTCATTTCCAGTACACTGCATCCTTGGGTGCTTTTAGGGCTTTTTGTTTGTTTTAAATGAACTGCATACCTATATTACAAAATCCAGGGATTTGATCAGTTCTGTTTGTTCACCACACACCTTCATTACCTTTTTAATGTAAAAGATGATGAAGTATTTGACAGTCGCTATTGCAGGGAGAAGTGGTGAAAAGAAGGTTCCAATCCAGCAGATAGTCTGCCCATAAATGATTTCCAGGACATTGTCAGAAATTCCAAATTCCTGCAATCCACACCACTGAACTGGCTTACAAGAGCAATGAGTAACTAATAACCTAAAACCAAACAATATCATTAGTTCTAAATTGAGATTATAGAGCTTAGCTGAATCATTTGGAACATGCAGACATGTAGCATTTAAGCATTAAACAACATAAGAGAAAAATGCCTGTGGAAAAAAATATCAAAATATCAAAAACTATGCAGCCATCTGAATAGCAAACAGGTGCTCAAGAGACCAGAAATATGTTGATATTTTATTTTTAAACTAGTAATCTGGTTAGAAATACGAGGAACTAATAACAGAAATGAAAGTGTGTTTCATATGTCATTTGGAAAAGTATGCTCAGAAGGCAGAGACACTTACTTTCTAGGGAAGTCCACAAACAGGGTCACAGCAAGAATGATAATAAAATCAAATATCATCAGCTTATACATTTCTTGCCCAACTTCAGATTCCCAGCACTATAAAAACAAGTCAAGAAAACCAAAAATTAGTAAATAAAACCCAAAAGATAAAGTTCACATTGTATTAACTCTCATTTCTAAAATATTTGTTTTAGATCTTCCACGCCAAAAGGTTTGTTTTATTGGGGTTTTTGTTTTTCTGGGGAGGTTTTTTTGGTTTTGTTTGTTTGCTTGTTTTAAGGAAAAAACATTTATCTTTTTGGAGCAATAGGTAATAACAAGCAAGTCTCATGCAAAACGAATCTCTGTTCCTAAATTCAGATTATTAAAAACCAAGATAAATCTGCTTACAGGATAGAGTTCGTAATTGTATCCACAGGCCTTACACTTGTCGGTGTCACAGTAGGAGATCTGACTCCACAGCGAGACCAAGAGAACACCGATATTGGCCAACCGCACAAAGACACACCTGGAAAGAAAGGCAAAATCTAATTCCAAACCTGCCAAAAAAAGTGCCACTCTAACACCTGGCTCAACTTGCACAGGAGTCCAAGGAAGGTTTGAAACACAAAAGGGCTGTGCAGAGGCTTAATGGAATGATCAGCTAGATAATAAACACATTTATTCTTTTAGTAGTAAGTTGAGTTGCTTTTCACCTTCCCTGCTTTAGGCTTCAGTGCCCTGCTTCTTTTTGCAGTCATCTCAGCTGTGGATCTTGACCCCAAGATGGGCTGCAATTCTCTCAAGTACAGTTTGAGAGTTCAGGTGACAACTCTGTGTGCAGCATTTCCCTCCCAGGTGGCTTCAGGCCTTCAGAGACATTTAGCCAAATTGGAAACACAAAGCAAAGGGCTTGACAGAGTTCAGATGCTTCCACCCAGATCTTACTCCTTTAAGCTGCCAAATGCTAGTTCTCTGTGCTCTCACACTGATATATCTTTTATCCCAAAGCTTTTAATTGCTGCCTTGATCAAAGCCTTGTTTGGTCACTGCTGTACACACACATTTACTCATTCACTCATTCACGGAACTGCTGCACACAAAGCAGTGTGAATGCACGGTTCTGCAGCCACAACTTCTCTGCTGACTACTTATTCAGGTTGTTGAAGAAGTCCAGATCACAGAGCTAAATGGGACTGAGAGAGAAACTTGGACACTGAAATGACAGCACTGTACTGTCATCAAAACAGGAAATTGTTTCCAGATTTAAAATTAGTTTCCAACTAAATATAAATCAAACAATGCCTGCTTGACTTCCCGTGCCCAGACCCTCCACTGCAGAGTCCAACCTCTCTGCTTCTTCATATTTGAATCCTCACGATACTTCTAACCTACCAAGAACAAGATGCTGAAACATCCAAAGCCACAATAAAAATGTCTTTACCTCAACAATGTCAGCCTGATTTCGAAGGCTGCTGAATAATCTTCAAATCTGCTCAAAAATGAGAAGATCTGAGGAGCAAGGAAGTTTGCCATTGTGATCACTATGGAAGGCAAATACTGCACTACGAGATTAGCCTGGAAGTTCATATTGCTGCCATCCTGTACAAAAAGAGATGAGAAAAAGACAGTAGTCAGAGAAGCAGAAGCTTCCTGACATCATGGTTTTTACAGCTACCCACCAGTCACTCTTGTCCAGGATCCGGGTACCACCACATTTTACCCTGTCTTCATCCCGCACCTACATTTGGAACTACAAGCCTGACCACTGCTATTTATCTCTGCAGTTTGCTACTACACATTCTTGCCACCTCCTGCTCCCTTCACCAGCAATTCCCCTCATGTTCAGGTATTAGTATTTTAGTGCTTCCCAAAAGCTTCTGTTTGAAGAGACCCATCTCACTAAAGCTTATGACTGATTATGTCAGTGACAAGCTAATGCAAGATGCAAAGAACCTTTTCCTCTACAAATTGCTCCATCTTCAAAGACTTCCTGTTTCCCCACACCACTGTAGCTCACAATGCAGATCATAATTTTTACTCTCCCCTTCCCTTGCTGTTCGTTTTTGCTGCTGCACAGCAAATCAGATCAAGGAACTGATCACGACAAAGTTTCCTTTAAGCAGATCAGCTCCCTGAGCCAGGCCACTGCCCACACCAGCGCCTACACTAGCAGATGACAGTGAGGTAAGAACAGTCACTTGGAAGGCAGGTGAGAGCTGCTTTTCTTGTCAGCTTTATTAGCTCCAAGGCAGATGACACTGGTGCCTCTATATCCAAGGGAGACATTACTGGGAGGTATTTTTGCTCATGGTTCTTGATCTTTCTTACTCTCTCCCACTAAAAAAATTCTAAGCTTGCACAAAGTGTTTTCAGATCCCTTGCATGAAAGGTGCTATATTAAGATACTTGGCTCTTTCACAATAGTTCCTCTTGCTGTAATCACCAGCCCCAACTGAATCTCTCCTAATGTCGTATCTGATACTTACGCTGGAGTTTTCCTGAGAGAAGACAGTTGCTCTATAAATAGAGTAAAAACATCCTGATAAAACAGCAAGGACAATTATATTAATAAATATTCTCAAAGAGTAGATGCGTAGCTTTTCTTTTGTTGTCCTGTCAGCTATTTTTTGCTTCAGTCTTTCTTCCTCCAAGTTTGTCTACAAAAAACAACAAAAAAGATGTAGTTTTCTGGTGCAACATATGACATTTTACACCGTGTCTTATACCCCTGGGATATGTAAATCTATACCCTGTTGTAGGAGGGTCACAAGCCACTGGACTGAGAGTACCTTTTCACTGACCCAAACAGGTCCGTGCAGGAGTGAAAAGCCCTGTGCGCTCAGTCTCCTCAGGCTGAGGGCCCCGTAGCCGAAGACAAGTGTCTCATAGCCCTCTTATCTCTAATATATCAGTAACAAATCTCCTTGAGGACAGAATGACAACTTGTCTGTTTATCATGAGAGACTGATCTCAGATAGCTATCTGATACTAAACTCGGAAGCGGGTAAATCAGACCACTCATCTCGTTACTTCTGCAGGTAAGTAACCAGCCCCACCACTACAGCTCAAACTTCCTGCTCCCACTCTTTACCATGGAAAATTGGGGGCTGGCACAGGAAGAAGTGCAATCTTAAGCAGCTTGTCACAAACTCTACGTTTCACTGTGAAAATACAGTACTGCTTGTGAAGGCAATTTAACCTGGACAAACCCACAGATTACCCAGGTATTTTTCAAGGACTTATTTCCATCAAACAGTAATATTAAGGGGTAAGTTATTCTAAGGTATAGGCTCTAGACATGGTGGTAAGTTACAAGTGTGGTAAGTGAAGGAGGCTCTGTTTACACGATGAAAAAGATGACTGAGAAGTCTACTAGAGCAGAAAGCAACTCACTGTAATTTATGGAATCTGTAATTACTGCTTTGTGGTTTGAAGTGGAAGTATCTTTTCAAAGGTAATTGTTCCCCTACACAAATCTCTGCTTCCAGTATACAGAGAGCAAAACGAAGGTACTGGTTTCACCGGAAAAACCTTCAGATTCTCTTTTCAGAGAGCTTTACGATTTGGGAAATCTACTAGCTGCATCAGCTAATGTGGATGTGCATCAAAGACACCTTGTGAAAATTTTCAGTATCCTCTTACTGCAACAACGCTCTGAACTTGTATGAAGAGTACCACCTGAATTTTATTTCTCCCCAAACTACTGCCCACCACACCACAGACTTAAAATACAGTATACTCAAACTGATTCCCAACAGTACAGTTTTGACCACAGCTGGGATAGCTTTTCCTGTTGGACTACATAGAAACTAACACAGGAAGCAGGACTGAAGCATGAGGAAGAGGCAGATAAGACAAGCAGCTAAGAGGCTGGCTTCAGTCCCCAGTGGACGAGGGAAAGGCCGTCAGACTCAGTGCTGACCCTTCTCACATTGTGCCACAATTCTAGCTACCTAGAAAGCATGCAAGAGGATGTGGGTTGCCCTGCCCCCAGGAAAAACTATTTCAATTCTTCTTATCTTTATTCCCTTGTCTGCAGAGTTATACACTTCTCTTTTTTAGCCACCTAAGCTACATGAAACCGTAACCATAGAAAAAGGAAAATTACTCACTTGGAGCTCATATTGCAAGCTGCGATGTTTTAGCCGAGCTGCACTTGGATCTGTGATGCAGAAGTCCCAGCCTGCAAAGACTTTGTTACAGTAACTCTGGAATGGATCTTCATCATGCACCAAGTTCTGCTTAAATCCTCCCACAGACCTAGAGAAAAATGCAACTATACTTCATTCAAAGACACATTTCATCCACAGAAAACAAAACCCACACTTCAAGCAACCTGACTCAAAGACTAAACGATGCCCACCCCCGTGAGCAAACAGCTACAGATATTGGAAGTCCTCAGAAAGCTTTCAGTGTGAGGTCCTGCAGCAAAGTCAGCTGAAGCTGTGACCCACACAGATTACTTTTCCTCACCTCACCTGCTGCTTCTCTTGACACTTCAAAGGACTGTCTCAGGAGACCGAGATGGCAACACCCCCCCCAAAAAAAACCCAAACAAACAAATCCAAAATAAAATTCTCCAACAACAATTATATATAGTTGAGGGATTCTCATTTACTTGTATGCGTACATATGAAAAACTAGTACTTTGAATGTATTTTTTTTTTATTTTGCTGGCTCAGTTTCCCAAGCACAGACAAAGGCTACTGTGGCATGGCATCCTCAAGCAGAAGATTCACAATTTCCACAAAAAACAGTTATTGAATACAGCATGTTTCCTACAAGCAAGAACGCAATTTACACTGTGCAACAGGTAGCAGTAAATGAACTATAACAACATCTTTACCTTTTTATTATCCAGATGAGACTTAATGCAAGGTAGGCAAACGTTGCCAGCAGATATGCTAGTGGCAAGTTGTATCTCAGGATACTGATCCATGCGGCATCTATTGTGTAGTAGCCATAAAACAAACTTGTCACTTCAAGGAACCCCTGTGAAAACATGAAGGTTAAACAGAACTTGTATCAGTAGAAGCAAGTGCCAAGTTAAATCCAACTTGGTATTAAGCAATCATTTTGTAAATTTAAAATTACTGCTGGTGAAAAGCTACAACAATGTAGAGCTTCTGCCACTGCCTCTACCAAATCATAATGTAGGTACTAGGTGTTTAAAATCCCTCCTGTCTCCAATCAGTAGCTCTATGACAAGGACAATGAGACCCTACACTGAAAGCACAATAGACAGTGTGCTCCAGAATATGTAATGTTTATCAGCTGGGGAGGAGAGGCACAGGCTGTAGCACGTGGCCAACCAGGCCTTGTGGATGCTCAGTAAGTCAGTTTGAAAACTCTCCTCACAGTTAAAAGGATAAATGCTAATTTCACTCCAGCGATGCATACGCCTAATCACTTTTTAAAATTATCAAAGCCTCATTCCCCAATGCTTTCACATTCTACATGCAAGACACAGAAACTTGAATAAAGGAAAAATAATCCAATTACTTACAGTGCCACTAAGCAAATCTTTAAGGTAAGTATAGAAGTAAGTCAGTCCCTTAGTACCACTAGGTTCATAAACTGTGCAGTGAGGCTCTGTTAAGAAAAAGGCAGGAAAAAAAAAAATCACTCAAATGGTAACATCTATTAAACTGCAAGATTACGTTAATTCAAACAAGGCAAGAACTTACAAAAAAAAAAAAGCATTTCTTTCTTTTGGGAGGTGGAGGAAAAGCTAATGGAAAGGGGGAATCTTAGAAACAACCTCAGTACATAGAGAAGATGTTTACCTATGTTTTTTGGAGGAATTTTAGCAAAGCTACTGTTGAACACTCCGTACTTAGCAATGACGCTGGGAAGTGTAACAAAACTGAACATCAGGATAAAAATTATAAAATTGAGCAGGACCAGAAAACGCAGGAAGGAGAAGTAGGACTGGATGCCTGTACCAAATTTCCCTGGAAATAAAAGAAACATGTGCCAAAAATTAAGACAATAAAATAATTGAAAATAGAGAATGAGCAGATTTTAATTTCAGTTACATTGAGTTAACTGAAGGAACATTACTAAAGCTAGTGTTAAGTACTGCAGGCTTTTAGCAATATAACTGAAACTGAAATGTGACTTTTCAATCATTTTCTCCAATATATTTTATTCTGGCCCATTAGGAATTTTACATCAGCTGTAATAAATGGAGCAGGTAACTTCTCACATACAGTTTTATCTGAAACTATGCTCACTCACGTGGAACTAACAATAACAGAAACAACTTAAATGAGGCAGAGAAGTTCACATAAGACAGTAAATACCTTCTATGCTGTGAATATCATGTCGCCAAAGCTCCAGGTAAGATGACAACTCCTTGACTTCACTGAGTACTTTCTTCAATGATTTACTGCTAGTTCTTCTCCACTGTTTCCACCCAGATAAATGTTTTATATCAGCCTGCTGAGAGTCCCTAAGAATTAAGAAGTACAGTTACTGAGCACAAGAAATACTTTTTCACCATAGGTAACAGGGCCTAGCATACCAAAGCCTGCTTGCAGCCTTCACAGGGAGAGCAGAGTGCTAAAAGCTGGAGTAACACACATTGCCTATCCCCACCTGGTCCTCATGTTAACCGTGACACCAAGTTAATTCAAATATAGCAAGTCGTCCCACAGAAAACACTTTCCTCTCTTGGAGGAGGGGGGCGGGGGGGGAAAGCCAACTGACAATAGCACAACACAGAAAAAAGCACTTAGCTGAACTTCCCAGTGGGATCTCAGGGAAGTTGCCATTAATGGTTTCATACTTACAAATGGCTGACAAAGGAAGAGAAGGTTCTCTCCTCAAAAATTCTGACCAGACCCAAGAGGCTCTTAAAAAAAAAATTCTCTAAAAAATTTAGCTTTCATCTTTTAAAGATAAAATTATTCTATTTTTGTAGAACATTCACAGATCTCAAAATCAGAATTAATTGTCAAAACATGTTGTGGGGAGAAAAAAAAAAAGAATAAATAGAGAGCTATAAAGAGGCCAAAATATTTAATTTTGATTTTATAATTTTAACTTTTATATCACATTCCAGTACATAATAGCAAACAAATGTTATTAAAATTATTCATTTTAAAGTAAATTTTCTAGCATTTTAAAAAATTTGCTGGACAGTGTCAACTCAGTGAATGTGAGCGTGGAGGTGTACTCTTCTAATAATAAGCAACAAACAAGTTCTGGGGATGTACCACAAAGTGTCTATAATTTCTAATCACTTCTCACTTATAGATTTTTATACCAGATGCATCCATCTGCATTTTAGAAACTGCTGCATGGCCAGTGACAGCATCAACAGTTCTGACTGGCTCAGAGTTCGCATGTCGTTTTTTAAGAAACCGTTAAAACAGATAGAATTTCCCCAAGAGATAGCTTGCAGCCTCTGAGGCCACTGAAGAAGGGCAACAGTTAAGTATCCATGAGGACACCTTGCTGCAGTAGAAGACAAAGGTTTCAATTTCAAAAGACTTTGTACACAGCCCTACTTAAATATCTATGTGATTCACTGCCACACTGTGCCACTGCCATGTGTGCTGTACATTGACAAAGTTTCCACATCCTTTGCAACTGAGAGTACAATTACCATTTGGCAGGAACCGAAATTAAACCCTGCATGTAACAATCAAGCAGGCAGCAGATGATGTCATCTTTAAGTGCAAATGTAGCTACTCTCAAAAAAACTTCACTTTGTGGAAACTACAGGCTGCAGCACATAGGGTTTTAAACAAACACTTTGGAAAAATATCTGGCCCATGTTCAGCCTGCATTTTAAATAGAGGCGTGGGCTGCATATTCATCTGTGTTACAGAAGTTGAGTGTTCAGCTTTCAGGACATTTATATGAACCATTTTGTGTTGCCAACTGCTGCACAATAGGCAGAGAATGCTGATCTGCAGAAGTGCCAAGAAGCCCCACCAGAATCTCTCAATGCTAAAACATGTAAACAAGCTTAAGACACCCCAGCTCCTTTCCTAACCACACATGGCCAGAGGAAAGCAGTTCCCTTTTCTTGAAGAACTGTGCTTTAGATACCCAATTTCAAATACAAACTCAATGTATTGAGCACTTTCCTTCACCGCAGCCTGCATCTGCTGTTCCTTGTGAACACGCTGTAGGGTTAAACTCCAGGGTCAGGCTGTAACCCACTTTCCGTTGCTCTTGAACAAGAGTTACTCCCGTTCTCTGTAGAGCACCAGGCATTAGTTGTACTTTCACCTCTCTCCCACTTCATATTCACAATTAAGTACCTGATTTAAAGGTGCAGCTGTTCCCTGACAACATAAAAACACATCCTGGATCCTCTCTCCTCAAAGGAGCTCCCAGCCTAGCAGTAAGACATGAGACAGCAAGCAGAGAAATACTGGCAGGACAAAGCACGCTCTTCGCAATGCCCTCCCTGCTTGGGGTTACCACCAGAAGGGCAGGAACTGCTTACTGCTCACAGCAAAGAGCAACGTACAAAGGGATATGGAAGAAGTAGATACAATGGTCATGGAAAGCTTGTTTCCACCTGTACCGAGCCACAATGTGTTCTGGAAGAACTGCTGAGAAGCCTCAAGAGCAGCACTGGCAGAGCAGAATACCGAGGGCAGGAAATCCAGTCAGGCAGAAAAGCACAAAACCCTGAGGCAGCGAAAAAGGAAGCCAGGGAGAAACACGTTTGGCTGCTGCAGGTATTTCCCAGTTTTGACGCGTTTCCTCCGATTCAGCCTATTCCTCCCCCCGCCCAGTCAGCTGCGCCCCGACACCGCCCCAGCCCCCGGCCGCGCTCCGGCGGTGGGAGGTGCCACAGGCAGCCTGCTGCCTTTTGGCACGACTACCGCGGGCGACTTCTTCTCAAAACCACTTGCCACAGGGTGAAACCTGCGAACCCAGCTCTGTGTTTAGGAAAAGGTTGGATGTTNCTGGGTGCCCCCAGCGGCGGTGGCACGGCGCCTCAGCGCCGACTGGTAGCTGGGCAGCTGCTGCAGGAAATCCACAGGTGCGGCTCCGCGCATCTCCTCGGGGAGGAAGACCTCTGCGAGAGGGAGGAAGCACAGGGGCTGAGGAGCGGGCATCCGGCTCGGTGCACAACATGGCACCCGGCCGCCCCCCAACCCCACAACGCGGGACCACGCAGCGCTGAGGGG
>VZTM01016047.1:0-13486 GCA_013400555.1 Jacana jacana | reverse complement strand
CGCTCTTACCGCTGCTCAGCCACCAGTTCGCCGGCTCCGCTGCCGCCCCGAAGCCGCTCATGTTTGCGCGGGGATAAGCCCCAGCCCCGCGTCGGTGCTGCCGTTTCCGGGAGCTGGCGGGGCTGTGGGGCGGCGGCTGCCGGAGAGCTGGGGCCGCTGTAGCGGGGCGGGAGCTAGGCTCCCCGTTAGGGCCGCCTTCCTGGGGCGCCTCGCCCACAGGGGGCGCCCGCCGCCGGCCGCCCCCGGTGAGAGAGTGAGGGGAGGAGGGCTACATTCTCTCACCGAGGGCGACCGGCGGCGGTATCGCCCCTCAGGGGAGCGGCCACGGGGGGAGATCGGCCGCTTCCCTGGCTCGGTGCGGGGCTTCCCGCGTGGCGCGGGGACTCAGCTGAGGCGAGGGGCCGAGGGGGTCAGGTCCCGCTCCCTCCTGTTCCAAACACCCTGTCCTTAGCCCTGTTGCCTCCTCCCTCCAGGGCTTCCCTTTGCTTCCTTAAACCTGTAGCTTTAAAATAAGGGTTTTGGATTTGGGGACATCAGAGTCTTCTTATGCCTCTTGCCTTGGGCTTCCTCAATAAATACCATGAAGACGCACAGCAGGATGTAAGCGCTGCTGGTGGGCCACCCTTTCCCTCAGGGTGAGGCAAGGCCCAGGTGCTCCGTGGGCAGGGCAGTGGGGTGTTCCAGCAGCTGGGTGGCTCTCACAGACACTTGGCTTAGAAATGGGCTTTGTTTCTATGTCTTCTGTTACCATTAAATGTCCATTCTGGTGTTGGGTGCTGTAAAAACTCCTTGCAAAATGATATTCAGTCAATTCCCATTAGATTGTGGGTCCAAACTGCCTGGCTTGTTCTGACTGACTAGAACCAGCGACGTGGGCTGCAGTGGAGACAACATGGCCTTCCCCTTGGATATGAAAGTTGAATATGAACTGGAGAAAACAAAGTCTGTAGATGCTTGAATCTCTTTTTCCACCTGATGGTGAGGGTGTGTTTTGTGTGAAGTTGTAGCAAACATCCCTGAGAGACTTTTTTCTTGGAGTAATTCTTGCCTTTAGCGTGAAAATAACAGCACATATGGCAAAAAAAGAAAATGAAAACTCCAGTAGTTTCAACAGTATTACATATAGGAGGGGGAGAAAAGCACTTCTAGAATTTCTTACTGTATTCTACTGGTTGTTAAATTGATAACCAGATTTTTCTGAACACTCCTCAGCGACTTTCTGCGGTACTTTTAAAAATAAATCATCATTAGATTTCAGGATGTTGAGTCAGACAACACCAAGCACACTTCTGAACTTAACTGGGTGTCATCAGCTCAGGTATGTGATTTTTGGATTTCTTTATTAGCAATAATAATCTGTGTGGTTAATCAGTTTTCATAATAAAACCATAAAATGTTAGTGATAGAACCATAAATTCTAAAAGTAATTTAGATACATGTGTTTACGATCAGTAAGTTGCTGTATTACTGGTGGAGGAGAAAGGTCTATCTTACGAGGAATTGTTTTGAAATACTGAGACGTGGAATTAAAGCACAGGAGCTTCCTTATTGCAGGTGTTCTTGCCGTTGTGCTGGTAGATTGGTCCAGAATCTAACTAATACAGCTTTTTAGGTATTTTTCCATGAGAATAAGCTATAACTTGCCCTCATCCTTCAATAGGTAACACTGGAGGCTAATACAAGAGGGCAGGAATTCAAGCCTATCACATTTTTCCCTTTCTCATTTTCACTGACCTCCAGGATGATTTTTCCCAGGTGGGATTTTTTTGTATAGCAAAGGCTGGTGCTGTGTGACTGGCTGCTGCCCTACTGAGAGGCTGGGCTGTGCTTCAGCTTGAGGGAACACAGGATCAGCTTGTTTGTGACAGAGCTGGGTACCTTAGTGAAGCCCATTACACAGGTGGGTTTGCTTCCTTGGTTGAGTGTCTTTTTTCATGGACTTTGAGCAACTTCCAGTTGTTCATTCCTGAAAATTCAGGATATGGAAATTGAAACCCATCAGTAGCATTCCTGAAAAAACATGAAGTACTGTTCAGGATTCATGCTAAGTGTGCAATTCATATGCCAAATACAAGTGTGTATTGTACCACCAGAGCCTAAGAAACCACTTTTATTGGTCCCTTGGGGGCAGCCAATCTGGGCCATCTTTTTGTTCGCAAACGTAGAGCTGGGCCAGTTGTGCCTTCAGTAGGAATACTTAGGGTGTAACACTGCCCTAGGGGTGTCACCTGCCGTGGCAGTTTTGCTTTTTATTTATGTTCCTTTTCTTACCACTAAGAATGCAAAGAAGAAAGGTAGTACAGTTGCTCAAAACTACACGTACAATGAAATTATTGGGTTAAGGACCCCATGAGAACAAATTGAAGTGAAAGTTGGAGGAATTGAAACAAGATTGACTTCCCAAGGAATTTTGTCAGAATGTTCTCTAATCTTTCCTCTTTTTTTTTCCTTTTTTTCCCCTTTTTTATCTTCCCCCCTCCCCTTTTTTTTCAGTTGAGAAAGCTTTTTTAGACATGTGGAAATGCTTGAATGAATTCCTCCTTGAGGAGGAGAGAACAGATGATTTTGTGCGAGCCCGACAGTCCCATGCAGGGAGTGCAGTAGGTACCTCACAAAAGCAGCAGTTTTCAGCCTGTGCTGAGCGTGGAAGCCAGTCCCATATACTGTTTCCCATGCTGCTGGAGATCCATCGGTCAGATTTAGTAACACCATGTGTTTTCAGGACTGTTTTTTTTCTCTTGTATAGTTCCTCTTCATAATGTCTCAGCTCAAAAACGCTTCTAAACGTTCAGGGAAGTTCTAAGTGATTGTTATAATTTGAGGGGGTGGTTCTTCTGTTGGACTGCCGCTGTGCTTTGCCCCGTGGCCAGTGCGACATGTGGGCAGCTCTTGGATCAGTAGGAGAGATCTGCAGACAAGTCCTCTGCAGTCATGCCAGGAATGTTGCTTTGGGCAAAACGCAATCTTAAAGTAGTATAAGAAAACTTGAGTTAAGTCTATGTTGAATGTGTCTGTTAGAGGATTGACATGTTTTCCCCAGTTTAGGATCTGGAAACACACTAGGCGTTTGGTAGAAGGGATCCTCCGCCATTACACAGCGCAGCCTCCGAACATGGAGCACATTGATTTGTTTCCAATTCCCTGCTGGCCAGGGAGGGTGCCTTTAATCCAAAGGTTGATGGGGGTATTTGTCATTTGTTTGCTTGGGTTTTTTAATCTTGCTGATCAGAGAAGTTACTTAGGAATAGTTGCTGGAAGTTTCAAGATGTATGTTTTTCTGGGCAGATAAAATATGCCAAAATGGCACAGAAAGCTCTATTAACACAAAAGTGGCTGGGATTCTAGAATTAGGGAAAATGTACTGGGCAGAACACAGGTCTGGGACAGCAGAGCCAGTCTTGCCCTCTGTTGCCTTTTCACCCATGCCTGTCCTGGTGGTGGGCACCACATTCAGTTTGAAGATGCCTCCCTGTTCAGAGGATGACATTAGCCTTTGGGAAGGGCACTGGGCATCAGCCTGGCAGTGACTGGTATGTGCTGGGGTAACCCCCAATCCAGCTGCCACAGAGAAAGTTAAAGTTGTGGAGCTTCCCCCCTGAGTTGCTTTGGGACAGAAATTCCTGCAAGAGGCACCACCCCAGCACTTCTTTGTCTTCCCTGTATTTCACTCTGCTGGTGTTCTGCTCTAGCTTTGTCCAGTCCATGGTTTGGCCCATGTCTGCTTGAAAAGAAAACACACAGGGAGAGGAGGAAGACAAGCAAAATAAATATTTGTGTCATGCTAAAGGAGAAGAAGTTCCTTCTGATCCCTACACAGAATACAGGAAGACGGGGCTGGTATTAATTTTCCCGTCCTGGAGCTGCTGCTTACTTGCCTGTATTACCGTATTTTTTCACCTTTAGGTGAGCCTTCCTTTAATACAAATAAAAATAGGTGAGGCCAGGATTGTTCTTTATCTCTGCTCCACAAATGATTAATCCAGGCATAAAGGTAACACATCATGTGTCTGAAAACCATTTCTCTCTGTCCTTTTATTATGGTGTTATAATGATCCAGGCCAAAAGTGAAGCCCGTTTTAACCTTGCAAGGAAGGAGACTTGAGTATCTTGGAGATCAATAGAAATAATACGTGTCCATCGGCAGGTAACTCGCAATCGACTTTTTGTTGTTATTTTCCTTTCTCTGAGCTGCTAGAGCCGGATTTCAGCCCGCTCCGTTCCGTGGGGTGCAGTTCCGAGCACAGCCCCTCCGTGGGGAAGGGAAGCGGGCGGCCACGGCGGCACCTCCCGGCCTCAGGGCTGCGGCTCTGCCATCTCAGCAGCGCTCGGTGGGGCCGGGGTCGCTGTCAGCAAGGCAATCGCCGAAGGGTTGGAGCTTGCTGGGATCCGAGCAGGGTCTGGACCGTCTGCCCGGCGGCGCGGCTGGAAGGTGGTTCATCCATGCACCTGGCCTAGAGGAGTCACCTGAACTGGTTGACAGGTGCAGTTTAAACTTTTATGAAGTTTAATAATTCTTGCTGTTAATTTTGAGTGATAGAACTTAAAGAGCTGGACAGCATGTGTACTCAGGGATGTACTTGCCTTCTGCTATCTGGATGGTAAATAGCCTCTCAGAGCAGCATCCTGACCTTGGCATCAGCCCTGCTGTGTGGCACGTCATGTCTTTATCGCTGTGTTAGTCACACACGAGCTTCCAATGTCTTCAGCTGGAGAGGTTGGTCCCATGGAGGGTTAACAGCCACATCCTTCCCTGATGTATTTAGCCAGGTGTGCCATGCTTCAGTTTGTGAGGTGTTGCACCAGCCTTGCTGGGATCGCCAATTTGCAGCGTGATACCTGCTTTCGCTTCGGTGTAGGTTGTGTGTTGGAGTCTCCTAGCTGGTGAACGAATGTGGCCCTGCATCTTCCAAACAGCAGGTTGTGAGCAGGTGTTTACATGATACCACAGGTAACGGGAAGCCAGAAGTATTTTCATATTAAATACATGGGAAAAATCTTAAGTATTCGTAGTAATTTTTTCACTTCCTCAAAACACACAGGCATACTTTTTAAATACTGCTCTCTTTTTCTCCAGTCTCTTCCTTTGTGCCCTAACCAACAAAGGTTGAAATATTTCTATGCAGAAGATTAAACATTCACCTAAAAGCTAAATCTTTACATCCAAGGTTTAATTGCTAAGTCTCTGTCCCTTAGAAATGCTGTTAGTTAAGCAAACCTGTAAGCAGCCCGTGGTACCGCATGGGAGCTGTGCTAACTTCTGCTTCCACTGACCTAATGTCACTATGGTCTCCTCTGCTGGTCCTGGGACCAACAGCAGCCTGTTCCTGCTCTGTGCAGCAGAAGCAGACAGTCAGTAGCTCTAGAACCAAGGCGTGATAGTTCAAGTGTGAGTGCCATGTCTGTGTCATCAGCTGTGTCCCCTCCCAGCTTCTTGTTGCACCTCCAGCCTCCTCGCCAGCAGTGCAGCATGAGAAGCTGCAAAGTCCTTGACTTAGTCTAAGCCCTGCTCAGCAGCAACTGAAACATCAGTGTGTTATTAACATCATTCTCATCCTAAATCCATAACACAGCAATATACCAGCTACTAGGAAGAAAATTAACTCTATCCCAGCCAAAACCAAGATGATGTGCTAAGGAGTGTAGTTGAAATAGTGCTTGTTCCAGGATGGTATGTCAGTTCTCCATCCAAAACAATTTATTTCAGTTTTGTTTTATTTTATCTTACTTGGTTTTATTTTATTCCCCCTCCCCCTTGGAGTAAGCTTGTTTGGGAGGACTTTTATTCTTGCCATGAAAGTGGTGAGGAGGTACGGTGTGGCTGATTGTGCTGGCATAGCAGAAACTACACGCTGCGGTGGTGTCCTGTTTCACATTTTTGTGAAAAAACCTCTAATGGTGACTTGTATAGTTCATAGCTTCTGTATGTTCATTGTAAAATATAGCCCTAACGTACTAACACATCCCACTGCATTGTAATGCAGCTGTATTTTGCCTGGGGAAGAAAAAAAAAAAAGGTTTAGTTTATGTGAAATTATTTGTTCAACAACTTGAAAGCTGCATATAGGGATTTTGAAGAGTTAGGAGAAATGTGTGACAAAACTGGTTTTCTTTTCTTCTGACTAGTTCTCCCCAGCTGTTTTCTGGCTTAGTTAATTTCCTAGAACATTGTGAATAGTTTTTGTTTTCCCTCAGAATCATCTTAAATGCTGGTTGTGCAAATAGTAGTAAAATGACAATATCTTAACAGGAAGTTTAGCTAGAAATTACAAACAGAACAATGCCCCCCTTTTTTTTTTAGTTCAACAATATTGCTTATCTTTAAATACCTGTTTATCATCTAAAATGGCCATATGGGTAGTTTTCATAAACTTTTCCAGTTGAACTTGTGAATGAGACTCCTGCAACTGATACTGCTCATTAAAGTATAATTTGAAGGTTGCATTTAAACTGGATAGGTATCCTTTGCAAGTACAGAATAAACAAAGCTTTCTTTTAAGGCAAAACACTAGAACCGTTCTAGTAAACAGTATCTTGTGCCTCTAATAGAGCTGGTGTGACAGGCTGCCTTCTTAGTGAAAGCAGAAAACTAATTCCAAACAAGCTTGCTTTTTTTTTTTACTTTTCCCCCTCTGTAACCAGACATTTCCTCCAAATACAAGTAGCTGGTAATGCTGGTTAATAGACAGACTTAAAAAACTAGTTTTGCAGACCAAGATTTAGTCCTGCTATATGCAAAGAACGTGATAGTCTGCAGTTTGGAAAGTTAGTCACAAGACTGACTTGTTCTGATGTGAAATGATTCTTGCCGTGGCCTTTTTTCCCCATAATGGTCAGACTGTGAGATAGGTAATGTCTTGCGAGTGTTGAAATAATGAACAGTTCTGTTCACAGTTCCTTATTCTTGTTAATCTTTCCTCTCTCTGCCAGGTTTGCTGTTCTTACTCCTTTAGTTCCTTATTCCTGATTTTAGTAGTTATATATCCCTGATTGTTCCTCTTTATTCAGTGTCCATAGTTTTCCCATAGTTTGCAACTTGGGGCCAGAGTTAAGAAAATAAAAGCAATGAAGCAGCAAACGAAGAGAGACGTGCTTTCAAAGGGGTCCCCGAGGAAAGGATTAGATAATGCAAAATTGCTGTGATGTGTACTTCAGTCCATAAGAATCCTGATCCCATGGGGCCTTTTGGGTGGAGAAGCAGGGCTTCCTGTGGCAGATTAGGGAGAGTACAATGAATTTTACAGAATTAATGTGGTATCTGAACTTTCACCCACTGCCATTAAGCAAAACTTCTGAAGTTTTTGCCCCATCTTTATGACACTGTACTGGACACTAAAACTCAACTGCATGTTGTAATGCCTTTTTTTTTTTTTTTTTTTTTTTTGGTTTTTTTTTTTTTTTTTAGTGTTTTAGGAGCATGTTTATAATAAAGGTGTCTGAACTCAGGGGAAAAAGTAGAATCTTGCTTGAGATACTGCAAACGAAGTAGATGGCAGTCATTCTCCAAAAGCCTTATCTAAGCAGCCAGAGGTGATAGAAGGGATTTCAACTGCAAACAAGGGAACAGGATGAAAATATTGTAGTCTTACTATATTTGGGAGGGGGGAAGAGTACATTACAAGAGGAATGTTAAATGGAAAGGACAAGGCAATCAAGTGAGTAGGTGCAAAAACTGGGTAAAGAGCAGATAAGGAGCAGAGCTTATGAGACTGCAGCGGGAGGGGGAAGCAATGGGAGTAGCCAGCTGAAGGCAGAGATAGTCGGATGGTTCCCTTGTGTCAGACAAACACTACTTTGCCTGCTTCTGCCAGCCTGCTGGCTACCCTGCACCCCATTCTCACCGAGATGGGCTAGAGGGACATGGAGGGTGCTCTCTGAATTCTGGTAGGTAGCATTGTGCTATGGGACTGGGAAATACCTTCCTTTGTGAGCTTGAGTGCCAACAAGCTGTTGGGAGAGACAGCTGCATTGCGACTGTAACAGGGATGCGGTTGCTATCCTTTCCCTTCCAAATTTGGTTGTTTGTCTTTTGCCTACACAGTAGTAAGCAGATGAGTCTTTAGTGCTACCATATGTCCTCCTTCCCTGGGAAAATCTTTTGTAGCACAATTTATGTTGCTGAAATTTATTGAAGGTCTAAAATAACAAAGTTGATGTTGGCTCCTGTGGTTGATCCTGCCGACTTCAATAGAACCACGGTGGAAGGCTGTTAGGAGGTGGTGTTTGTCAGTGCAGACTGGGTACTTCGGTGTATGCAGGAAAGGTAAGCGTCTTTCACTTCTGTGTACGATACATGCTTTTTTCATTGTTAATATGTTGATCAAAGACTAGTTTTTTGTGAATGTAGTGATTGATTAGCATCAATTCACAAGCTCTTTAGGTTTTCTGAGAGGCTTTCCTGGTTTGTTGCCGTGGTGCTGCAACTGTTGGGACTGAGAATAGTGGAAGAGGAGAGGTCAGTACTGGAACCTAATTACTGATGCAGTGTGTTAATCTAGTTTTAACTCTGGTCTGTCCTTCAAGCTCACTTTTGGCTTCCAGAAATCAGTCTGATTTTTCAGTATGAAGTTGTGTGAGACACGTTAAATGGCACAGGGATTCATGAATAAAAGTAACCAGGGTAACAGTGAAGCCCTGCCCAGTCGTACCCTACAAAACTAAAAGTTTGTTATGGAAATAGAGCACGTTCAACCTTCTGAATCAATTCTTCTATGAGTTCTGTTACTATGATATAGTTCTGGAATTTAGTGTTTCCATTCTTCTTCAAGATTTGTGTAAGTAGAATTTACTTTATGTGATCTTTTTTGCTGAGGGATTACAGGAAAGGACTTGAAGATCTAAACGTTTTTCCTGAAACTTGATACCAGGACAAAGTGCTATTTAGCAAGACATTTGTGTTTATTTGATTTACATTCTAAATGAGGATTAGTATCTATAGCAGGGAGTTACCTGTACAGGAATGGGTGAAACTAACCTGTAATATGTGGTCAAGGCTGCTGGTCTGTGACATGAAGGCAGTTATTTTTCTGGGAAGTGATCCAAAAGTCTGCACTACTTGGAGTTTCCTGTTCTGTACCACCACAGTTTGTGTTGAAGGATATAGGCAAAAGCACTCACTCCACCTATTCTGTAGATTATTTACATCTTGATGATTATTAAACCCACTGATCTTAAACCATTCTGTCCTCTGGAGCAGGAGACACAAGATTTGGCTAGCTGCTAGCTGAAATCCAAAATGTTGCCCAACAAATGGTCACCACTCTGCAAAGGGAAGATCTGTCAAGCTCCTGTTTTTTATCTTTCTTTCACAAATGACCTCTGCTCTCCAGCTATTTATTGCTTTTTCCTCCTGGTAAATTTTTAAAGGGAAAGCTCAGCCTAATGTCACAGCTTTTCCTGAAGCTATAGTTTACTGCATCCCATCATAGCTCAAAAAGAAGGAAGACATGGTTCAGATTGAGCACTCCCTGCTTTGGGTTTTTTCTGATGAACTAAGACTGGTCAAAAATTTATAAACTGCCTGCCCACTGAACCCATAATGTTGGCATCTGATTTGACAGGAAGTGTTTCTCACGATCATTGGGTTGGAGTGGTTGAAATGGGCAGACTGGTGTGCTGCCTGTGCGCCCCTGGAATGCTATGTGTACTGTGCTGGCGTGCCACCCGTACACCCTGAGTATACATGCTCATACACACCTCCATCCCACCTAGCTACAGTGTACATGCTATGCGTACAGTGCTGGCGTGCCACCCGTACACCCTGAGTATACATGCTCATACACACCTCCATCCCACCCCACCCCATCTAGCTATCAAGTCGCACAGTGATCTTTGAGTCACTACAGCCTCAATCAAGAAACATAAGGGTTATCCATGTTCACGTTTTGCTCACTCTGGATGCCGAAAGGTTTGTCATCTGAGGCTCTTGGGCAGCAGGAGGAAAATCTCAATTTTTTTGTTTTATTTTGTTTTATTTCAGAAATGAAATGCAAAGATTTGAATTTGCCTCAACATACAGGGAGAATTTATTTAAAATCCTTAAAACTTTGGGAGTGGAGAAAAACTAGAGTGGTTTCATCTGCTGGGTTCAGTGTTGGACTATAAATGTCCCTGTGGATTTTCATACAAATACTCCCATAAAACACATCTTAAGACTCAAAGGAAGTGTATAATGATGATACCAATGACTGTCTTGGGCTTATGAGAGTGTCTTAGCAAGCCTTTGTGGGTATGCCTCAAGGTCTTTAAAATGAGTAAGAGAAAGAAGTGATGGATGAATTTTTAGGCAGGCTGATCTGTTTCTTCCAGTTGGTTGCCCTTTCACAAGTTGGTTATTAGAGCTGGTGGATGCTTCCTATGAGCTTGCTTCTGGATAATGCTGAATCTACACAGCCCATACATTTCCATCGAAATATCTGTTCTCTCTCACAGTTTGAATGAAGACCAGGCAAGTTTAGATCAGTGTTTAGATTAGTGGTCACCTTTCCCACTGCCTTGCTGGCAGCTTTCCCAGCTTGCTGCATGGCTGAGCCAGAGTGAGTTGGGTTCCTGGGAAACCAGTTAAAAAAAAGAAAAATGTAATTTTGCACACTCCTCAGAGGGAATTGTCTGAGAGTTTTCTTAACCTGAGAAAGTTATCTTTTCTTTTTTAGCCTTTCATTACAGTTTGAAATATAAGACACTTTTATAGGGGGAAATTTAGTTCTCCAAACAATTTTTTGCAGAAGACCATGATTGTCTTTTTCAATAATTCTTTCCATGCTTTTTGATTATTTCCACGCTTTTTTACATTTAAGGACAGAATGTACTAGTTCCTGAAGAGATGTATAAAACTTCAGCTACATTCTAAGCTAGTTCTCAAAAGATCATCAAGAGCTAGGTGTTTCCTGTCAGAGGAAACCTACCTCTTAGGAGGTTTAAGCTTCTCAGGACTTGTATGTAAGAGCCTTAGATTCCTGGTGTGTTTATTGGTTTTCTTTGCACATAAGGGGAGGAGGCTCTGCTAATTACTTTCCTGAACACATGAGGATCTCACTGTGTCTCGGTAGGTGTGAAGTTGTTGCCTGAAAAACCCACAAGTTTCACCTAGGAGAAGCTATGTTTATAATTTCTTCCTGGCAGTAACCACCCACAGTCCACTATTTACAGAGGGCATGGGTGACGTACCGTATATTCAAATTGCCTGGTGTGCTTTTTTGCGGAATGTTTGCTGAATATGTGGGCCTCATAGCATGCTCCATGCTGTAATGAAAGTGCAGACAAAGTTCTGATTAAAATGTAGGGCTTGGAATTCAATCAATCACCTGTGTTTATATGCGGGCTCCTTGTGAGTCAGTGTGCAAAACCTGGGCACTGTTTTAAAACTGTCTGTCACACTGCAAAATCTTAGACTGTCTTCCAAGATCTTTACGTATGTACATGACACAATAGTAATTTAAAAGCTTATTTTGGCAAAAATAGGTGATTTTGGCAAGTCTTCAGAAACTATACACTGTACAATCATTCATTCTGATGATACTTTTCTTCATGGGATACTTCCGTTATTGCATTAGAAATCACCAATAAAAAATACTGCTGACGGAAAAGTTGGTTGAAACTGTACCATTAAATGAGATTCAACTTTGCTTTTCTAGGAGTAGGGCTGGGATAAAAGCAGAGTCTGATGAGTTTTGTCAGATGTGTCCTTTATTCATTGTTTTTTTTCCTTCCCCGTTCTTGAATAGCTTGCCAGCTGATCAAATCTGGCATAGTGCCTTTAAGAACACATGCTAAAAATTGCTTGCCTTTTAATTTTGAGTATGAATTTGATTAACTGCAAGAACTTAATTTGGATTCTGTTTTTCTAATGTAAGGCTTCCTTTTCACTGCCTTACTTGAACTTCCACTTGTTAAACTCTGACCAAGTCTGGTTCGCTTAAGACTAAAATGGAACATTCTATGAGAAATAAAGTGAAAACCAAATGTATTTACAGGATCAAGACATAATAAGGTCAGCTCTGTATCTAGGAGGTCCCTTGTTCATAACTAAGGCTTAGAGATGCCACTGATAATAAGGAAATGAGTAGATCTCTTTGGCTTTGAAAATTAAGTACTCAGAGGAAAATCTGTGCATTTGGCTTTTCCTGTATGAGGAGAGACGGTATTTTCTTCTTTCGCTTCTAAAACCTGGCTTCATTGTCAGTGTTGAGGAAGACTTCCCATGGCTCTCCAGTTCCTTATTTTTTTAGAGCTTACTATAGAGAAATAGTAGTTACCTGAAACTTCTGGTGAACCCTAATTGCCCGAAATAACTTAAGTTTGAACCTTTTCCCATTTATATTGTTTCATGTTATTTGTTAGCAGGGTGGCAAAATCTTCTAAGATGCAAAAATGAAGTTCCTTTCTTTTTGTTTTAAATGTACATGCATCTGTTTTATAACTAGGTCTCTGATCAGTCTTCCCATGAACATCTTAATGAAGCAGTAGAGGCAAAAATAAGGAAGATTTCATCCCTCAAACAAAGGACTTGCCATGTCATATCATTACAATGAAGCCTTTGAAAATCCAGACTATCACTTCTCAGAGACACTGGAAATCGATAGGTGAGTTTATTTATTTTTGCTGTTGTGACGATGCCATAAGAAATTAAATTCTATGTTTAGATGCAGGAGAAACTTTATCTCCAGCATTTTAATTTGTGGAATTCTTTTAATCCCTCCTTTATGCTTGCATTCTTGGACACAAATTTTTAAAGCTATTATCAGGAAGGTGGCATTCAAGAGAAAATGCATGTTTCCTATTTGTGTGTTAGTTTAATTTAATTTATCAGTTAAATGTATTTTATGATTTATGCCATATTGTCATGAATAATTTTTACTTCCAGTAATTTTCACATTGTGCTATAACTTTGGATGTCCTCATTTTCCAAGCAATTATTTCTGTTTAGGTAGAGTCCAAAGTAATTCAAAGTGGAGAAAAGTCAGTCTTTCTAATTCAATTGATGACCAAATCTGAATTCTGAAGTTGGAGTTCTACGTACCTCTCAATATCAGAATTTGTTTTATAATATACTCAAATTTGAAGGTAACAGGTAATGGTTTCTTAAGGATATCTATTGAGAGTTTTTGTGGCACTCAGGGTTTTTTCTTTTGTTGCTCACACAGGAGGAGTTCTCAAAAGGATCATTTTTCTCACCAAACCCCTTATGATTCCTCACTGCACAGTTCCTATGGAGAACAGAGTGGAAGAGGACAGAATTACCCCCTGGCCATTCCAATGGCCTCCATGAGACATGGCTCTGAATACAGCGAAGATTTACCAGGAGCTAATGTCCAAAGCAGAATTCCATATGGAAATTCCACATGTATGTAATTTCCCATGTGAACAGTTTACAGAAACACCGGAACAAAAAATGGCTTACTCTGTCTTGAGGGAGTTCTGCAATTCTGGAAAACTCAACTCTGTCCACGTTTGTATCTGGTGGCAGTGGGGTTTTGTTGTTTTTGTTTTT
>VZTM01016045.1:749-13991 GCA_013400555.1 Jacana jacana | reverse complement strand
AAAATGTATCAAAGCTATGTCCAGTAGAGGGAAAACAAAAGCAAATGCATTTCTGTCCCCTGTCATTTTTAAGAAACCATAATACTGCGATTTTTAGGGCTCTTTGTGTCTTTGGTCAGTGCATTAATTCATCAGGTTGTAGGGTGCTGAGCTGTGTGGATGGGTTTTTTGGAAAGTTTTTAAAGAAAGTTTTTGAAGCTCATCATTGTGCTATTAGCACATAAAATGTAAAGAGGAAGAGAATCAGAGTGAAAGTGATTTATGAAGTAGGTAGTATTTTTGAGCATTTTCTGAAATGATTTATTATGGTGATACCATACCAGAACTTACACGGTATCTGGCCAAAGAACCTGTGCTTTCAACTCTACCTTTTCCCACAGTGGACTGGGGAAAAGCAAAGGTGTATACTCTCGTTTCCATGAGTCTCTGATGTCTTGTTACCAGAAAGCAGCACAGTAATTCATAGCCTTTCAGCAAAACTGGGCACCTACTTCTGGCCATTAATAAGAACATCACTTGTTTTCTCTTCCTTCTGAGAATCTCTTGGTATCCATTTGTAAACAATGTGTGTAGACTTTACCTGGAAAAGGTAATCTGGACCTACCTAGTATTATACATCCTGATTTTAAAGGAAAAAGGGCTAAAAGGGGAAACACTAAGATATACTAGTAGAGTTGGGTTACTCTGATGTGTGTTTACTATCCAACCTTTTCTTAGGAATTAATATAGGCTATGCTGAATTTGACATGATAGACAAGCAGCTTAAAATGATCCTTCTTTAATTTCTGTAGTTACTAGCTTGAATGTAATGTGTGCAAAAAAAGGCAACCAAAGAAATGTGGTAAAATCGATTTCAGTCCTGAGGTCAGTTCTGGTATATTTTAAGAGCCTTTCTAAGCATAGTAACTTTCTTAAGATAACACTGGCCTCCAATATGCTGTTTAATAACTATGGTGATTATTTAAAAAGTAACAATGGCTAGATCTTGAAAACCATTATGGTTCATGTTTAAAGTTGCCTCCTACTGTGAGGATGCTATTACCCTCTTAAAATGCCAGCTGCTAATAATGTGCTCATTTGCTCAAGACAACTTTGCAGCACTTTGTTTTTTTGAGTAATGATGGTACCAGTTGTGTAAGGTTTCTTGAAATTTTTTCAGGAATAGTAAAGAAGCCTTTAGTGTTTTCCTTGGCTCTGCAGCAGATGGAATGCCATTCAGAAAACCTTCCATTCCTTTCCTGATGTTTTGCCATCTCTCTCTGAGAAGAGTAGTAGAGGATTTTCTGTTGCTGAAGTGCCTTTTCCTCTTGAATTCAGCTTTGATTTTTGCACAGTCAAGTATCTTCTCAGTATGGTGCTTTGTAATTGCAAAGAGTTACAGTAATGTTTGGTGAGGCTGAAGCCATGTTTTCAGTAACTACCCGTCCATTTAGTGTGACAGACAGATTGTGTTTAGAGCTGCAGCACACTATATGGTATTTGTCAGTTACTCAATGTATATTTAAAGTCATTTTTGTGTACAAACAGTCAAGTATAGGGATTTGGTTCGTGTGGCAGTTCACTAAATGTAATCAAAGTTCAAGAAGTGGGAAACTCTTGAAGGGCTAGGAAAAAAAAAATGTAGTGTAGAGGCCTCAACGTTAATTCAGTACGCTGGTGTGTTCTTCATCCTGCTACAAAGCCCATGAGCAATACGCCATACTGGATCCATGCTGTAGCTGGGAACAGCTTTTAACAGCAGCTTTTGATACCGGCGTTCTGCAATGACTGCAGCTTCTTTTGCCCAACACGGGCTGTGATCAGTGATGCTGCCCCAGAAAAGAAGAAAGATTTCTTCCTTCTATTGTATTTGTTGAGAGAGAAGTCTTTTTTTCACATAGCTTTTTATAATTTCTCTTTGATCACCTTGAAAGCAAACTCTAATGTGCACAGTTTTATCAGCGTTTATAGTATCTTGACTTATTCTCTCAACCTCTACTGTTGCTTACTCAATCTGACTAGCAAAGATCACAGTCCTCTTTAATGTCACCTCTAATTCAAGCAGGAAATGCTATCTAGTTTACAGTGCAATTTCAGGGTGGTTATGTTTGGGTTTTTGCAGTGTTTGGTTGGTTGGGGGGTTGTGTGGTGTTTGCTGCACAGTGCTGTTGGCTCACGCTGGTTTTATTTTTCATGAGTCAAATTAAAACCTGTAAAAGCTTTTCAGTTGCGGTATTTTTAATGTACTCTTTGCTCCTTATGTGTGGCAGATTTTGACTCTCATTTACTTATATATCAAGTGACTGAGCAACCAGATTTTTAAGGGGAACAAGGCAGGCATTGTGAGTGTTCTAACAATTGAAAAAAAAGAAGTTATATCAATAATGCAAAGGATGTAGTGTTATAAAGGTGTATATTCATTGCACCACACTCCTTGAACCAGTATTCTTTAAAGTAGAGGGAATGAAGGAATATTGATTATAATATGGATATTACATTCTAGTGTTGATGGTAATTTTATGTTCTGTAAAGTCTTTCTAAGCCTTACTTGTTTAAACTGGTCAGGTTTGCTTCTCTACTAAAGCATTTAATTATGCTTTTTCAAGTAGCTGCCAAATTTTTTATAGTAGCAATGTTACAGGACGGAATAAGTTAATCCTCAAAAATGCAGAAGCACATGTCAATAGTAATATGCACATATAAACGTACAAAAACATATCTGTATTTTATATATATATAAACTGTAGTTTAAGGATGCAGTCGTACAGACTTGTAGTTGACGTGACAGAACATTAAACATCATACTGTTTATATGAAGAGCAAAATCTTGGCTTCGGATAGACCAGGATTTTAGAACTACATTGTATTTGTTCTTAGTCTCTTGAAATTTTTGTTTGATGTACGAGAACCTGGATAGTAATTCTATTCTATTCTGCAGCAAAATCCCAAGTTGCCCTGAAAACCAAGTCTCCTTGCATGCTCAACAGGAATGGTTTCTTAGCACAGAATCCCAAGCTACTATACATAATTTCCAGGAAGCAGGGTAGAGAAATAAAACTAAGCTACACTAAACAAACAGTAATCATTTTTCATCAAGCTGACATTAGCTTTGAGACATCTAAAGGTTTTGGACTCAAGCAGGGAACTATTCCTGTTTTGGAACATAAGTCTAGATAAGTACAAAACTGAGAAAGAACCTTTAGTTCTGCTGGTTTTTCTCCTCTTCACAATGCCTTGCAGCAAATATTTTTTTTAGAAAAAAATATATTAACCAACAGCTCCTCACTTCTCACTGTTTGCAGAAGCTTGGGGGCAGTAAGATCAGCAAACATCCCTCCTTATATATATATATATGATGCTTTCCTAATGTATCCTAATTAAGGGCAGTTCCTGGAGAGCATAACTACTGGTATGGAAACCTGTATATTTAAACATCAAAGTCTGAATTGTATCTTCTCACGTTTAGACTGAAATAAACTCCCACAACATGCTGCTGTGCTAAGAACAGAAGTACAAATTGCTCAGAATCCTACCTTTTTGCAGTTTTGAGAAACAGCTTTGGAAAAAGTTATTTAAAGAAAAAAAGAGAGAGAAGGCAGCCCTGATGTGTCATTGTTATTCACATTTGGGATTTATTTTACCTCTTAGCCCCATTCATTTAAACAGGGTTGAAAACACTTAAGCAAAAGTAAACAAATATATGCAAGTTGTGAAATTATTATTAGCTTTAGCTGCCTTGATATTGTAAAGTGTCTTTTTAATACGCAAGTGAACTTGACAAACCACAACACAACCGGCACAGAAAATATGAATGTAAGTAAACAGAGTGTAAGCATGAATGGAAGTACGTAAAGTACATGCTAGTTGTACCTGGAGAAATAACCTTTCTAAAACCTTGATGATGCTCCCAAAAGTATAGAGGAGATGGATTAATTTTTTATTTTTTTTTTAATGTATTTAACTTGTATCAGGTATGGAAAAGTTTGTCAAGTTACACTGGCTGTTCATCAACAGAGTAACACATGACAATTATGTCAACACATGCAGAGGGGTAAAAAAGCATTCAAAGCAAAACTGAAAATTAAAAGCAGAAATAACAGCTGTCAGGAACTGATGATGAAATCGCTGCAAATCACCAATCCTGTCTTTGTCACTGAAGTGGGATAACTCCCTTGCTCAATCTATTGAATATGTGCTTGGGANATGAATTGGGAATTTGAGAAAGGTAAAAATGTTTCACTGATTTGTAACATCTTTGCTGACCTTGACTTGGGCGCATTTTCTCCTCCACATCTCTTTGCTGTTGTGTTACCCCTGTTACCTTTAAAAGACAGAATGGCTTAGATACAAAACCCAAGCACAGCCCATCACAGGCATTTTTCATGCACAGCAAACATGGGAAATTCAAGTCCTTAGGTAAAGGGGTGACTTCAGATATATTCTAAATATGTAACCAAATGCCATGTAGACTGTTGTTCCATAGGTAATGAGCAAAAATACAGACACAATCGGTGCTCACAAGTTCATTGGGACACCTTTCATACAGTAGTTGCCTCTTTCTTTGGATTCTTAAGATCTCTCTGAATATAATACTGAAAGTAAAAAAACCACGGCCTTCATCTGAAGGTCACTTTCCTTCTTGATAGCAGCTTCCCTCCAAAGAGCACATAATTAATAGTTTTATTACCTTGATTTAGTCATTTCCTTTGGTTGGTTTTTCCTACATGCTATAGATTAATTCATATGCTATTGGCTCTTTCTACTTTTTTTCCTATTCTCTGAACTACTGCTTTGTAGAACTGTTTTCATCAGTGTTAAAAAATCGTTCATATAGTATCATAAATTACAGGCATTTTACAAGCTCACAGTAAGACACCCTCTACCCCAAATGGTTTATGGTTCAGATACATCCTTGATTTCTGGTATACCTTTTTTACTTAACACAATGGCCTAGGAATTTTAAGGTAGATTGCATTAATCTCGTGTTTATTCCTACAGTATTTCAATTCAATTGATGGCGATCACACGTGTATGACTCAATTTATGTGATGTAGAAAGCTAATAATTTGTATGCTACTTAGCATGAAGGTACTGTAAACACTTTTGCTTACTTATAATTTCAGGCACACATTTTTGTGAATACACATTTGCAATTATAAGCTGCAGGTGCTGGAAAAAATCCAGACTTTTGGTCATTCAGCTCTCACACCTCCCGCACTACTTTCCTCTCCCCTCCCTTCTGTTTTCCTTGATATTGTAACTGGCATTTTCTTGTTTTTTTGTAATGAAAACTCCTAGGAATTTTCATGTGACGTTGCCCAAGAAAAAAATCTGACAGCATGCTCTGTAATGTAGTTTATTTCTTGGAGTTTGGCTTATTTTCTAGGCTCCCAACTCAAGGACATCTTATGTCTAGTCTGTTTTCTGATATTTGCCTGAAAAGTAGCAATCCAAAATACAGCAGAGGAATGTTACTGTAACTATTTAGTATTCTTCTTTCACCTTTAAGTATAGATTTTAACAAAAGAAATCCTATTTCTTAAATCTAGGGAAGACTAGATCATAAACTCACTCACCAACTTGATTTACCCGGATCCCTTGAAAGGTCAGGTGCTGGGTGCTTGTCGTCTTCCAAGCCATATGCTCAGATGGAAATGTGGAGTCCAGTGTAGGATTGTGGGGTTTTCTTTCAGTTGTGATAATCTTGTATCCAGAGTATCTATTTTATAGGGAGAGAGAAAAAAAACATTGAAGTGATCATCAGTGACTAAAATATAACCAAAACTTTCTAAACTGGTATGTATCTAAACTTAGCAATTTTTTCACGTATTGACATCAGAGCAATCATAGTGTGCTGACAAAGCCATGCAGGTCTTTTGTCTTTTGAAAATAGCAAACAAAGTTTATTATATTTTTCAGATCTAATGGCTGCAAAAAAATAATAGTTTACGTACTCTATTCAGTACACTAAAATAATATCTAAGTAATACATAATGGTATTAGGGTTACATTTAACTAACAGAGAACTTTCGCCATTTTTAGGGTACACTGTGGCTTATCAGATATGAAAAACCCTGGCTCCTACTTGTATTCACAGAAGTTGCCTGCTTTTTTAAATTTTCTCTCTACAATAAATATGTGCTCCTTTCAGGATGGATAAGCAAAACATATAAAGCTCCCCAAAAATAAAGCAGTGTACCTTAATGTAGTAAACACATCTACTCGTATTGCTTCTGAAATCTTAAACTTCATGCTTATCTGTTGTTGGAGTTTTTCATTAGGAAAATTACTATATAGACCAGAAATTATTCTTGTAGATGAAACTAGATGTGACATGAAAGGGCTGTAGTGTTCATGAATTGGTGAACAGCAGTCAGTTCAAAAGCCTGATAAAAATTGTTATTAAAAAACTCTACTAAAATGTCTGGGATAAATTCTTCATTGCATTAGGTAGATCTTCACTATCTCCCAGCTACTGCTCTGTGCTCCCGATGGCAGTGAACAATCTCCTTCAGCAGCTACACACTTAAAGGACTGGGAAGAGAAAATTTGAAACATGGAAATTTTGGGGAGAAAGGTGAAGTGAAAACACTTGTTCAAGTAGGGAATGAGAAGCTTGCTATGAAAAGACACTCCTCTACCAAAGCAAAAGGCTAATGATAACAGGTATATCTCAAACCTTCAATGAAAGCAGTCAACAGAGTTCTTTTTAGTCCCATGCAAACAAAACCTAAGTAACCTACAGCAATAACACGGTGATGTAGACTGAGATGCATTTAATGTACAATAATTGATGGTTGAAACTGTAAAAGCAAAAAAAATTCTGGAAATCATATTAACACTTCTGGAATTATTTATTCCAAAGGTTGTATTGGTGACATGACTGCTGTAGTTTGTCAAGTTCTCCTAAGAAATATCTGAGAATTTTTGAAAGTTGTTAGTAAAGAAATGTATATATAGAAACCAGCATTGTAAAAAATAGAGCTAACTGGTCACACAGCTCTGAGTACTTGTATTCGGAAGAGCAAAGGTATATATGTTTGTGTTAAAGGGGTGTTAAAGATCTCATGTACATGTAGCCACATGGGCAGCTGTGGGGGGAGAGCTTCTTTGTTATTAAACATTCTCCAGGAACCACCAACTGGAACCATTATAAATATGACTGGTCTGCAAACAGAATTTGTATTCCCTAAATGATTAGATATTGCCCAGCACGTTGCCATTCCCTATTTGAGGAATCATAGAACAACCCAGGTTGGCAGGGACCCTGAAAGATGGCCTGGTCCAACCTTTAGAATAGTTTGAAAGAAAAAAATAAAGCCTCTTAATTAGAAATATTTAATAAAACAGGATTTCCACATTTGATTCAGAATCATGCAAGTGTTATTTTGAAAGCATTGGAGAAGGCTGAAGTTAATAAAAATGGAAAAAACCTGTTTTAAATATACAACTGTAGTTATACTACAATTAGTATAACAACATAATGTGAAGAAAACTCAGTTGAAATGAAGTTTTGGTATTATTACAGAAAATAGCAAAAGCAGATTTATGTTCATGGATGTATTTCTAAACTAAATTCCACCCAAATGCTAACCATGTTTCTGCATTGCTTATTTTGCTCTCTTGCTGAAACTAAAGCACGGTGTTGATGCATTGCTCTGCACTTTCAACAGTGTATTATACGGGGCACTCAGGTGTACGGTTCAGCTTTTTGCCTGCTTAGCTTAGTGCTGGAGGCACAGGAGGTGCATGTTGGTTCCTTTGCCAGCTGGTGTGAGGAATGTAAACTGTGTTGGAATTTGTAACATAGAAATAGTCTAATAAGATGTATCTTAGGCTAAGAAAATTTTAGCACATGTTTAATTAGGTGTTCATGCTTTCTGACTTGTGTGTTTTAATATCTGTAATAATGGAAGACCTTAATTCAGAACATTTAGCTAATGTGGAGACTCAGTGTACAGAGAACGTCTGAGTTTAATGCTCAGAGGGAAACTGCAAAATATCACCTCTGAGCGGCCACGTGCGCTTTTATGCAATCTGATACTGCAGTCCGGGAGTCTCTGCCTGTAAAGAATTGCATTAATGAGCTCTACTCATTTAGAACTTCCTTGTTTGAAGTGCAGGTCAAAATGGAAAACAAGCCTTGCTCATTACCACTTTGCTCTGGAGGTAACAGGTACTTTAGATAGGTTAAAATGAAGCAGGGTACACACTGCTGAAAGTTCTTTGCAGTTTTTTCCATATTGGCACACTGAATTTCTTCTGTTAAAAAAACAATGAATGTTTTTAAATGCTTTAATATTTACTAACAACGATCTCTTTGCAAAGATACTGTGGTTTAGCAAGGTCTTGCTCTGAAAAGCAGTAAGAGACGCTGATGCCTTTGATGAGCATTTTGTAATTTACTCTGCATGTGGCGCCTGAGACAAATATAGTTCCAGACAGAAGTGAACAGTGATGTTTTTTTCTAAGAGATGCTGCTCCTTTTTCTTGTGTGCATAGTTTTCTTTGAAGACAAAAGCAGCAGATGTTTGCCCTACCACTTGCTGATGCTCTCTTTTAGTCCAACTCAAAGTACCAACAACCTTTGGTCACGGGGAATGCTTCAGAACTGTGGAGTAATTTCAGGCTGCTTCGAAATGCCACCACGTTAGTGATTTGTCTATGATGACAGATTATAGTGTAAAGTGAAGAACAATCACTCCTTGTGATGCTACTGGAGAACTTCCCTCCTGAGGAAAAAAGTTAATCTCAGTTTTCACACATACTCTAAAGTGAGTATTTCCAGCCTATACCAGAAGAATCTACTGTTTGAGACTGTATATCTAGAATTTTCCTGTCTTCAGAATAAGGTGTAATTTGTTTTATTTTGTTCTATTTCAGTGTCGGTACGTGTACGTTTGCTGTTGGAAATATTTAACTTTGCATTTTGTTGCTGGGAAAGAAGTATCCAACTGATGTGAACCATGAACCCCTTAGGAAAATAGAGAATACGTAGATTCAGAGCATCCCAGAACACAAATTAAATATTTAGTGTACAGGCTGGATCCTTCCTAATGGAGAGTGTCTGAGGTAAGCGTGGCATCTCTAATGTACAGTCAATTTAATAGCTGAAAGAATGGGCTGCAAATGTAAGGAGACAATACGGGAATATTTTGATTTCAGACAAAAGAAGAGAATTGTATGACAAGTGAACTTGGTAATTGTGAGAATGCATGGTCATGGAATCCAACCTCACTCTGCTGGAGGCACTTCTGATGGTACCAGAAGGCAGTGGGGTAGAGTGAAGTATGCACAGTTTGGTTTGTGTTACGGGCTGGTTTATTGGCCTTTTGGTGGTTGTGTAAGTGGGTATAAAATCAGAGGATGGACCTGTTTTGTAATGCTTCATAAACACAGGCAAAAGCATTCCAATCTGACCTTTTGCAATAAGCAAACCGCTCCCAAAATACTTACAACCAGGGAAAAAGTCTTTCCTACTGTGGGGCTGTTGGAGGGGTCATAGAGACTTATCATCTGCTAGCACTGGGGAGAAGCAGTGCCTAAGTCTGTTGTCTCAGCGTGTTCCTGGGAGCAACGTTGTATGCTTTTACCTGCAGTATAGATTTACAGCTACTTAACTATGCAGTACTACTGTAAATACAATTATTTCTTTGCAAGTAGTTGCATGTTGCTCTTAGCTTTCTTTTAGAAATACCTGTTCTTCAAAACCAACTATGTCCTCTTTAAAGAAATTCTAAATCCAGAGATGAGTCTTTGTACTTCTAAGCGTTCACTGTGAACAAGAACAGACCATGGATAACTGTGTGCAGGTTCATTCACATATGTTATCCTCTGAGATGCCAGGAAGACATTCCCTCCACTAGACTGCCAACAGGCACCCCTCATAGCTTCTTGTCTCTTGACATTCCCTGGGGTCACTCACATAGTTTGGACTGATGGTCAGAAGCTTCCCAGTGTATTTAAAGTAATCTCAAACTAATCATCTGCTGTCTGTTCTGAAAATCAGAACCATGTACGTATGTATAGCACATTGCACATTGAGTGCATCTCTCACTATTGTCTCACTACTGATTTGTCATTAATAAACAAACGGTTCCAGGAAATGTCAAGGGTTTCTGGAAAAACATGGTCTGAGACCATTATAGGGGAATATTTAGGGAGTCTCAAGGTAGAAGCCAAACAAAACAAAACAAACACCAAACAAACAAAAAAACAAACAAAGAAGGGCTGTGGAGAATATACACAGAGATAAAGATGATGGAGAGAGTCCTACAAGACACAAAATGAAAGGCAGGCGGAGATGCCCGAAGTGTTTTTGTGGTCTGGAAGGCAGCCAAAGAGGCATTGATTTATTAAAGAGCAGTGTCACAGCTTCCTTTTCTTGAGGTGATGGTACCATTAGAGCTTCTCAAGCAGTTTCTGATTTCCTGAGGAATAGGAATTTCAAACAAAACACCAAAAGAAGATTCTGAAGCCACTTATCTCCCAGACCTATGCCACTGCCAGACCATCACTTCAGCTGTGTACCTCATTAGAAAATTCAGTAGGTAAAGTATCTGCCGGAAATTGCACCAGAGGTTCCCTGCTTATTAAACACACTGTCTACTTGTGTAAAAAGTATCCTAGCAATTGTGTATGTAGGTTTTTGTACTCTTCAATCATGCTGTGGTATATAAAAACTGGCTTTAATGAGACAGGTTATCTAGAAATTTTGAATCACCAGGTAAAAATGACACATTCAGCTGTTTTGTTCACTGAGTTAGCTCAGTGCTGTTCTTGCAGGCTGGCAATACACTGGGAATGACTAGCACCTTGTAGCATCAACTTTTTTTCTGTCTCTGTAGATCTTGAATTCTGTTATGTTATTTCTTTTCTTTTCCACATTTGCTTTCTGAATGTCCATCTTTTTAGTTTTGTACTTTTCCATTCCCCCAACTTCTACAGTGCCTCCCTAAAATAATGCCTCCTGTTTGTCATTTTATGTGTCCGGAGAGGGACAATACCAACCTTCACCAGGACATTGTTGTAGAGGCCTTTCTGATATTTTAAGGAAAATTGTGGAGATTCTGGGCAGCTTAAAGGCAGGGCTAATGCTGGTGTTCTTCCCAAGAAGAAACATTTGAGGTGGCAGAGTTTTGCCTTGGTCTCAGGGCTGTTGTACCAGCACTGCTGTTGGCACTGGTACTGATGGTCGGCCTTAGGGCAGGTGGTGTGTCCTTAGTACGCACTGTCCTGTAGATATGCACCCCCCTCACAAAATCAGAACAATTATATAGCTAATAGTTATGAGGTTGTTCTCACCTTGTTAAAAACCAAGTGTGACAAGGAGACAGAGCACGCGTCTGTTTTGTCAGATCAGAAATAACAACTGATAGGTTTTCTGTGAGAAGTTTGATATGATGGCTTTGCTGAAAGGTAGGCTGTTTCATGATTTACCGAACTATTATAAGTGCTAAAACTGATCCATTTGTTATCATCCAGTGCATAAAGACTTCAGGATTTAAGGAGCCTGTACTAAATAACAAAGCAATTTATAAACTCATAAACTGAAAATTACAGAGAAGTAGCCCTTAAGTCATTGGTAATAGCAACATTTTATCATATTAGTGATGATTATCAAATGTTTACCCGGAATCCCCTTTTTAAAACAATCTTACCGTAGGAAAATAAAGACGTCATGGACATAACTTTGTATTAATTTATTGTGCAAGGGAGGCAAGTTTTCTTTATTTATCTGGTTGTCATCCTTTTATTTATCTGGTTGTCATCCTTTCCCCCTCACCCCATCAGGTCCCTACATCAACTGATGTGAACTGATTTATGCTTCTGCTAGCAGAAGGTTGTTGGTTGATGTTAGCTGAGGAATGATATTAGTTCACTCTACTACTGGGTAAAAGATCTTAATCCAAAGCAAATATGAGTGTAGCATCTTGAAAAGAGAATCTCCCCGTGTTTCAATAAACAGATAATAGCAATAGTTGGTTTCAGATTAGTCTGTCCTAAGGAGAATATAATTATGTGTCCTACTGTGAAAATGGAAATACTCTGTACTGGATTTTTAAAAATGTATTGCAGTTATAAGATTATAAGTCTTCTGTGCTAGCTTGAATCAAAGAGTCTATGGGCAGTGGAAAGACTATGCTGTCTAGAGCTAAGCAAACATTTGCCTGCAGATAATTTTTCTGCTTATATTAGTTTCTTTTTCTGCTCAAGAGTATACTGAGTTAATGAATGAATTAGATTTTATTCAACTAATGTAAGTTCCCAAGGAATAGACAAATTGAGAGAGCCACTTGTTACAGGTATTCAATATTTGATACCCAACTTTCTTCGTTCAAGTGTGAAGGACTGCATGCTGGAACAGATTCGGTTCTTATATTATCCGCACAAGCATAATCTCTAAAATCAAGCTGAAGATTAACAAAACCAGCTGGGTGTTACCTAGGAGAAGAAAATTGGAGAAACACACTAACCTATCAGAAAGTTTACTTAAAACAGTGCTTTCCCATGGCCAGTAAATTCTGATCCCAATGTCCTTGCTTTAATTCTCTCAGGTTTTTGTAAGCCTTTATTTTCCTTTCATAGACCTTATTCTAAAATAAAGGCAAGTCCATCATCATCCCACAGTGATACCCTCCCTTATCAGGACCGAAGGCCGGTTATGACAGCATACAAACAGAAGAGTAAGTGAGGTTTTCCTTCTCAGAACTATTGAGTCTATTCTCACTCAAAGTAGTGGAGAAGCAACATAAATATAGCACCTGTCATCAAAATTATGGACAAGGGATTGAGCTGTTACCAACTGAACAATAACCATTAATAACTTGACTCAATTATAGGAGTCGTGTCAGGATAGAGTATTTGAATGTTGGGAGAAATAAGCAGCTCCCTTCACTACAGAAACAGCCCAAATTAACTGTACGCAGCAGACAAAGGGTCAGACGCCTCATGTTTTTTTCCCATCACATTCCTATGCTAAGAAAAGGGAAAGAAAAATTCACATTCCTGGTTCTAAGGGATACTATCAACTGTGTAAATCCCATGCATGTGTCATGGAGTCTAGGATCAGCAAGCTCCCTTCTGTCTCCATCCTGCTTGTCACTCCTTGGACTGGGCACTGAACACAAACCATCTGACAGCCAGGAAATCCTTACTCAATATTTTAAATTGTGGTGATGTCCAATGACCAGATTTTTGGCTTGTTGCTTCTTGGTATTCTGACCTCACTATAGAGCAAATGAACACACACAGAAACTAATT
>VZTM01016042.1:42833-79791 GCA_013400555.1 Jacana jacana | reverse complement strand
AATGAATAGTTCATGGTGAAAAGGATTTTTCCACCTTTTAAAGTACTCCTTACTCCTTCAGGCCTAGGTCAAAACTCTATTGCCAGCTTTTACAAGTCGTTAAAGACAGCTTTATAAAACAAATTTGTTCCCATTCATTGAGGTTAAACTCAGAGAAAACAGGCATTTCATTTCAAAGGAATTTAGGAGTCCATTTCTTTGCTGGAAAACTTCTACATAGTCGGTAGGAGGCCAAATGAGTTCCATTGCATGCTCCCATACTGCAGGTGATAGAAGTCAACTACAGACCGTGAGCTAAAACAATAACAAAAATTCTATTTTGAGGAGATTAGCGAAGGGAAATTTCTAGGAAAATGCACAATGTATCACGTTGCATTCTGGGAGAGCAGCTTAAAGTAGAGGCAGAAATAAGATGAATTTGCATTCCCTTTACACCCACTTCATTTCAACATACATTGAGCAGCAAAAGGGCCCTGAGGTATAAATTAGAGCAACAGCTGTTTTTAGCTTGCAACATCTCATGTTAAGCAACTTCCATGAAACTCAAGACACCCGAACAACAAATTCAGAAATTCTTAAATACATGTTTTGCCAAGGAAAATGCACTCAAATCCTAAACAATCTCCTGTAGGTGCAAACTCTGCCCCACCAGGTCATCACTTGTTAGACTCTTCTTCACCTCCTCCCCAACCTTCACTTCTTTTTGGAGGAGTCCTTTCCTTTCATCAAGAGTTAACTTCTGCCCTGGGGCTCTCTCCTTTACTTCATAGCTTTTGGGTAGTATGGGGCTTGTCTGTAGCCTATTTTTAGCTCCATCAGGGGATGCTGTCCTTCTTCCTTCTTCTGTGGTCCTCCCCTCCTTTCTAGGGAAAGGCTGTCTAGGTAAAGACACCTTTCACTGCTCTGCAGGGGACAAAATGGCTTCTGTTAGTTGTTCTTCTAATGACTGTACCACCTAAGACAGAGTTAAATGTCCCTCTCCTAACAATAGTATTCAAAGGGAGATTTGAACTGAATGCAAGCCTGCTTTTAAAAAGTGTCTTCTCAACAGGGAAGAATTGACCAGTTTTGTACCATTAGACCATATTATGGGAGACCTGGATCATAAACATCAGGTAACGCTGAAATTAAGTAGCATAATTACTGCACCTTATCTCTGGTTTGCTTCTGATCAGTCACCCAACGATTATTAGAGAAAGTCACAGGCTTACTTAAGCAGAAATTAGGCAGCACAGTTAAAATTTCTGCGTGTTTCCAACATCAAAGCAGTTCTGTTCCTTGTTTATCTGAACACAACCTGACAGGTACGGGTTGCTATGACACCTAAAAACATTGTCATGTGGAAAACTCTGTACAGCCACCCCTTTAAGCTTGCCTTCCATACTTTATTGCAGCTCTTTTACATATTCACTTCCTAAGCATCTCGTAACCACGGCGGCTACCAGAGTAGGATATAACTCTTCTGGGTTACCCAGAACTCTCTTGTCATGCTTACCTCAGCACTTCTGCTGCTTGGTCTTGTGGTTACTACAACCCGACTTCACAATTCTCTGTAAATAATGATAAAAAACAACCTACACTTTCTAACTGAGCAAAAATATTGTGTCTTTGTTTTCCTTTTCTAAAACAACAGATACTCACTGTAGGCTGTCAAGCTAATAAGGTAGTTTCTATACCCACCATGTATTTTGTTTATGTCAAGCAAACAGCACAGATTTGAATTTTGTCTCTTTGTCTTTTGTTAAGCAAAAACAGCTTGGGAAGATCAATAAGACCTCAGCTCTTGCCCTGTGTGTAGTTCACACTTTGATGTGTGATTTGAAAGATATGCGTAAGAAGAACTATCTGCATTTTCCCTGGGATGATGCAAACAGTTTGGGACAATCCATCATATTACTAAGGTCAATAGTAGCCCTGGCAACAGTAAACCCTTCAAGAATTGTTTCATGTGAGGGTGGACCATGTGGGGTTTTTTTCCCTGCTGTGATATCTCAGGGACTTTTAGTCAATGTCTTAAGACAGAGGAAATGTTCCCACTTCTAAGCCTGCCAAAAGGCTGACACTGGCTGGTCTGAGGCCACGTGGTCTGGCCAGACAGAGAACATGACTTAGCTCACAGCTCCAGCAGCAAGGGATCTTCCTGTGGTGATTTTTAGAATGCAATACGGTCAAGACTATCTTGAGGTTCTGAGGTGCGATAGCAATGTCACAAACAGAAGGCAGAGAAGGAGCAGATCTGGAAGGGGAAGAACTCTTTATCAGGGAGTGTAGTGATAGGATGAGGTAATAGTAATAGCAGTGGTTTTAAACTTTTAAAGTCCAGGCTGGATGGGGCTTTGAGCAACCTGGTCTAGTAGGAGGTGTCCCTGCCCAGGGCAGGGGGGTTGGAACTCCATGATCTTTAAGGTCTCCAACCAGAACCATTCTGTGATTCTGTGGAATGACAGCAGGTGATGCAGTTCAGGATCAGCAGTAATTCAGTGGGAGCCACATATATATCATCCCAGAAGAGAGATTACAGTGTTGAGCTCCCCTGAAGTTCAAAACTGGAACAGAAAGAGTGCATTGTAGCATTAATGACACTACTAACGTTTCTTTTCAGGAGAATTACCATCCACTCTCAAGTACTCACAGAAATGGTAAAATCAAGGAATATTTTGGGAGTAGAAGACTGTTAATACTGGGTGGCAGATCTCTCAAAGGCTCCAATTTTATTCTGCATATTAGAAATTATTCCCAGGAGACACTTGCTCAACACCTGAGAAGCATAATATTAATTGCTTCTCCCCAGTTTCAGTTTCCAGGGTACTCTTCAGTAAAGCAAGCGACCAGAAACAGTATTTTATAGTGGCAAAAAAAAATTAGGTGTACCTGATTTAGTTTCTGGTTGCTTTCCAAATCGCTACCATTAGCAGAAGCTATTACTATCCGTGCAGATTCTCCCAGCTTTATTCTTCCAAAAGCCTGAGGCTTTAACAATATATTGTGTCAAATGACACGTACAGAACCCAGCCACCTCAGTCTCATGCCTGTGCACGCACATACACACGCACAAAGCAAGCCTCTGCACCCCCAAAGATCCCTGACAAAAAACAAAAGGACAAGCCAAGATGAAGTAATCGGTCTCGGATATCCTGAAGTAATTGGCAAAAATCAAGGGGAAAATTAAGGATGGTGCTTAACGAGTAGGCTTCAACCACATCTTGTGGACTTTAAAACCTCAGAGTGCTTTTAGACATGAAATTTATGTCTGCTTTAGCCCTTCCTTTCTCCATCCATCTTGACAGCTCTGGGTGGATAAAAATCTCATCTTTTTAAGAGAAGGGAACAGGCCAGGGAGGGCTCATGGCTGGCTTATTAGGCTCTTCTTTTTGAAAGCCTCTCCTCACCAACCATTTTCTTTGAGCTCTCTGAAAGCAGAAAAGAGATGAGGAACATCCTTTGCTTCTTCCTCTATCCTTCTAGTTCCCTCAAGGCCATCCAGCTGAGTGCATCTCCCTGGCTGGTTTTCAGGAGACTCCCCTCTTTGTCATTTAGGATACATCAACAGCACATTTCATCACAGCTCTGGTGTGTTGTCTGTCCTTCCTGCACTTGTTTGAGGTAAATCAGTGCTAATCCATGAACAATGAACCGAGGCACAGAAGAAATATTTGGATTAGAGTTGTTAATTTAAACTGTCTGTCCTGCACCTACTTTCCTACTTCTCAGCTATTTCCAGTCCCGATGTTGTCTTTCTCTAGCTGGTTAACTCTGCCTGATCCCCAAGCTCAAATGTTTTGGCTGCTCATTCACAGCTATGAACCTTGACCATCCCGGGGGACACAGAGAAGCTGCCAGAGAGCTGAGTGCACTAATGCTGTAGCACATTACTTTCCCTTCACTGAGCAGCAGACCTTGACCCCGTATCTATTTGCAGCATCTTTGAGATAGGTCCTGTTCCCAAGTCCAAGGAAAGCAACATATGGGCCTTGGATCAGGTGTTCAGGCTCAGATTCTACAGAAGGTGAAGAGAATAACTCTTTCCTATTCATTTTCATTTGTAACTGGGTGCCTGTGCATCTGTAAGGATCTGCATCTCTACAGCAAATTCTATGAATTCTCACAGAAAACAAACCTCACCTCTTCATCACAAAGAACTCAGCACTTATCTTCCTATCAACTGTCTGTATCACCTTACAGAGTCAGAAATGAAATATTATGGGCTTTTTTCTATCTAAACATGGACAGTTTTTATTCACCTATTTCTCATTTTTTCATAGAGATTCTGCTTTTGTTTAGTATGCAATTATATATGCATATATAAACACATGTGCATGTCTACACTTATATGCAAATGCCCAAGCCCTTAGTTTTTGGTGCACACATCTTTTCCTGAATTGCAGTCATGCTAAACAAAATCCCTCCAGGGCTTTTCTCACCACTTCTTTTTACGTGTTTGACAGTTTCCCAAGGAATTAGTCTTAGTACATTATCGGATATGTGTTCTAAATAATTAAACTTGACAATTATGTGGGAGAAATCTCAGACAAAAAGAAGTGAAATCTCTGAATGCAATAAATAAATAATAATAATAATAGTGGGAAGGTTTTTTTCCTTTCTCTCTAAGATACTCTATCCCTCCCTCTCTCTGTATCTTCTGTCCCATCGAATGTCATTGCTCATCATGTTGTTATGCAGAATCTCATCTCAGCAGGTACATTTCATTTATTGAAACATTATTTGAGAACAACTTTATTAAAGATTCAAGATGCCAATACAAGCTGACATAGCACACAGCAGCTTGTAACTTGAATAGCTTTACAGAATTAAACAACATTCAACAGCAGGCAGGATAGGGTGTGAATTACAGAAAGGAGTGATGTTAGGCTGATCCATGGCGAATAAATTAAAAGTGTTCAGTCACCCGATCAGTAATGGAAATAGGCAGGAGCATGGATACATAGACAAAAGACAATAAACTGTTTTGGAAGTGGTGGGAAGGGACAGAGAAAGGCAGGAAAATTTACTTTAGGTTGTCAGATGAGCAGAGAAGGCTCTAAGGTTCAGGAGAAAGTGGCTTCTGGAATGGTAAGGGAGTTCTGCTACCCTACTGTTTTCTGGCTGACTGAAGGATATTGTAAAAGGTAAAAACGGCCCCATTAAGATTTGGGGTTTGGCACCTACTATCAACAATTCTCAGGTCTGTGTTTGGGGGCCAGAACTCATGGCACTTCATCATGTTTCTCCAGTGAATGACCCGGCTCCCACAACTTGCAAGACCTTTGCTCAGTTAAAACTCTTAAGTAAGTTCATTGCGTAATGCAACAAAAAGCAAGCACCGACAACTGAGTATCAGCAAAGAAAGCATATGAAAAATAGCTGGGGAGAAACATAATGAATATTATTTGTGAGAAATATAATTTAGCTGGAGCCAGAACTGAGTACTGAGTAAACAGATTTGCAAATAATACGTTTTAAATACACTGAGAAAAAAAGAATATCCAAAGCATTAGTAAGCCAAGCTGAAACTTTATGCCCATATCAGGGTTTTTTTTTTAATGTCTTTAAAAAAAAAAAAATAAATCAGAACGTCCACAAGAACTATTTAATTGCCAATTAGGGATTTCTCAAGTTTTTGTTTACTGTAGAAAAATAGTCTTCAAAGGATGCTCAACAAAACAAACCTGACTAATAACACTTTCTGACCTTTTGAAAATAAGACTTGTGAAGTATTTTTAAGTAGTCTGTTAACAGAAAACAGAAGACTGAAAAATACTGAATAAAAATAAAAATATTTCCATATTCTTCCAGAAACTGGGAAACATTCATAGCCTATTCATTCTATTGGCATTTGTGCTTGCCTTTTCCACGAGTGAACACTCCTCTGTGTCCCTTGAAGTTCCTGGAAGAGATGTTCACAATTACCTAGAATCAAAGAAAAGGTGTCAGCATACTTTGTGTAGTAAGTAAAGTTCTGGCATCCTCAAACCTCACCTCCCTCTACCCCAGCAAGCCACCCCATAAATCCAAAGATTCCTCACTGACTTTTTGAAAGGTCTTTCAGTATATGCCCTTCCAGTGCTTTTATAAAAATTTTCCACCATAAAGTACAGCTTTTTCCTATTGCTTTTATTTATTTTCCAGACATTTCTCTTACAGAATCACCATCTTTTGCAGATAGAGGAAGAACACTCAATAGGGTAGAAAAAGCATAGGTTAACGGAGAGAAAAGGTACTGAATGTGGCCCAGTGCCTGAAGCATGACTATGTAAGCTAAAACATCTGGGTCCTTCCCCTGGTTCTGCTTATGAACTTCATCTTCTTGTTTTCATTTGCTCTTGTGCTCAGCCTGAAGATCTTTCGGCCAGACACTGTTCCACAAGTCTTGCTCATAGCATTTTCTTAGGATTCAAAGTCCTAATCTAGGGGTACTTTTTCCATGGCAGGTCCATATACCAATTGCTAGTTCACTAATAAGTTGCCATTCAACTTTATGATGCAAATGCCAACCCTTAAGGAACTGCACTGACAACATGAAGAAGCCACATGTGAGAAGCTGCTAACCAGTGGCCTGTGGCCAAAGCCACACTGAGCGCAGGCTTCCACAGGGCTGAAAGATTCTGGTTGGCCCTTTACTGTGCTCTCAGATCACAGCAAAGCACAAGTGAGCCACGACAAACTCATAGCTGAGCAACAAATATAAATGGGCAAGATGTTTCCTCCGTCTGTTTTCAAGGAAGTTCTTTTTGAGGACACCCAGATGAACTCAGGTAATCTAGAAGCTTTGGCCCAAGATCGTAATTAAATATCTCATTTGACAGATGTTTCAAATAAACCAATGAGGATGCGAAAACTCTGCACCTTTTCTGTTCTCATTTTACCTCATTGTTAGATACAAAGGTAACAAAATGACATGAGAGAACGTGTTCACTGTGTATACATGCTGATTAACAGAGATGAGAAAGGAAAAGAGGGCTCAAGAGAGAACTTTGTAATGATTTCCAATCTTTTTTGGAGACCTGAAGCAGGCTCTTCCAGAGATAGGCTGTACTCAGACAAATCCATCTTTGTGTCTGGAAAGTCCCCAGTCACAAAACCTCAGAACTCGGTGGTATTTAGGAACTTAATTTTCATTGCAAAGTTCAGTTCCTATTGGAATCAGTGCAATGTGACAAAATCTCTTAAAGAACTGGATCTTTGTTAGAAAAAAAAGGGTGAATGCGGCTCGGATGTCTTTCAGGCAGTCCCATAGATATGACTAACACATTCTCAGCTGCAAGCTCTTTGCTCCTGTCCTCCTCAACACACAATAGATGGTTTGGGGTATATTTACAGAAAGAAATCCCAGAAGAGGTGACTTGGACACAAAATGAAAGAGGTTTTTGTGTTGCACCTCTGTAGTTCTGGGACCATGAAGATTCTGAAATAGCAATTCATGGTCACTGACTGACAGTCTTCTACCTGCCTGCAGCCAGCTGTGTGGGGTGACTGTTCTGCAGTATGAAATTTCCTGGAGAAACATCTTCTTTGATAGCTGGAGTGAGTGCTAGGGGGAGCTGGAGAAATCTTTAGGAGGAGAGCAGCTGTATTCTTGCCCAGACCATAGCGAACTCCCAAACCCAACAAACAGTAGGAACGCTCAGTGTCACTTTGGTTCCTTTCTAGACTCAGCCTCATTCCTGCCTTCCCAGAACGATGGGGTTCTTTACTGTGAGAAAAGAAGTTAATTACACGATTGCTCCTGCTCTCTTCTGGATTAGGGTAGTGCAGTCTAGACTTGTAATTTAGAAGGCTGCTCATAGGCAGCTGCTTGGCAAAGAGTAGGCATCTTTCTTGTAGTCCAATAGATTTAAATATTTAAAGGCCAGCTGCACGGAACAATGTCCCAGAACATTGTCACTGGGACACGGTGACTCATGCACAGCCGGAGGAATACGAATTGGACTTTCTGCCACAAGATGGGGCTCTGCCTGCCCTATTTCCCTATATACTCTATTTTATGGTTTGCTTCCTCTCCTGCATGAAAAATCATTGTTTCCTTGGTTATAATGTGTCCTTTTTTTCTTCTTCTTGTTTTGCTGTACTGAAGCACATTTATTTTCCATGGCAAGAAAACAGCTTTTCTGTCTTGCCCCCAAACAGACACAACAAAACTGACAAAGCCTCTAGGATCCCCTTGGCTGAGATAGATGAGCTGTACTTACAGAATTAAAGCAAACCCTTTATTGCAGAGGGAAACGATGCTATAACCAAGCCATCTGTTTCTGAAAGCCTCCTGAAACGGAGAGCGTTTGTGCAGGTTTCCTGATTCTTATTATTTGAGTGGTTTGCTCCTAACAAGCAGAGGACCACTGACCAGATTCTGAGGTTTGGTACTCACTGGAGAAACAGGAACAGGCTGAAGCTGGCAGAACTGTGTTTAGATTTGTATCAGGGAATGAAGAGCAAAGAAATTATAAGCACTGTGGTTGTGCCCAGAGGCTTTCAGCAGCTATTCACAATGAGTGGTAGTTAACACACGTGTATAAAGGCAATTTGTTCATGGAGGGTCAGCTCGCTGAAAACTGGGCACCACTTCTTTTGTATGGGAAGGCATAACTTTGAGTCAGGTGGCTGGTTTCTATCCATCAGGTACCCAATCAGTAAGTGTAGCATGCTGCTCATCTTTTAAAAACACCAAAACACTAAAAGAAAAAGTATTCACATCTTCCTAGATTCCAACAGAACAGCCTCCAGGCTGTATAAGACTTGGAAGAAAAATGAATTTTTTGAACCAAGTCCAGTCCTCTGTGATGTGATGTTGCCTCCTCATACAAGCTCATTAAAAACTTGTCAAGGTTATTTTAAACAAGTTAGATCTTTCTCCCCAGTATTCCAGTTGGAAGATTGTCCAGAACCTTGATGCTTTGCTGATACAGGAATCTTCTCATTTTTAAGTTAAAACTTCTTTACATCCCTGAGAAAAGGAATTTTGTGTGCCATTCCTTGTGGAACAGGGCGAAGGAGAATGTCAGAGGCTTTCCTTCATTTGGATCAAGTTGTTTCTGCAAAAGGGCTATGAAATAGTGTAAAGCGATCAGTTAAGCAATAGGCCCAGATGGTGAATGTGCATTTTTAGTGCTGGGAGTGAATGCTGGTTAGAAATAATGAAAACTCCTCTCTGTAAAGACCAGACAAAACCCATCAGCAATCCTCATCAGCATTTTTAAAAATTAGTGATCAATTCTCAAGTCTTTATGTGAAATGGCATAACACAGAAGTAAATGGAAATTATTTTCACTCTTACCTTAAAACACAGCTGTTAAAAATCATCTTTCTTTCTATGGTCACTAGGGTTTTTAGGCCAGACTAAAAGAGGCCCGTGATGCCGAGGAGACTTCCTTCTGCTCTGCTCCTTGAGTACACTGAGTTTTTAAAGTGTCTTTTAAAGACTGCTGTGACTTTCTTGTCCTCCGTAGGCGGAGTTTATTAGCTTTTTCTCCCTGAAGTTTGCTTTCTAGGAAACTTGTGGCAACCATCTCCTGTCTGTGTTTTCTTCACAAAGACTGAATACCAAGGCATCTGGGAAGCAGTACCCCGCTTAAAGGAATAGGGAATATTTAATTCAGGTAGCTCAGGAAAGTGGACAGCATCAGTGAAGAAAGGCTGGATTGAAATTGAGGACTGGAGGCACTGAGAATAAAAGACTTAGTCACTTCCATCTACGCTTCACAAGAATAGCCACCTCTTATTCTTGTAGATCATAAATCCTGGCCATGACTCTGCTACTCATTGACAACAACAAGGGACAGGCAGCAAGAAGTCAGTGCAATCCCTGCCTGGGTGTCAGGAAAGCTGCTGAGCTTGTCCTCTGCCAGCTGTGCCCACCAGCATACTTTCAGACACCTTCACACATCCAGTCATCTTGCTAATTTTGGTCAGGAAATACCAGTGGTTCAGTCTGCACTGAACTGGTGCTCACAAGATCCCAGTGGAGGGGGAAAGGTCCTCACAAACGCTTTCAGAGAAGAAAACATTTTCATGTCTCCCTTCCTCCAGCCTGCACTTTTCCTTTTCTCAGAGTTTGTTTATTCCCTTAGTACCTCCTGTTCTGTAGAGCCATTTCCAGACTAGTTGTCATTAGGTATTGGTTTTAGGAACTGTGGCTTAATGAAGATAAATGATCCTGCGGTCTCTGAAATATAAAGCCATTTGCACGGTAGCAAATGGTGGGGCAGGCTGGTGGGTCTGCATTCAGTTCAGAGCATCCAGCCAGATGTTTCTACCATCAGTACCGTCCCTAGAATTGTCACTAATCATCAGCTTTGTTAGTAGCATTTGTAAAACCAGGCCAAGGACTGATGGGCCACAGAAGGCAAATTTCCCTTACAGATTATTTTTGCCAACATGGTTTAAAAATGCAGTTAGCAAGGGGCAGTGTAAGAAACAGCCTGTTTCTTACTAAAACACTGAATCTGTACTGTTCAGTGGGTAAAAAGACAGCATTTCTTCAGAGCAGTCTGTTTAATACTTCTCACTAGCAGCAGTCAGAGCTGGAGGACATATCAATAATTGGCCTTTCAGAAGGAAGTTGCCTGTGCATCTCAGTATGGCAGAGAGGAGATTGGCTTCTTTTTTCCAGGAGACAGTGATGACCCAACCACCATGAGGGCACGCTTGTTCTGAGTAAATAGGTGCTGCCTTTGGACCAAAGTTCTCTTGATGTATAAAGATTGAAAGGAAAAACAACCCAAACCCAAACAACCCAAACCCCTTAGGAAATTCACAGAAGAGCAATGGCAGGATTTCTTTTTAGATGAACATTTTTCAGGTAGTTGGAAAGGCTATGACAAAATGCAGCACAAACATTTTATTTCCCTCTCTTAACCTCATGTCAAAGTCCAATAAACAATGTAACTAGTTTTGCTGAAATTTTGGAAAGTAAACAAAACCAATATCCTCAGCCAGAGGAGGAGTCCACCACAAGAATTTCGTCACAAAGAGTTAGTGAAACAATTGCAAGGAAGTTGCAAGGAATCTTATCTCCAGACAGACCTGCTGACTAAATTTGTACATTCTTTCTTTCTCACATATTCTCACTATTCTGCTTTGTTCTACCGATCTCTTTTGTTCTCTATTATTCTCTTTTGAATAATACTGAAACATGATCTTTTCTTCTTTCTCTCCCAATCTCTTCTAAATAGAAGCAAACCTTATAATCAACAGAGTGCAAACCTAGTTTTCCAGCCAATGATGTCTGAGTGGATTTGAAACTCAAAATATAACCATTTGTTGCGTTCTGGCTAAATGAACTGGTAAGAAAGGAACTTTGTGCCTTCCCTGGGATAGCTGGTCTTTTGTTTGAGAGGTACAAATGCGAACCTGTGTGTGGTACAGGGACTGCTCTGATTCTGTTTGACTTCTCACGCTGTCTCGTACACCCAAAGGGTGAAGTGGAAGGCTAGAGATGTGCATTGTTGTTCAAGGTACTTAACAAGTGATCACGATTAGCAGTTCATAATGCAGCAATGGAAACATGATAGCTTAGCCCTAACTCTTAGCTAGAGCAGGGCCACTACAGTAGGGCTGTGGAGAAATGACAAGAGGTTTGTAATGATTTACAGGGGTTTCCTTAATTGCACAATCAGTTGTTTGTTCCAGTTAATTGAGTTCCAGATCCAGTAATTACTCTTTGCAGTTCTTCATGCCACTGTATTGCAAGCTTAGCTTTTCATACAGCTACCTTAGCTCCGTTACCTCCCAGGACTTTTCTGCCTTCCATCGAATTAGTGTCGCCCCTGGAGTGGTTCATGAGGAATGATGGATTTCCTTCCTACGCAATTTCCCTGTATATTGTGCAGGCCTCTGTGAAGAATGTGGAGGGATTCAAAAGGGGATACAGCTGCTTTATTCTGGGTGCACTACATTCGGAGTGTTGACCTGTGCTCCAGAAGTCACTGCTACACCCATGGCCAGACAACAGTTCAAGCCGTCATTCGCCACGTCTTTGAGTCTTAAATGTCTATTTCTGTCACACAGGAAAAAACAGCTCATGTTTAATGGAAACAGAAACTACCAAGAAAAGAACCTTATTTATATATATATAAACTATATATATATATACTATAAAACTAAGCAAGTAATATTTCATGAGAACATAAAACTGACTGAAAAGTTTGTGATACCAGGATGAATGGAAGGGATGACAGCACTGGTGGCTGTCTCACCAGCTACCAAAATTTGCGGATAATCTTCTATTCCTTCCATCACTGGTGAAATGTTAGCTGCTCCTGCTTGTCTGCTGCTGTTTCTTTTTAAACTGGTTCACTGTTATTTCACATTAACCAATGCTATATATACATAACGAATGGGTTTAACATGTATGTTTCCTGAAGTGTTTTCTGTACTATGGCAAGTTGTGAACTTTTCTTCCATGTTTGTTTGCAGATATACCAAGGTACCTACTTTAAACTTTTCATGACCTTTTCAGTATGAAACAAAAATATTTGCCTTTAGAACTTATTTATTAAGTATTTTTCCTCCACATCCCTTTGTATTAGCTGTAAATTATTCCTGTGCACATTTTTTTGTTATGTTTCTGTTTTTAGGATTGCCAGATACATACTAGTCATGATGGTTCACATGTTTTGTACACATTGATATTACTGGTACTTCTGCTTCTAAGATAAGCAGATGGAGGCTAACTGAATTTCACCAAGCTATATATTGCAAACAGGTAGGACATAAGTAAGCTAGTATGAAACAATATGTGGAGCTGACCCGCATTTTCAGCCACCTGAAACTACCCCAGATGAAACATCAGTAGCATGTGTTTTATGTCAATGCTTGCTTGTCTTTTGTAGTTTTCAACAATAACCCAGCAGGCAGTGGAATCTCATTACCCTGCTGAGGTTTTGTATCGTTTAGACACGGCTAATTCTCAGCACCTCTTCTCCTCTCTACTGTTTTGTTTTCTTGAAACCTGGTCAGGATAAGAAGTTCTTCTCTCCACAAATTCACCCATTCAGGATATGGATCACGCGGATTAAACTGACGCACAGAATAGGAGATCAGCTGCCATTTTGAATGGGCAATAATTGAGCTAAACCAAGTAAAGTGTGTATGAGAGAGAAAAAACACCTTTTCTATGCCAGCCTGAGAACTTGCTTTCAAATAGCGACAGGACAAGAGGGAATGGCTGCAAGCTGCAGCAGGGTAGGGTTAGGCTGGACATTAGGAAAAAATTTTTCACGGAGAGAGTGGTCAGTCAGTGGAATGGGCTGCCCAGGGAGGTGGTGGAGTCACCCTCCCTGACTGTGTTTAAGAGTAGATTAGATGTGGTGTTGAGGGATCTGGTGTAGGGGAGAACTTTGTAGAGTAGGGCTGATGGTTGGACTTGATGATCCCAGGGGTCTCTTCCAACCTAGATGATTCTATGATTCTATGAAATAGCACAACTATGGCATAGAATCATAGAATCATAGAATCATAGAACCATAGAATCATAGAGCCATGGAATGGTCCAGGCTGAAAGGGACCTCTAGGGTCTTCTAGTCTGACCCCTCCGCAGTCAGCAACTATGTCATGGTTTTCAACTTTGATTTAGCCTTTTAATTTTGATGTAGATCAGCTTTAACTTTTCAAAAAAATATGTGTGTCATTCTGAAGCAAAACACTGAAACATATGAAAGAACAAAAAATAAAACTTATTCTGAAAACTGAAAAAAAAAAAAAAGCTTTTTAACAAATGTCAACAGTAAATTCAAAATCCCTGCAACGCTTTCGCTTCTTTTTACCTACCAAACTCATTTGTCAAATGTTAACTTACTTTGTAAATGGTTGTAAAAAGATGTAGTAAATGTAGTAAAACTATTCCACCATCAAAATAATTTCACTATAAAATGAGAAAAAAAAAAAAAAGAAAGCAGAAGCTTGTATTTTAAGAGCTTTTTAAAATAAGCTCTTCTTCACAAGATATTCTTCAAAAGGACATTCAGTTTGGTAGTCTGAAAAGATGAATGTGTCCTGTACCAAACAAATGAGTCCTAGCCAGACTAGTCCTAGTCCCATCTAGAAAGGCAAATACCACATATCAAATTAGACAAAGATCATTGTCCAGTGTGCTGTGTAGTTCCTGGAGTGCTTAACTGTGTGGGGTTTGGGTTGTTCTGGGGGAGACTTTGGTTGTGGTTGAAAAAGAAACTTGAATTTGAAAGAATTAAAATAAAAATGGACTCTGCACCAGATCCTCTTCCAGTAAGTTTCATTTCCTAATTATTTGTAGGGTCATTCCCAAGAACTGCCAAGGTGTGACTCATTTTTATTAAGCACTGTGCCATCCAACACTGTTCATCAATATGTTTCAACCATTCATTTGTCTCAGCAAGTGTCCCTTTCAAGCAGAACTCAGAGCACTGGATTTAGCTTTAGCTCTAGTGAAAAGCAAGCTCACATCAAATATGTTGAAAAGCACGTAACCTTGATCACAAAGCTAGTTAGGGGAGTAGGATGGAGTCCCTCACTATAGAAGTAAGTGGTCCTGTTGAGTCTTGGAGGATAGTTTAACCTATAGATCCATACTGAGTCAACGTCCAAAGATTGCTATTAGGGACATGTTTTTTTGAGCCTATTACCTTTCAGAGAAGCCTTTTTTTAAAAAAAAAGAAGTTATGATTCATGTCATTAAAAGCCTTGTGTCTATTTTTTTGAAGAATAAAGGTTTATACTAAGTGCCTGACCAAATTCTGTTCCACAGTTCTGGTTATGACTCAGAGTATTTTACATCCTAGATGTCCTAGTCTGCTCTGCTGTTATATCTACAGTCAAAAATAAATATATACAGATAAATCCTGCTCCAGAAATTACTTCAGTTCCTGAATGTTTTCTTTTTCTAAGCTGAGCACTTGAGGACTGGTTAAAGGGCTGTTAATCCTTTTGTTTAATTCTGGATAAAAAGGAGTTTTCTAAATATAAAATGATTTATTGTTAGTCTTTCCATAAAAGCAATGGAAAGAGAGTAACTGAGCAACGGGTGGTTCAAGAATACTAAGACTGATTTGGCACTGTTCATTAAGGCTGCTGCATTATAAATGATCATGAAATGCACTATTTAGAATTCTAACGACCCCAGTAAAGGCGGCACATTTATTTTTAGAGAATTGTTAGGAACAATTGCTTGGTTCTCCTTCTAAACAGCAGCAGCAGCAAGTAGAAATTAGCCGCTGTGTAAACACAGTTGGGAGGTATACGTGTCTGCGTTAGAACCAATGAGCTGTATTGCACAGCAGATAAATATCAGCCAACAAACTACTTTTTTTCTCTGCTTCAACAAATCCTACAGCAAATGCTCTGCTAACTGGTGTGATCTGAGGACAGCTCTTGAGGGCGCGCTGCAGAAGCCCTGAACACTAAATCTGGGTTGCGGCTACCTTGTGGTTATACCATCACAGGCCATCAAAACCACAGTAAACACTGGAACCACTCTGCCTAGCAGCAGGACTGGTTTAAACGGTGTTAAAATGCAAATACATAAGTCCAAAAGCTTCATTTCAGTAGAGAACATCACCTGGGAAGTCTTCAAGAACACCTACCGCTGCTGATGCAATGGGGAAATTCAAGTGTTTACATTAGAAGAAACATTCACTGAGTACCAAGAAGTCGAGAGTAAATTACATGCCTAAATTATGCAGACTATAATTCATTTTGAATTATTATAATTTAATCATTTATAAAGTTATCTTGGACCCATTTCCAGTGTCTTCCCTAAATTCTCCTCCTTGCTTAAACTGGGGAACAGTATGTACTTTGCCTCAGCACAGATGTGTTCTGGATCACCTCATGTTTTCATAACAGCCTCTTCCCAGCTTCTGGGAGGCTTTCTGTCAGGTGCTATTGCTTATACACAGTATTTTTAGAGCCTTCTTATTCTTAGGGAGAAGGATATCTTTCCTATGCTTTTCTTTTTAATCTCTGCACTGCCTTTGATGAATTTACAACACCCTCCCACCCCCAAAATCGATAGACACGTGCCTTATTCAACAAAAAAGGGTCTTCTAAGACTATTTGCAAATTTCGACTGTATGGTGCTCAAAGCCATTTATTTGTTTTTTGAGACCCCTGTTTTTTCATCAAGATTTTCTGAAGTATATTCTACCTTGAAAAAGAAACCACTTTAACTGTTATTTAAATGCATGTCTGAATATGTAAAATTATTCTTAGTTTTGCATAGCCAGGAGGCTGTGCTGTGTGGAGGCCACTTAAAAAACATAAAACTTTCATTGATCATCAGGAGAAATTCCATAATCTTTTTGTTTATTTAATCTTGTCCCAAGTGACAGGGAGAAGTGAGTCAGAAGAAAATCTCACCTCTGAAAAAAATAAACTCTAGATGCTATTTTTAAAATTCCACCTTAAACCTGAAAAGTGCAAACCACAAATCTTCCCCCAAACTGGTCACACCGAAATGTGTTCTCTCAGAGCCTGCTGAAAAGGTTTGTACTAAAAATCATAAAATATTCATTTAGACGTTGGCTTCAAAAAAAAAGAAAGACTTGACTAAAATTAGCTTAATATTTAAATACAAAGGCACTTCAAATTGGAATCCTTTCTTCTTCCTTTTATGAGTGTCAAAGCAATTTATTTGGACAACATTGGCCTATTTTTAGCTTAAAAAAATCATCCAAACTAACTCTCTTCTGCCAAAAGTACAGTTTCAACGAAGCTGCATGTTAAAATGAAAAAATCTTTTGAGAAAAAATTCTTTCACCTCTTGGTGAAGCAATTTGGAGAAAGACTTTTTAGTGACCAAAGCTGTGGAAAGTATAGTCAAGATGGGAAAGTGATTCATGCCTGTCAGAAATACCTATTCTGAAATATGGGCTAAAATATCATTTTGCCTTATAGGAATGTTGTAAGGAAAGATGTACTGCAGACACCTTCAGATGACTTTTTGATGTGGAAACAGATAATCAGCTCAGCCAAATGCAAAAGGAGTGTTTTGTGGTCTATGAACTATTTGTGATCCATGGTTATGTCTGAAGCACCCCTGTTAGGCATCTGAAGAGATGCCAGTTCATATATATACGTATATCCATATAGATATGCATTCCATCGGAGCGACATATCTATATTGGATCCTCACTTCTAGGGAGCTTGGTTAAGACTTGGGAATTCAAAAGCAGTTCAAAATCACGCCATAAGCTACTGAGGAAAGCTTCCAACCAGAAAGCCTCAGAGCTTGATTTCCCTCTCACCCCAACTAATGCTGTTGGAACCTCCTTCCATCACTGACGTCCATTACTGACATGTGGACTGCTCTTTTTTTTGTAAATACAAACATTCTGTTCTACAGTGCTGCCAATTAAGGCATTCCCTGTGGGTTTTCTTTTTCCAGTAGCTGAAGATAAATTTTAATTACCTTTGGAAACTTCCTTGTCCTTTCCCTGCCAGAAGGGTCTGAAGTGAACTAGCCCTCAGTTCCTTAGTGTGCAAAGACCCATAGGCATCACCAGTTTGGAAGAGTAAAACTGCCTCCCTCGCCACAGTTTGTTTTCAAAGTGTTGGCTTGGAAGAATCTGTCTCTTCTACACCCCACTTTTTCAAGGAGATACTGTTAACTGCAAAAAAGGTAGCTTGCAACCTCACAGATATCGGGAAGACAAGTGCTTCCTAAATCTCTCAAAGCGATCACAAGACTGCGTTTCAATTTTAGAGCTGGGCAGCAAGGGAGGGCTGCACTTTAACAAATTCCCTCTGCTCATCCTGCAGTGCAACACAAAATTCCTGTGATTAATAAAAAGCAGCATAAAACCATAGCTTGCTGCCTGCCCAAATCTATTAACCCTGTATGAAGGTCTACTACAGTGTCAAGGGCTCTTCATGAAACTTTCTATTCTCCCAGCAGCTGTATCTTTTCCCTCATTACGATTACCCACATCTGCTTTTAATCAGGCCCTCTAGAGCTTCATAGAGAGGTTTGATTGCTGATTAGAGAGTGGTGCTTGCCCAGATTTCTCTGCTTAGTTTTCCTTAAAGACTCACTTGGAGAGTGAATGTCTTTTTGTGCAGCCTGCTATTGCAAAGAGAATTAGAAATTATGAGTTTGGGGGTGTTCTTAGTTATGAAATTTCCAACCAGCCTGGCATGGGTCAACAAAGATGTGCTGTTTTAGAGTCATGTGCATTGGAGGCAGCTGCCACCCAGTTCGTGGCTCAGAGGGAAGCACTTTGCCATCTCCCAGGCTGGTAATTCTTCCCACAGCCCAGGGCATGTGGAATCCACAGCAGGGAATGCTCTATTTCTGCCAGAGGAAAGGAGCAGCTGGCTTTTCAGAGGATGGTTTGTGGGAGGTTTTGCCACAAGGAACAAGCCTTGCATGTAAGACAGAGCTGGAGGCTCTGAGTTTGATAGCTCATAGCTTGCTTCCTGGTCACTGTGCCTTCCCCTGCGTGTGGCCAAGGAAAGCTATTTTGACTTTTCTCTAAAGGTTGTTTTATGCTTGGAGAAACTTGATTTTTCTGGTCCAACAAAGGAATCTGAGCTGCTCTATAACTATCAAGAAAACTGCTGGTGAAGTGTTGTCTCACATCATTCATCCAAGAGAGGTCAGGTACAGCTATATTGAGAAAAGCACCTACTAAGGACGAAGGAATTAAAAATAAGCTGGGCAATGAGTTTGTAGAGAAGAAAGAAGAAAACTGTCTTTCTGGCTTAAGTTTCTTGCAGGCTGAGTAGTAAAGGATATATTTATAAACCACAGATTTTTTCCACCTTTGGAGAATTAATTCCTACCTACCAGGAAACTGCCAGCAGGTTGAAGCCGTAGCTGGCAAAGCTGCCCGGGTATGCAACAACTTATCGGCAGCCTGTGCAATAATGCACAAGGCTTAATGGAAAAGCTGAGCAACTGCCAAAGAAAACAGCCCGAGGGAAGGGGAAACTGTGTTGATGTTCAGAACACCTGAATCACGAGCTTGGGGAGCAAAACTGCTTTGAAGCTATTCGTGTTCTGGTTTCAGGCATGGATTTACGAAGTGGGCTAAAGCAGTCCTTAGCCCTACTGGTACTGGCATGTAAAGCATATTTATTCCTGTGTCATGGCTATGCAGCTACACAGTCTTCCTGCTAAATTCAGACCAGGACTTCCTTTTCTCACCCTGGCCTTTTCTCTCTTCCTTCTTCAGTCTTAGTCACCCAATTGCTCCTTCACAGATTTCCTTCCCTTCTGAGGTTTTCTGTTGTTGTTTCTTTTATTTGATGTTGTTGTTCCAGACCATATTTCCACTTCATTACAATAATTCTCTTTCAATTGCCTTAGCATCTCTTGCAATTTTTTACAAGACCTCATCATATATGTATGGGTTATATGTAACTGTCGATACAACATCATGAATGGGGTCATGGGCAAAACAATATTTATGAAGAGTTCCTGGATTTGGTAGTAAATCTCATATTTTTCTCAGGACAATAAAGCATTTTCAGACCAATTCAGACCTCTTTCAGATGTGATGCACTGCTACAGAACTTCCTGGAAACTGTCGTTTCCTTAATCTTTAGGCCAAGTGTTCTTGACATACTTAATCCTCTAGAGCAGTCCCGCTTGGAAAAAAAAAGACTGAATACATCACAGGCAAGGTTGTACTCTTATTTTAAGGTACATATAGATATTGGGAAAATTATACTTCCAGTAACAGAATTCAAAGGAATCACTGGGATATAACATTTGGATTTGTTGTAATTTGTTAGAAAAATGAATTTTTTAGGAATTATAACTTTAGGGAAACTTTTTTGCCTATCATGTCACTACCATACTCTTCTTCAGCTTCACATTTCTCAGTTGTTCCTTTCAGTGTGTCTATGGATTTCTTATTCCTCTTACAAACCCAGGCAATGAATAAAGCCTTCATTTATGACTGGAGGTTAGCAGAAACTCATGAACACAACGAAGTATGTCCAAGAGAGCCCTGACACGGGTCCAACTTTAATACATGAGCAGTCTTAAAATAATTCGACAAGAGCATGATCTGGTATCATTGTGACATGGCTAAAAGTCAGGCTTTACCAGCTTTTATACAAATCTTGTAAGAAATGAAGTGTTTAATCCATGCTTTGTTCTCTGGAGACTGAGTACTAATTTTCCTCTCTACTACTAGTGAAAGAGATGACTGATGATATTGATTTGGGGTATTCTAGAATAATATCTTGTTTCAGAGGAACTGATTGACTCCAGGAGCCTCAGGGTCGCTGAGGGTTTCGGGTATGGCTACAGATCCTTCTCAGCCCACAAGGGGAATTTACCAAACATCACATGAGTACATGGGCCTGCAAGAACAAAAAGAAAAATGCTCTGCTGGCATTTTTGTGTGTCTAAAGGATACAAACAATTTCCTGTGTTAATAGATGGAACAAGTCAGACCAAAGGAAAAACAGATACCTTACAATCTTGGTAAGAAGTGAAAAGGATCTGAAAAGCCTAATAGATGGGCTGATAAATCTGCTGTTGTCATAGTATCAGTGATATGTTGAATATACTATAAAACCTTGGGAATCTCTTGTCAGGAGGCTTTCACCAGGGTGTACTCCTGGGTAGAACTACACAGAGGAAGTGCTAGAAGGAGCACTCTCTTTTCTGCTTTGCTCCTTGGTCCAAAACATGAGCCCCTTGTTCTACAACACTCTTGTGTGTGAAGTTTGGTCTCAGCAGTGCTTGAAGACACAACTCAAGAGTAAATTAGTTTATCCTCAGATCCTCCATTTTGTCTGACAGCTTGTTGTACTTATCTTTCTGTATACTTGAATATGACATATTTCAATGTAAAAATACAGCCACATTCTTTTTCAGGCTATGGTTTTATTTATAAGTCTTCTTATTGTCATCATCTGGATCAAGTAGGTCTTTATTTTTGACCTTTCTCCATGAAGCACTTTGATTCAGCCCGACTTCTATATTGGTGTTACAAGCAAATAAACAAAAAAAAATATCAGGTCTTTCCTTCACAAATAGTAGAGCTCACAGTTCCAGGGACAGGTGGTGCTGTTGCTATAAATGTCTGTAATACACAAGGGAATATTCCTTACCTTTGCCATTATTGCTGAAACAATTGCCTCCTATGTTCCAATAGTTAACAAGCCTATCGGAAGGTGTTAGTTTTGATTACAGTGTGGCATGACAGATCTATTGTGACAGCAGCTAAAACTAAATATCCTATTAACCTTGAAAGTCAGTCTGTGGCTCAGCACTATTTACTTTTTTCCTATGCAGAGCCTTTCCACCTCTTTCACCTGTTGTAATGTTCTACGGTGGCTTTAGCTTCTTAGAGGCTGCTCCAGACTAACCTGGCTGATATCAGCAGAATCGTTTGCCATCTGTACTAGGGCTAAAGCCTCCTTTTCCATTCTTGCTTTAGCAGGAAGTATCGGTGTGTACCTGAAGTTGAGGATTGTCCCTCTTTTCACTGGAGCTGATTACAAGCCATCAGGCTTTAACTGGATTCGGTGAGGTCTGCAGTCGGTCTCAAGCAAAGACGCTTGCTGGTTCAGTGGGTGATCCAAAGGGTGTTCTCTCTCCATGTAGTGTGGGGGTGGTCCCATAACCAAGCCCCTTTAGACAAGACTTCTCTTTGAACATATCCCAAATCCAGACTTCTGCGTGTAGGCAAAATCAAAGATAAATTGTTTTACCCTGAAAAGCAATCCTGTTGATGAGCTTGTATACCAACTACCCACAGTGCTTCCATCTCAAAGTGATAGCATCTCAAGGTCTTGTTAGGTGAGCTATCCTGACATCCAAAATATGTCCTCTGAGATAACAAAACCCTTGTCAAAGATTCATATCTAAAAAGCCACTCCTCTGTTCAAGGCAAATGGTTTCAGAGGGGAAAATGGTGTTTTGGAAGAAATAATTTTTTTTCCACCATGATTTTATTTAATAAATTACTATAGAGAATTGAGAAGTGGGTCATATAAGAGCCCTGGATAAATTTTCTTTTCCACCTGGAGCTATCAGTACATCAATATGTTACACACTCACTCTTTCCACTTTCACATAAAGTCAGAAGAAGAGTTTGCCAAGAGACAACCAAATTCAACACCTTTCATTCTGTCACCATATGCTGGACATCAGCCTTTCAGAAATTATTGAAAGCAATTGAGCAATCAAGAGCTTTCCAGCTCCAAATTGACAAGAGGTTTTGGCATAGGACACATCCTGAAGGAAGTTAAAGGGCCTCAATATTTTTTGTACATCAAAGGAGCATGGTGCTATGGTTGACATTTTCATCTGGTGTAGAGGGACATAGACAAGTGTCGAGAGAAGCATAATGTTGTGGTGTGTGGTGATGATTAACCTGTCAACGTTGCAAAATACTGACATTGCCATTTTGAACCTTGGGAGCAAAATCTGCAGAATTAAGTATGTCTTGTCAGGAAAGCATCTAAATTTCTAGCTCCCTTTATACTTTTTCTTTGACTTTGGTCTGTTTTGTCAAGAACAAGCGCAGAAAAGCAAAGCCTATCAGTGGATTGCTAAATCACCTCTATCATTCAGTCTATTTTAATTCATACACAGAGACTGCACACTCAGACTTGCACTTTGAAGAATCTCTTCTCATATTCTGGATGACAGAAAGATACTCCAGAGGCTGCAAAAAGGAAAGAGCCCAGGGACCTCATTTCTCCTGTGGCTAAAGTACAAGATTGGATCATCAGTTTTGGATTATTTTTTCATTAACATTCTAAATTGTGTAGCACTGCATATTATAGAGTATTTTTCATTTAAACTTCCTAAGAAAAATATGATTTTTTTGTTATGATCCTGCATGAACATGCCTAGATTGCTGTCAACACTACCCTTCTTAAGCAATTTCAGCTATATCTGTTACCGGTCTTGAAGCCTCACTACTGCCTCTCTCAAAGTACTATGTTGCCTGGGTTTCCTCTTGCTGTTATTCAAAGTTCTGACATTCAAAGTGATTTCCTGTACCCTCTGTCTTTAACAGCCTGCCCCAAAGCTTGCTCATGTCTTCACTAAAGACACTTGTAACAGTCAATGAGACCTGGTAACTACAACCGGAAAGGCAAAATGTATCCTGCCATAAAAAGAGCCTAGATGGTGCCATCTACTTCTGAAACATTATTCTTCTGAGTTTTGACATTCTAAAGAGTTCAGGTCTTTACAGCCAGGTCTCCAGCAGTGGGAATGTACTTTTCACCTTTTGCATAAACACTTATTGATATCTCAGAGATGAATACATTAATATTATTGATGAGGGAAGATGTGACAGGTCAGAACCAGACTTGCTTGCACTTTGTGGTAAATGCTTCTACTTGAAAAGTCATGATGGTATCACCAAACCTTGCTGAAATCAATGTAAATTGATGGCATCTTATGCCATGAGAATCATCTCTGGTCCCTACTGTCACACTATGGACTTTCAATAGTGCAAAAGCTAGATCTTATCACAGTCTAAGACAGCACCAATGCAAGATTGGTCCCCTTTATGAAGTTCAAACCCAGAAAACCCTTGAATGTGTAAGCCTGTGTCTTGGACATTAAAAGCCCTACAGATGGAGCAGAAGAATCTTTATTTTCTCTAACTATTAGTGCTGCTAACATTCTTTCAATCATCCAGATGCTACCCTGTAATTGTTTATTGACTCCCATAATTTAGCCCTCCCAAGGCACACCTGCTCTGTCATTACCCAAACTTCTTACATGCTTAGCTTGAAAATTGAATAAATCCATGTGCACATAAGGAGCAGAAAAGATAAGGAGGGTTATTTTTGAGGAAGAATTTATCTAACGGCTGTTCCTTGCTGTGAGAAATACACGCTCAGAAAAGGTAACACTACGTCATTATGATGCATAGCCAGTAAATCTGATTAAACTGGATAAAACAAAGTAAAAAAATCTGCCTCTTCCCCCCCAGGTTTGTGAGTCATTCAAAAACTCCTCCTCACTCCCCCATTTACCTGTGGATGGATAATCACTGATATCACTTTGTATTTGTTTCCTCTAATTTTCACTGGTGTGTTTTTGGACTGAAAAGCTTTGCTTCTTTTCCCTAACTTTCTTTTTATTTTTTTTCTGAAGAAGCCAATAAAGGACAAGTAATGAATAGTGGATGTAAATGTGGTGCAAATTCATGAAGCCTGGAAATCACAGGCACACATTTCCATTACTACCCATCAGTTCTCTGAATATAACCAGTAAGCAAAGATTGTGCTCCCATGAAGTAGCAGCAAGTTAAACTCAAGGGGTTGGTTCCCAAACACTCTAGTGAGTCTGTTTGTTCATTATTCAGACTGTTTTACTAAGTCCTGCTTGAGATGAGGAAGGCTTTAGTTGAGTATATTTTGATTCCTCCTTCCCTAAGGAGTGCATGCCGTGTAAAGATTAAGGCATCAGTTTATTGTACACATCCTGCTATTCTCAGGTCTCAAGATAAATAGGTAATGGCTGTACCTCTCCTTCTGAAAGTCTGTGACCATAAACTCAGCTTGCCACAGACTTTCAGAAGTGCCTCCTGCCTTCCTTCTGTATTGCTGCCTCATAGGTGACCAGGCCAAGCAACTTGCAGAAATACTAGGTGTGATCAGAAAAATCCTGAGGAGACAATAAGCTCAAGAGACAGAGCTGAAGAGACTAACATGATACTTTGTCTCAAGCAGAAGCAACAGAAATCACTCGATCTGTACCCAATATTTATAAATAGTAGACATCTCAGAACGCAGTGACACCAACCAAGAGATTTGAGGCCAAAAAAGATATTTTCCTTACGTTAGGTTAACAATAACAATCTATTTCTTAGCTTCTTTCACCTTTCTCTGAAGCATGGGCTGTAGTCTACTTCCTAGGGTGATGAGAGCAATGCAAATTAATACATTTCCTATTCAGGTGGGAATAAGACATGCTTGAAATGCTCTTTTTTCTTTCTCACTCATGTACCACTATCATGTGTTACATGATATCTATGTTGCATGCTAAATCCTGACTCAAGACCCAAGTATATATTACAGATTATAAATCTCACCTGTGATGTCCCTTTCCACAAGATCTAAACGCCTCTGTAACACCCCAGAACCAGATGACGTCCAGAAGTCTGGCAAAAGTTAGAGACCTGGTCACTAGCTTGGATGAAGGGAATATGAGTGGTTGTCGTCTCCAAGCTGACACCCACTATTCAAACAGACTATCTTAAATCTGAATGTCCAGCTCAACCCCTATGTGTGTTTGACTCTGAACTCCTTGTATATATGTGTGTGAATATATATAAATATACTCTGTGTGGATAAATATACTGTGTGCGGAGGAAAGACTACTTCATGCTAATTAATTTCAAATGTCAGTGACACCTTGCCCCTGGAGTTATTTTTGCCACCTCACAAGGTCAGTTCAGAAGAACCAGAGTTGGCACAGGCTTGACATGACAATCACTACAAGAAATATATTGTAGCTGTGCGGTAAATCTATGTCTTGTTTTATTTTTAAATGTATATAATTACCTGCCTTTGGCAAATACAACCCCCTGTGCATAACTGGCTTCAGTTTCCTGCAGTTTGTCAGATATTAAATTCAACAGTGTGGGAGACCCTGCTGGTGCCCTGGCTTCCAAACCAGCTGCAAAAATAGAGCTGGCTTCAAACTTTATTTCATTTCACTTATTCAGGTGCAACCCCTTCCTGGGTCCTCTGAAATTATGCAAGAGTCCGAACGAGGGAATGGGGAGAGGAGATTAGGCCTCAGTGTGATGTCAGACTAGTAATTCATTTTTTTTCATTTACTATAATTTTTAGGTACATAGGAGATGTTGCTACTTTAAGACAAAAAAATAATAAACCTGACAGCTCTTGCTCACTCCGCTGCTCGCAGAAGGTTGCTTAGCAACCCTGGGATGTGGGAGAGGGAAGGTTGCGGGAGTCAGATGCAAGGAGAGGAGTGGGTCCAACACTTCTCTGGATGCTGAACAAGCTGAGCTGCCGCTGATGACGAGAATCCAACAGCATTATGTGTCTTGCTGCCTGCGAGGGAGCCACGCTACTGTATACGGTCAGCCTAAGACCTACCTGCGATGGAGTGTACGGCTCCTTTAAAGATCAGTAGGACAACTTGTTCTTCTGGCTGATGTAATTATGTACCTCTAATGGGAAACTGCCTTGAGTGGTAGAAGCAACAAGGTTTAATTCCCAGCTTAATGGTTTAAAAGACTTCCCGCTGAAGAGGGGAAAAAAGGAGTTCAGTGAAGGCAGCTGCTTCTTTGAGAGTAAGGGAAGAGCTGTGAAGGAGCAGAATGCTATATGCTTGATGTTAATAGGGTAAAGTTAGCCTATTTCAAAGGTTTAAGTTTGAGATGCTGTGTGAGGAAGCTAAAAACCTCTATCAGCTACCGTAGAGCCAAATTTAACTCCAAAGTTAGGGGTGAAATGCCAGGGACATCTAGTGCAGTTCAGGTCGATTGGACCTTAAATGGGAGCGGAGCTTGATCAGCTGGCTGGAATCTCTTCCTCCTTTTAATTCATTGATCCTTCTCCAGAAACACCTGCAGCCATCTGACCCCTCCTAATTACTGGTGCTATAGGATGAATTGCCTTTATTTGACACGGCCAACCACTCACCTGTGCCAAACCCAGTACTTTCTCCCAGAGAAAGGGGAATGTCTTGCTCTTTGCAAGCTGAAGTGAATTAGCTTTTGGCCCAGCCAAAGGAAGCGTAGCATCTCTTTTCTCTGTAGTCTTTGCTACCCTCTTTCATGGTCTTCCAGATCTGCCACTTAGGTCGACCTAGTGCTATAGCTTTGTAAGAAAGACTTTTCTCAAAGGTCAAATCTGGTATCTGGGGAGTCTGTAGTCCCTTCATATCTCTGCCATTGGTTTCTCTGAGACCTCAGGAAGGCCAGTTAACATCCTTGTGCCTCACTATCGAAGTAGGGTGGAAGTACATTTCCTCCAAGTTTATAGTAGCCCTTTCTCTGGCAGGGACCTCCCTTGTATTAACTGAACAGAGAATTGCCTTTTTGCAGGAGGCCCCGATGCAATGAACCTCAGTCTGAAGTCTCTGGGTGCAGCTATCATGTGATAAAGTTATTCTGAAAACCCACTGCAACAAGGAGGAGGTAAAAAGAAGCTAGGGAAAAAGCAAATAGCCTTTTACTGAGCTTTAAGAGGAGGAATAAGAAAGCTTGTAGAGCCATCCTACACAAGGCTTGCTAGCTGTTTCTGCTGCCAGCAAGTAGAGATTTTCACAAAGAAGCAGATTTCAGAGTATTCCTTACATTATACCCTGCATGTCATCAGATGGCTTTGACATTTTCTGTACTGATGATGTTCCTGGTCACTGCAGATCCTATTAGCCCTGTAAGAACCTCCAACATATACCCCATGAACTGGGACACAGATTTAGTCTCAATGAGAAACTTCTCCTCCAATTGCGACACTGGCATTTCTCTTACCCTGAGAAATCTCTTTCTCTGTCTGCTGCTTTCTGGGATTGAAGCATCTTGCCCTACTTCACTTCAGGACAAAGTAAGATTTTACATGATTTTATTTAAATCAAAGCTGAACTCCATCCTGATTAGGATCAACACCTGTTTATATTTTTTCCTTTTCCTTAGGCAATGAGCTAGCAGGATAACAGGAGATGCTGATGATACGTTTATGTATGGTCTTATTGCTGTACAGGAAGAAATTGGAGGAGAAATAGAACCTGCTTTCTGACAGTCCAAGTTCAAGTACTCCTCAACTACTCTGTTGTTTCCTGTGTCTCTGGGCTGAGATCCTTCCTTCTTCAGGTCCTCTTACCTGATGTAGCAACACTACATGCCACTATATAGGTCAGTCCATCTATCTCAAAGAAAGCTGCTTTTTGGAGTACTCCAAAACATTTTTTTTTCCATACTGTCACATTGCTGATGGTCTTGGCATTAAAAAAGGAGCAAAAGAGTACATCTAGCATAAATGCAATGTTGTCACAGGTCCATGCTCGTATCTTCTGCTCTGAGATACCATCAGGTCCATGGTAAAATTTTTAGTGTTTTAGGGTCCCTTTGAACAGGGCTTGGTATGTTTCCAGAGAGCAAGCTCAAGGAACCGTGCACATTGATAACACAGCAGTTTCAAAATCAATGCTTTTGCAGGATGGTGTGCAAGTAGGTTTTAAGTCTGCAGTAGCATGGAGCAAAACAGCTGCTGTAATCCATCCTGGATTACTCTGCAGTGTGAGAAGCTAGGCATGCACACATTATCAGTTGCTGTGCTTCAAGTGAAGGGGGAAATTCAGCTTCTAGCTGGGAACCAGTGTCTTTCTAAAACACACTGACATGACCATGTCTTAAATTGGAGATGCATAGCACATCTGCCGTATTTATCATTTCTCTCTCCCCCCTTATAAAACCAAACTGTTTGTCAGACTGATTCCCCCTACCAAATCTCAGCTTTCTACTAGCTGCCATAAACCATTGAAATGATTCTCGGGTACTGCGGTGCATGAGGGATGGGTCCCGCCGTGCTGCTGCTCAAAGAACAATGCATCACCCGTCTTAGCTGAGATAAAACTAGATTATAACTTAGATACCCCTCTTCTGAGTGCATATCTCTAGTGCTCCTGACAGCACTGCATCACACAGACCAGATAGTGTCTATCCACCTCTAGCAACATGCTTTCGTCCTTGACCTTTTGGAATCGCAGCCTTTGCATGCCAAAATATCAGGCAAATGAAGTGAGACTTGTGCTCCTTAAGTCTTCCATCCACAGGAGCCATGAGAACAGGTAGGTGGAGATGGTGGGCACCTCAGCCAGGGTAAACTGAGGCACTAAACCAAATCTAGTGTCAAAGTATCAATCAGCCCATGCACTAAGTGGATGCTCACCTGATTTTAACAAGGCAGATGCTACTAGCTGAATGCTTCAACAGCATTAAGGGGTTGAAAATCAACAATAGTGCCTTAGAGGAGAAAGCCAGAGAGCAAGATGATGGCCAAAAAGGTGTATAGGCAGCTTCCTCTGCAGGAGAATATCAGAATTTCCTAACTTCTTGATACAAATATTATCAGGTTCCTGTTTAATCATTATGTGGTTTTGGTCGTTCATGTTCAGGATGTGCCATGCAAAAACTAAAGCATATGAATAGTAATTGCCACAGTGTTAATAAGCTTATGATTAACGCTGCTGGGCAGCTGGAAGAGAACCTTATTGGAATAATCGGTTACTGTGTTCAGTATAACAGTCCTTATATTGGAAAAGTAAGTAGTCATCTATCTAGGCTGTCTGGGAACAGCAAAATTGCTATTTACTCTCTGCCAAAGTCCTGGAAGGTCAGGCTGGCTGCTGCTAGTGTCAAGAGAAGCACTGAGGTCTGTGGGGTGGCAGTTTCTTCTGAGACACACAGAGGTGAGCCATTCCAGCAACAGAAGCTGCATCCCCCGATTACCTACACCTTGCTAGCAGGAGCAGAAAACATTAATTAATCAATTAAGCATGATTTTCTATGCCTCTCTCATGAGCTACCTACCCTAATTCTGTCTCTTGCACTGTATTTCCCTTTCTTGCTGGCAGTCTGGGCCCTGACTCTTAAGTGTGTTGGCAGCATAATTTAATGTAGTCTCTGCTACTGAGAAGCTTTTAACTGGCTCCATGTCTTGTGCAGAGCTGCATCTTCCACAGTCTAATTGATTTAGGTTAGAGGTTTATCCTCTGTGGAGCAAACTACAAAGTTAAAGAGAGATTATGTGACTTGCCCTATCTGATACGATCAGTAGGATTGCAGACACCCCAGATTCCCTTTCTTCTGGCTTTCTTTATACAGTTTTCCTCCATTGCTGAATCTGTGAAGACTGATGAGAACTCAACAACGTCCTTTCTGGTGTCTCTACCTCAGACAAAAAGGTAAATTACTCCAAATCAGTTTTTCTTTATTTCTCAAATAAATTTTGTCCCCAAACTCTGAACATCAAAGAGCTGATCTCTCATGTAGCCTGACTAGACTGACTATCCTAACAATGGCCGGCTTTGGCTGTTGCAGTGTCCGATCACAGGATTTGCAGTGCCTCTCTTGGCTCTAACAGATTGATCATCCTTAAAGATTTTAAAAAACCACTGCACTCTTGTTTTTCATATGCTTCTTAAAGCTTATTTCCAACATCCTACTGCATAAACTTCTTTTTCTAAAACTACCAAAGACCATTCTCAACGTCCCTGTTACCCCAGAGTGCTCACTGCGAATAGCTGCTAAAGGTGTTCCTTTCCACCTTCTCCAAATCCACCTTCTTCCTACAGGTTTTTACCATTCAGTATTCCCAGCTGGATCACACACATGGAAAACCCATTTGTAGCAATTAGATAAAATTACTTACACCTGCTCAGCAACACATTGCATTTTTATCTGCAGTAAATAACATTTTACCCAAAGACTGCATTCTAAACGAAAAAGGAATCCAAGATACTTCCCTCCCCTTGCCCTCTTCCTATTCCCTCCCAATTCCACTTATTGTTTGTGGCCTTCTAAGAGTCACCCAGTAGCTACTTTTTAATGTTAAATCCAGGAGAGTGTTCGGCTGATGGGTTTTTGGGTGAGTGTAATAGTGAACGTGAGTTACACCCATGGTGGCAGCCGGCACGGCACAGTTTCTGTCCTGCAGCTGTACACTGTGAGTAGCTGTGTCATTTAGCACCAACAGCAAGCAGAACGATTCATGCCCAGACTGGGCAAACAAGATTACTCTACTGCATGGATAGGGTATAATTCCTCAGCACTAGATATTTTTCCTCTTGCATGCCAGAGCACTAGAAGTTCAAAAGTGTTTAAGCAATGTAACACCTGAAGTTGCAAGTAGCAAAAAGTTAAAAATTGAATAGTAATAAACTGAGTTTCCCAGATAAAACAGCCAGAATCAAACCATACTTAGCCCATTATGTATTAATGCAAATTTAATAACCACTAAATCTTTCACTGCAAGTCATCAGTTTCCTTTAAATCCAGAGGCAGTTTACAGAAGAATAACGCTCACATGGACGTTGTTAAAATAGTAAACTTTATCGTAAACTTTAATGCCTTTTCCCCCACAACAACCAGCACTAAGTCAGGAAGAACTTTTGTCCCCATTTACTAGATGAGGAGCTTTACAGAGCAATTCCTTCGTTTGCCTCAGGTCACACAAATAACTGGATGCTGAGAGACCTAACTTGGCTTTCTAATAGCACAGTCTCCTCACATAACCATGAGATTATTCAGGGGTTGATTTGAACCTCTTTTCAGCCACTCCTTTTTAAACAGGCAAGACAGTATCTCTGCAGTGTGTCTCCACTGGACTGTATACCATAAAACCTCCAGCATGTTGTAGAATAAATGTCCATATCAACAGTTACCATCTCCTTTCCTTTCCCTGTAATCTGTTACAGCTTTTCCCATCCTGAGCCAGGAGAACAGGCAGGGAAAAACAGCAGATGTTCAGTCCTGGGCAGAAAATGAAATGGATGCATTTCCCTCCCTGGGTTTGCATTTCCCACTGTATTTGCATCATATCTGACTGCTTCTGGCATTAGATATGGCATGACTTTGTACCAACGTTGTCAAAGACCACACAAAAAAGACTAATGCTTTAGGGATTTTCCTCCTAGCCTCTCTCCAGTCTGATAGCTTTCCTATGTACCATATTCAGACTTATTTGCATTATAGCTTTCTTACCTATTTGAAAGATTTTAAATTTGTAAATGTCCTTTCTAGGGTAAGGACGAGTTCCTCTGTACAGAGAGGGCACCAGATCCTTTACAGAGATACAGGTATATTACATCCATAATGTATCAAAACACTCAATAAAAAACCCAAACAGTTCTCTTATGAAAAATAACAGAAAGATATCCAGTTGGTCTGGTGTGGGCTTACTCTTGAAAAACACGTACTGCATTTTGTCCCTGTTTCTACTAATGTATATGTATCTCCCTGTGTCTTCTTTCACAGTTGATCCATCTATTTTGCATATTTTTGTTATATATGATTCAGCACGCAATCTGCTGACTAATCTTCTCCAGGAAATGACAACCCACAGACCTCAGCAGCAGAGGAAGTGCCAGGAGATACTTTTTGGAAGCAGACATAAGGCTATTCCAAGCTACAGTGGAAGGCCACCTTTTTGGTAAAGCTGGTAATGATTTTCTTTCCAAGCCAGGCCAGTGAAGCCTCCAGAAAGACCAGATTTTTTCCAGGGTGTTTAAAGGATCTGATCTGATATTAATCATAATAATTTTGAGAGCTTCCACAGGGCCTGCTCCACAGGGCTGGTAGAGTGTGGGGAAGTTGTTGTTGACTTTGGAGGAAAATAATGAGCCTTTTTTAGGCCACCTGAGAAATCTGCCCATAAATACCTTTTTGTACCTTTTTTCTTGCTGTTACTTAAGTAGATTTGGTGTTTTCCCGCAGAGGTGATAGGTGCTACAAAGACAAAGTACATGCCATAAACATTCAGTACAAAACCCAATGACAACTCTGTAATATAATTAGCAAGAAGGTCCTTAATTGAGCCTTGCAGCCATAATAGGTTTACTTTTATTTTTTTGATTCTGTTCAACAGTTTCAACATTTTCCTTTGCTATTTATTTTCTATGTAGTGTCTAACAGCAAAATAATTACAAACTCTTCTTCTGCCTGTCAAAAAAATTAAAAAAAAAATAAAAGAAATCCAGAACCAGAGAAATATAAGGAGCCTACAAATTCATTTTCAAATATTAGGTTCCCCGGGCACAACCCTCACTCAGAAACAGAAGTCAAGTTACTGAGGGGTGTTTGTGAATGCTGAATTTCATTTTATTTGTGCTTGAATTTGTTTATGTTGCTTTTGGGCTCTTTCACGTAATGCCCCCGGGAGCTGAACTGGCATACTGTATATTTAAAAGAAATGCAATAAAAACAATTTAGCACCTTTCCCCTGTGTCTGCACTTGTTATTTCCTAGTCATAGGAGAGAATAAATCATTAATGTATATATTTATCTACTTATATTTATATGCATATGTATGTGTGGTTGTAGGGGTTTTTTTACTGACAGAGTCAGGATTTGCTGAGCTAGAAACAAAAACTTTGTTTCTAACAGGAGGAATCATTTTCTCAGAAACAGGATTTGCTGAAATAAGTTCAGGATACTACTACATTCAAAAGACTGTATTACTGTCTCTCTAATTTCTCTCTTTCCAGTACCATGACACGCTTTAACATGAAATCAAAGTTGACAGTTGTTGTAGGAAGTATAGTAGTGAGTAGTGAGTAGAAACTCACAGATTCTGTGTTAGAAACAAAATCTTACCTTATCATTACTTCTTATTGATTTGTATTGATTTGTTGATCAAATGTCAGTACTCCTCCTCTTTCTCACAAGGGCTTAACAATCATATAACAAAATGTAAAGTTTGACCGGCAGGACCTGTTCTATTTCTATGATCACAATACATGAACACAGTGAAAATAGCTGTACAGGATGCAGCAGTGGATCCTTAGCACAGACTTTTAAAAGGAGGTTCCTTGTGAAAAAGAGCATTAAGAATGATGGATCTCCTAGTGAATCTGGCTTGTGTTTGTGTTCTCTGCTACCTAGCAGTGAGCACCAGGTGAAGATTTCTCTATAATTGGGACTGTTATAGCTCTCTCCTATATACTTTGCTTGGTTTCTAATAAAACTCAAAATCATATGGCCACACTTCCTCAGCTGAGGACACTTCCTGATCTATCAGGGTTCCTAATGCTTGTAGTAATTTAATCTTTGAGACCTCTACCAATTGACCTTTTGTCTCATCTCATTGCAGTTGATTAATTAATTAATTAATTAAAATTTATTAGAGATGATGGTCAAATAGATAGAGAATTCATCCCCAAAGAGTGAATACATAAGCCCAGTTTCATTAGGCCACCAATATAAAAATCCATTTTGGTTCACTGAAACAAAATTTATAGATTTATTCTTTTGACTACCAGACCTTAATTCACAACCCTGCTGTTGTTATCTGTTGAGCTAAGAGCAGTTTATCATAGGTAGGCACAGCATAGAACTGGTTCAGAAAAGCAAGCAGACATTTAGTCCAGCAGTGTGATACATTGAGCAACTTTGAGTCAATATGTCATATGACAAATTATATCTGAGTATTTTCACTATAAGTGTATAAAAGAGAAAGTCATGTGGGTCCTTTATTTGGGACCTGAAAGGACAGAACAGTTGGTGTGAGGAAAGGGAGAAAGGGAAAATATTATAGCATAAACCACAGAATAATTTAGGCTGGAAGGGATCTCTGGAGGTCTGTAAACCAGCCCCCTGCTCAAAGCAGAGGTACCTGCAAAGTTAGATGCAGATGCCCATGGCCTCAACCAGTCCAATTTTGCAGCTGTCCCAAGTAAGACAATCCAGTGTCTCTGGGCAGTATGAGAAACCAGGCAAAACTGCCAGATGCTGCATACCCACTCCCTGATGAAAAGTAGACCAAGTGTGTTTACCTGGTATTCAGGGTATTTTTGTTGTTGTTTGCTTTCCTCACTTCCATAAGGATCTGAAATTTGGCTGCATCTGCACCTAAGACTTCCCTGGACATCACATCCTTGACCCGTTCTGCCTTGCTCACAAGTAAAAGGAATAATATGTATAAAAATATTATGTACAGCTCCTTCCTTTTGAAAGCCCCTGTTTTGCAATCCATTCAGGATGCTCACCTTCCTCCTGGCAAGCTGTTCTATGTCTTAAAAACATCGGTTAGAGCCAAATACTCTTTTTTTAACCGACATGGGAATTATTGGGCTGTTGTGCTCCAGTAAAGGATGTTTTCTTTATTATGGAAACCGGCAAGGATGGTGCAAGTTCACCTAAAATATTGGGGAAAGAACAGTTCAAAATATAGCTCAAGGAGGGAGCATCAATAAATAATAGACTTCTTTGTCCCTAATTGACCCACATCCTCTCCTTCAATTGGACAGGGAGCTGGATCAGAGAGTCCAGGTGTATGAGGAAATTCACATCACTTCAAACTCTTTTAAAATTACGTTACCACGCATCCTTGGGAGGGTTGTTAGATCTCCATGAATGAGCAAGAAGTACTTCACATTATATCAAGTAACTTAGCTGGGTAGAAGAGATCTAAATACAATTTCTGGCCTTTCTATTAGCTGCTGGCACAAAGCCAGTGAATCACTGTGCTGCTGTGTCTCAGAAAATAGGGGCATGGGGATTTGCTGCCTCAGACTGGGACAAAAGATATGTCTCATGCCCTAGTAAAATACCCAGCGGACTTGGAAATGCTCTTGGCTGTTTATACTGGTAACGATTGCACATGAGGCAATTAATGCTTCTTGTTTTGCTGTCCCCAGTAATACCTGCAGCACCATATTAATTGTTTCCATTTCGAACATTAGAAACAGATAGCTTAGCTGAGGCCAACCCAACCCACGTGAGCACAGATGAAACCGGCTGTTTAGCTCCATGCATCTGAACCCATAGGACTGACAGTCAATCTTACTCAAACTGTTAGCCAAGATCACCATACCACATACCATGTACAACCCTTTGCTCAACAAGGGTCTACTTTAAAGCTTTTGCACTCCCAGAGTTAACAGGTAACTCTTCGAATATATGAGCTCCAGCTCACAGGACTGGTCTGGAAGATAGAAGAATGATAAATGTATTCATACAGCAGACAAGAAATCAAATCAGTCTGCATAAAAACATATTAATAGGCTAGCACTGCGCATCTGAGTATTCTAGGGTGTGTATTTTTCCTTCAAGGAGGACCTTACACGTTTTGTTAAATCACTGATAAATATTTCATTGTATTTTCTGAAAAGGGAGGTGTCTGTTCCTCCCTGGCAGAGGAAGATCAAACTGGAGAACTGAGAAGCCGTGAAGGAGCTAAAGGGGAACTTTCAGTATCAGCTCCAATTGCTAATTTATTCTTTGATTAAAACTTCCTTAATATACAAAGATGACAATATCTATGGATTTTTTAGAACGTACAGCACTGAGGTAGGTTTGGAGAGCAGGTCAGTAAAATTTTCTTAAGGGGAGGAAGAGGGGGGTGGAAAGAGTGACTAGAACGCAAAGTAAGAAAGGGAAATTACTTAGGGTCTCCTCAGGGCTACTTTCATAGAAAATGAAAATGTGACCTTTGCTGGAATATACAATAAAGGCTTAGGAAATTAAAGCATCAAAGCAAGCACCTTTGAGTAAAAACTGGGGGAGCCGGGGTTACTGTACTGACCTTATACCAGTCTGCTTCCAGGGGAATTATAATTCCTCTTTAATCACCTATTGGTCACATACTAAAACCAAAACCACTTCCCCTTTGTTTGGGACAGCACGGGAGAATGATTATTTGTGTGTTTTTGTGAAAAAATAAAGCCATTTGAAGTGCAGGGTATATCACCCATCTTTGTGTTTCAAAAAAATCTTCCAAATTAAGATATTACCTAATAAATTGAATGGGTATAGGGGTAGGGTAAATACATATATATATGTATATAAATATAATGGGAATAGATGGGTACAGGGATGGCAAAGCAGCTGGCAGTATGGTAATGTGGCATACCACATACCACAATATCTAGATGACAATTCTATGTGATGGATTTATAAGGACTGGTTTAAATCCTGTACCTACTAAAACCTTCCAGATGTTCTAGAACCTCTGCTTTTTAAACCAGTTAATGAAATTGTGGAGAAAGAGTAGGAAATAATTTCAGAGGTAAATAAGAAATCTCATGGCCAGTCAATGGGAACAGTCTATTTAGTTTGTGAAATGTACAATGGAAAGATGCCTTGTTTACAATAAATGAACAATTTTGTGAGAAGAAAATGCCAGATCATAAAAATATTTTGTTCTGGTGGAGAACAGCAAATAGCTGAAAACACATTCACTGAGAATCAAGGTGTAAGTGTCTTACGCTGATAGTGGTAAAATACTGGAACAACCATAAAAGAACTGGGAGGTTTTCCGTTTCTGGATGACTTCAGTAGTGTGGTTGCTGTTGCCAAAAACTGGGTTT
>VZTM01016042.1:293-42783 GCA_013400555.1 Jacana jacana | reverse complement strand
ATGGGTAGAATGTGTTAAGGCTGCTGTGGTTGTAGTAGATGAGCTAATGGTCCCTCCTGGCTTCAGAGTCTATCAACCTATTAATTAGCAGCTAATTAGCAGCTGGTAGCAATAATAGGCTATTATCTTGCAGCAAATCAGCCAGCAGAAGAACAAGTAATACACACATTGGCACATTGTATCACTGAGTAATATTCATTTTTTAGGGGCCTTACTTGTGCTGTTTAGAATTAAGTGACATAAGTCTTCTGAGATGTACTGATCAATAAGCAGATTTACCCATATAGAAGAGTTAGTACAACCTGAGGGGACCTCCCCAGCCCCTGCTTTATTCTTGAGTTACAACACTGCCATGAAGGAGAAAAGCCACATGAAGTCTTTCCACTAGAAAGTTTTTGGGTTCGCTTTTGAAAGAAAAATGCAAAATTCACTTTACTACTTGAAAGTTAATAATAATCATAAGATTAAATCTACATTTAAGCAAATACTTTAATGTGGCTATGTTATTTTTGTAACATAAAAACCCCCATGTTTTTGTAACCTAAATTAAACTAGGTTAAAGTTTCGAGGTTCAAAGCTTTCCTTGGAAACATTAGTGAAAACACTTGTTTCAGTTTTCTCAAAATTCCTTGAGGGAGAACACCAGATTGTTCACCCACATCTGATAAACACTTCCTTTCTGTTTACTTTCATTAATTATAGTTAGCTTCTGGATGCATCCTGTCAATTGTCATCCTGGAAAGCTAGGGACAGAGCCAGGAAAAGAAATCTTAGCTTAGTCCCCAAAACTACTTCCTGCATTCTTTCCTTTGTCAAAAGGAAGACAGAAACTCCCCAGAAAGAGTCACCCTGAAAATCCATGCTAGGCTACACTCTGGACAATAAAAGAGATTATTATTATCCTTGTGAGAGGATATTAGCCTCTGTGAATGCCTACATTAGCGGTCACTTTTCTTGCGTATAGAAAGCAGCACTAACAATTTCTTCACTGGCAGGACTAACATCATTCATTAACAGACTTGAAGGCAGATGTCCTCCAGAAGCATCAAACTAAATCCACAGTACTAATGGACATTCATTAGCTATCTGATTTATTTTTTTCTGATTCTGCAGTTGTGGTCTAAATATCCCTACAATAAAAGCTGGGATTTGTACACACAATAGCTCTGAATTTTGCATGTGGACCAAGTCATCAGAGAGATCGATGCAGCTTCATCATCTATGCAAAAGCCAAACATTTTTCTGTATGAAAAGGGAAAGAAACAATGAAGAGATAAGAAATAGAATTCAATTGGGCTGGGTCCTGGCCCTATTGCTCTCTTATAGGTGTTACAGGTAATATACCTTTGCAATCCTCCTGTTAGTATGGAAGGGAAAAGTTAAAAAAAATAACAAATCAAAACCAAAACAAACAGTCCATTACAGAGGCCACAGAGATTTATAAAGGGATTAAAACACAAGTAAAAAAGTCCTGAGCAAAAGGAGGGTTGCCTTAGGTCAAAGAAAGCCTTTGCCCTAGAGTAGTAGTAAAGTTGTGACAAGCTAGTAAGAGCACTTTGGTGCTAGTAAGAGCACTCTGGTGTGAAGTGCTCCTGATCTCTACTGCTAGTTACCTGAAAGTCATAGAAGAAGTCTATTGTATTGTCCCATATAGTTTTAAATACTTCAGACAATACAGAAGCACCTGTAGAGAATTATTCTTCATTAAGTGAACATTCTGCATCACTAGTGTGCTTTTCCTCTAATATTTTGTCGCTCCTCCGGCTTCAAACTTGCAAGTTCAAGGAGGATCTATCATCCCTGTGGTTAGACAAAATGGGTTTAGACATTCTGGTAATTTCTTGACCGCTTGCACAGGTTTTTGAAGTTCTTCCAGGTTCATTAGACAGCTAAGAGTATGTAGTTGCTTTTGTTGTGTGACCCGACTCTCAGGTCTTTCACTGGATTTGTGAAATAGGCATATCCATAAAGAAGACTTTGATTTCTTCTTTGTTGTCTGTAAGACAAATAACACAACCCCAAACCACAATACAAAGTCTTTCATTAATCCACATTCTGCTCAGATGTAGAAGTAAGATACTACTGGGCAGTCCTGTTTGTCACTGTATTAAGGCTGCTACCAAGCCTGATGTTTTCTATCTTATTAGAGAGTAAAGGTGAGGTGTAGGAGGTAAAAAAAGGGGGGAGTAGAATGATGTGTTTTCTTTCTCTTAGGGGAAGACTGAATAAAGGAAAAGAGAACATTCCAAAAACAAAAGAGATGGAAGAAATGAAGAGAGAGATGAAAAAGTAAACATGAATTGACAGGAAAGAAGCAAGAGTATTGTTACTACTTATCCCTTTTTAGTATGTGTAGCTACCATCATCTACATGATTTAAGGAAAATGAAAGCCAGATTTCTAACTTTGGCTACGAAAGATTGTCTTGCACTATTTTTAATACCAAGAGAGTTCATTTTCAATTGTACTGAAAAATGGTATGAAGGGAATATAAGGCATGAAATTCTGAAAAAAACAACTCACATAACAACCTCACAAAATTAATTGCTGCACAGCATGAAAATATTAGGCTAGACTACCCAGTAGATAGACTGGAGAGATACCAAATTCGAGAACACAATTACTTCAGGGTGAAAATGTCAGAGCCTATTGTACTAAAATAAAAATTCCATTGGTTATGGCAAATAATCACCAATTCAATCAGAAGTATTTTGTCTATTATCCTACTGTATAAACATCACATTCATTCCATCATTCGACTGTATAATCACTGCCCTTGTTTACATAGCTTGCATTGGGCAGAATGTGATGATTTTTTTTGCCAAAATATAAAGCACTACAGGCTTATTAAATCCTAGCTATAAACTCTTTCTTGAGGAATAAAAACAAGCTGCTTTGAAAAGCTGAAATGGCTGTTGGCTCACCCAAAGTGATTTGTAGGGAACAAGGGAACATGCACAGAATGTGGTATTGCACAGAGAGCACCTGCTTCTGCAGCTGAGCCAAGGTTGGGTGGGTGGGAGCTGTAGATCACACTGGAGTGAGGACCGGGCAGGACCAAGCACACTCTCCTGGTTCCCCAGAAAATACCAGGGTAGGTCCAGTGGTGAACTTCACCCTTGCTACCTGTTCACGAGTCACACTATTTCCCTGAAAGTCTGAACTGCCATTTCTATTTCTGCAAGACTTCACTCATCCTAGCAAATGCATCATTTTGATTATTTATTGTTATAGCAGAGCAGTGCCTGGTGGCTGGAACTGAGGAGGCTGCTGTTTCAAACCAGGCAACATAAACTTATACAATGAGAAAGAAGGTCTGTGCTATTTCTGCCTCTTTCCCACTACCTAAGACAGCATACACTTTGGGTGGCATGACAGGGAATAGGCTATTTTCTGACTTTCAATCATATTATGATTTCATCTGACTCTGAATCACTCCTCTTCTTGTAACTCAAAAGGTAAGAAAGGAAACAGAAGTGCCATTCCCAAGGTCAAACTATAAATCTGTGGCAGATTGGAATAGCAAATATCCTTCAGCCTCTTGGTCTGTGCTCACAAAGAAAGACTGTGCAGGACATTTATATTTTCCTTTCATCATGAGCTTCCTAGAATATTCACTTTCCTACCCATACAGTGTTGTATATCACAATGCAGAGACCTTCTGTGGTTACTGTCAATTTTGTCAAGCATCAACAGCTGTCTAAGCACACATGGATTACCATGATGGAGTAATCCCTGTCAGGAGTGTGGTGGATGCTGTGTCTCTGGCATTGAACTACAAGCATGCTTTTCCCTCCCTCCCACACTTTGTGTTCTTTGAAATGAAAAACTTGAAATATAGAGCATGGAAAAGGAGATAATTTATCCAATTATTTTACATTCTGAAGTGTCATTGTTATGTCTAACATAAAGAGAAATTGTTAATATAATTAAATATTCAAATGTTTGGCCTTAATAATATCATATATTTCTTTTGATCACAGAAAGCCATGCACCTTTCACATGAACATTTGCATTAAAATAAATCATGTAGTGCTATGCAAAAGCTATGTAAAACACAGATCAGCACATCAAGGGGCTTTGGCAATGCCATGTTTCCTTGTGGTTACTACTGGAGAATGGAGGTGAAACACCCTGATTTTCAGTCTTGATCTGTCATTTTCCTACACTTTTTGCTCTAAGACTCAGTGCTCTTATCTCTAAGAGGGGATAACAGTGCTAGTGGATCAGGAGGCTTAATGAATCTAAAAGTTCTTTGGAGCTTCTTGGATGAGAGACCACAGAAATTCAAAGTACCATTACAAAATCTCCCAGTGCCTGCTCCACTGAGGAGATAGCTGAAAAGCTGTTTTTCCCCTCCCAGTTTTCTGTAGAGTAAGTGACTGAGCAAGAGCCTTCAAAGGGTGGAGTCGGCAGGTGAAAGAACTAGAGAAGGCCTTTGCAGTCAGTATGAAGAAAGGAAAGTGCCCTGATAGCTTGGCAGCCTTTGCAGCCTCTTCAAAGAAGGGCAGGAGTCATCTTGGGCACATAGATAGGTCTCCAATCTACCTGACTGGTGCCATATCTGGAGAGTACCACAGAGTTATGAGCTAGGGCATTTGGAAAAGGTAAATAAAAGGAATGAGACAAGACTAGAGATTAGTGTGACTCCTTTTCTCCCCAGAGAGATATCAGAGAAAACAGAGGCAATCCCCTCTCCCCAAATTCCCAGATATTCTGCCTTAAGCCTTTCAATCAAAGATTGTCTGGCTCACTCTTTCCTTCCTGTGGGCTGATCACCCCCCACTGATCAAAGTTTGTGCACTTTTTCCTGGACAGAGAACACCATTAACCTCATGAGGAAATGTTTGCCTAGCACAGCATAGGCATTTCCCTTTTCCCTCTAGAAACAGTGGGGGAAACAATTCTTCTGCCCCCATACAATACGCAACTAATTTCCCATTAAGTGATGAAGGCAATCAGGTCATTGCTCTAGGGAATCCCTTTGTTTTAATGCTTCAAAGCATGTTTCAGACTTAAGAGTTTACACCGTATAATGCCTTGATCTTTTACCACACTTTGGTGTGCTCTTCTCAGAGTCATTAAACAGCTTTATTAATAGATTCCTTGGGTCAGATATCATTTAAATATGTGTAAAACTTGATTAATTCACACAAAAGCGATGACAATAAAGCATTCATTTTATAGCAAATTAGCTGCAATTAGAATGAGGCCTTGTCTGTTTGTTCTCTGAAGGATAGTTAAAACTTTGTGATCAGAGATAAACATTTAAATGCACCAATAAAGTTTTCTTTTTTCCCCTCCTTCCAGAAGGCTAATACTTTGAAGGCCATAGGAGTCTAACAACCTCCAGCAGAGCACAGTGTTGCAAAGTCTCAAAGTAGACAGATCTTTAGGTGAAACTGCAGGGGACATTTTAGACTGACAAAGGACTTGTACTCAAATGTGCCCAGAGCTCCGGTAGTAGCATAGGATCTTTAGTGATCATTAAGGCAAAGGGACTTTCATTTTGCTTCCCTTATGTCCAGGAGCAGAGCTGTTTCTAATGAAAGACTACAGGCCTTACAGGTCTTTCAGAAGACTTTTTGGCTCAGATACACAAAGGAGTTTGGATTTCACAATCCTGAGCTACTTTTTATCACTTACTGTGAATTTCTCTGGGCTGTCTGTCATATAAATAACAGCCTGATTAAACCCGTCACTTGTAGAGGTTGTCACATCCTCAACAAAAGGCTGTGGGTTTCCTTTGAGAATCTGGAAAACAGAAATCAGGGTTGTTCCATGTACACAAATTCTCCTAATCTAAATATTCCTCACACCCTTCTCATCCACAGCCAGATGATACAAAATTGTCTTTGACAAGATGACAGATTCCCTAGACAAACGGGACCAGTGGGTATAGTTCATCTCAACTAGCTTCCTTGTAACCATACTGGGGAGATAGGGACTGGATGGGTAGGCTTCAAATTGGGTGCAAAACTGGCCGGACTGTCCAAATAATGCAATAATTTCAAGTTTAATTGATACCCAGCTAAGAGTGGTGTTCCTTAGGTGTCATGGGTCAATACCATTTAACATCTTCATTCATGATCTATTTGATGGGAGAGAACACATCCTCGGCAAACTAACAGGTGTTATCTCTTAAGGGGAGGAGAGGGAAGTGTTGGTGGCCTGGAGGATAGGGCTGCTATTCGGAGGGACCATAGCAAGCTGGGAAAGCAGGCAAATGGGAACTTCAGGAAACTAAAAAAATTAAAATGCAAAGCCCTGCACCTTGCAGAGAATATCTTCATCCAACATGGTAAGCAGGGCACTGACCGCACAGGGAACAGTTCTGCAGGAAAGGGCACACAGATCCCGATGCACAACAAATTGAACGTGTCAGCAAGGCACCTTTATAACAATGAAGGCTGAGTACTGGTCTGTATTAAAAAGAGCACAAATAGATCCAGGGAACTAGTTATTCTTACCACTTGGTCTCTGGAGTAGTATCCGGTTTTGGGCCACCCATGCAAGTGAGACAGACAAACTGAAGCAAGTCCAGGAAAGAGACACGGATCTGTCAGACCTATGCAAGGAGACACTAAGGAGAGAGCTAACTTGGTTTCAAGAAAAGAAGCAGCCAGACTTCAGCTTGCAGGGAAAGAACAAGGGATGGCAGCCACAAGCTGCAGCATTGGGGATTTCACTGATTGAGAGGGGAAAAGAAAATCCACAGTGGCAGTAGCCCTGAAACAGACTGCCCAAGAGGCTCTGGGTTATCCTTCCATGATGATTTGTGAATTTAGCTAAATAACACCTTGAGCTAGCTTTTCTGTCTTTGAGCCCTGCTTTGACCTCCAAAGGTCTCTTGCAAGCTGAATTATTCAGTGATTCTAAAAACACCATGGACTTCTTTCCCTCCTTTTCATCCTGTTTTTTATCTCAACCAGTTCAAAGCTGGCAAAGCAAAATGCTATCATTAACAGAGACAACTTTAAGTACTAATTAGATAACCAGAGCACAAATTCCATTTCTAAATCAAAAGCTCACTAAGGCAGGTAGCTACTTACCCGTATGATCACTCGAGGAAAGATATGGAATGGGAATTTACTTACTCATGTGATTATACCTTGCTCAATCCAGAATGTAGACTTTTTTCTTATGTACAGAACATTAGAAGTTACATGCAAGTACGCATGAATTCCCAGTAAGCTTTCCACTTACTACTTCATGCAAGTTGGTACAAAATCCCCACTGGAACAAGGCAGGGCTTCTGAAATTGGAGAATAATGTTGCCTTTTCAACTGATTTTGAACACAATGACTCATATTCTACACTAAAGTAGCTCCGTTATTTCAGTATTATTGTACTAGTAGGAAAATCTCTTCTCAGAAGAAGAAATAGTTTGACAACATGGGTTTACCAGAAGATACAAAGAATTACACCATTAAAAGCAGGCATCTATTGTAAAGCAATTTTAAGGTGAAGAACCTCTGTAGGCTGATCCATCCTATCCTGAAATAAATGTCTAGGTTGAGAGGAACCTACCCTCATTCACTGGAAAAGGAAACTTGACATCTAGCCTATAATTTACACTTTAGATCTAGGTAGCTATTCAGAAGTGTTACAAAGATAATTTTCACTGTAGTAGTTGTGAAGTGGTTGGTGAAATAGTGAGTAAACTCACCAACTTGTTGTTCCAAAACAAGCAGTGAGAAGCTCTATCTCCTCTATATATTGCTAAAATTAAACTTAGGTGAGCTGCACTCTTCTGCATTTACCCTTGATTACATCATTGATTTGATGTTGGTTGCCAGCGAAGCTTATTAATGAGCTCCAGTATTTATCACCAGAACTGAGTGAAATGAGTTCACTAGCTTCGTTCCAAACCTGGTGCATAACACACAGGCTATCCTCATTGTAATTTACATTATTTGCATTATTGGCAGTTCTCCAAACAATACGGTATTAGGCTGGGAATTGCAAGTCGAGCATATATTTGCTTTAGTATCACGTAGGCAATTATTCATTGCAAGGAAGGATTTGCTTTCTCAGTTTAGATATGACTCTGGTTTAAAGACCCTTAAAAAAAAAAAATCTATTTCAAATTGAACTGCTAAATTTACTACTAGGCAGAAGTTCAGAGCTAGAAGCTAAGGGGTTGACTCATGAAGGTAAGCCAAAATTGGACGCCCTTGTATTGAGCCTGTCAACATATTGATGCTTGTTAATGCCATATGAATCTTAGTTAATAGGTTTTCTAATTCTTCTTTTTGTTTGTTTTGTTGTTTTTTTAATCCTCTATTGTAATCTAAAGTCATTACCTGTAAGGAGACAACAAAGAAAGTAAATCCAGGAGTTGAGAAATGACCATAAATAAAACTGTTCCTTCACTGACCTTACATGACCTCAGCATTCAAGATGGGTTTGGGTTGACAGCTTTTCATTTGGAGTCAAAAATCAAGTTCCCATGTCAAGACAAGAATCTTCTAGTACAATTCTAATAGGTCAATTCATCTCTTTTACAGCAGAGGAAGAAAGTGTTTGCCTGATACTGTAAGTTTTAAAGACCTAATTATTTCCTATGATTCAAGATTTGAAGAACATACTCTGAGGGATGTGGGAGGACTAAGGGATTCCATGCATAGGTGTCACCTTATCCCACAATATGCTTAACCATGGCTTCCAGTTGTTTTAGGACCTCTGGAATGACTGATAAGAATTTTGACCCACATCCAGGGCTTAATTTGGGAAGCTGGCTGAAGCCGTGCACTGACAATTAAAGATTATAAATAACTAAATCAGTTATCCTGACATCGCTGTTTGTTTGTTTCCCTTTTATTCCCTCCTGCATTCTCCCTTTTGTGTAAACATAATGTTACTTAATCAGCAACCGGTTTACCTTGGTTTTCTTTCTATAATAGATCAGCGTTACTGAACAAAGCAGAGGTAATAGATGAGTATACTAATTGGAGATGTCAGGGCATTGGGGATTTCATTAATGACTGAGAAATGGACTGAGAAACATCAAACGCTTCCTCTCGCCTCATCATGCTCCTTATCTGTGGAAAATTAAAAGCTGGTTAAGCCCTTCTGTATTTTAGGAGAGCTTAAAGTTGGTTCCAAAGGAGAGATCTTGACAGATCAAGTAACACAGAGACTGTGTTTATTTTGTCAAACAAAATATTAGAATAGAACCAAAACCAATCTGTGAGAGTGCTTTATTTTAAGACTGAATTTTACAAACCCCAAAATAACCAAAATCTCCCCAGAGAGGAAATTGACAGATAAGCTATCTGCAGAAAAAGATATTTTAATGCTTTACAAACCTTTCAAAAGTCTCTTGGCCACTCACAAAATGGAGGAACAGAGGGAGCAATGCAGGATTTCATGCAACCCTGCTGAAGCAATGGACTGGGAGGAGAGAACCACAGGTTGGTCTGTGAGCCCCACTGCTGCCTGACTGTCAGAAAAACACCATTCCCTTCCTAAACCATCACTCTTTGCTTTCTAATAATAAAACATTGATTCGCCACTCTCCTTTTTATAAAATGTTTTGATATTTGAAGAGAAAAAGCATTGCACAGGCTGGATTCTGCAAACCTTCAGTGTATAAATCAGATTCGCTACAAAGTGTGGTTTATTGAAAAAAAATCTGATTCACTGAAACTGATTGCTTTTGTTGAAATATATCAATTGGACAAAAGTTCCCTCAAGTCAGATGGAAATGCAGACAAGTGAGCACGAAAGATATCTCATTCATCATTTTCCACTGCCAGAGCTGCTCCCCTTCATCTGAATAATGGATTGCAGGAGGCTGACTTGACAATCAGCTTGGCTGAGACACTCAGGTGTCTCAGAATAAAGTTCTCCTTTTAAAAAGGATAAAAAGAGATTAGGTCCTGCATCTCCCCGTTGCCAGCTGTGCATGTGAACTTGAGAGCTTTGGCATAGTTTGCTCTCACAGTGTTCCCAGCGTTGGGCAGGAGACGAGCTCCCACCAAGCTTTTTTTCAGCTGCACAGTGAAAGGTATGGTTGACTGAGCTCTGAAGGATCAGCTGTTCATCAAGCTAATTTACTGCTGCTATCTTTATTAATAGGTTATCTATTTTTACCTCTGTTATGTCTAGGAGGTTCTAAGAAGAAAAAAAATACCTTTTCTAGTCAGCAGAAATACTGTAAAGATAGAGGTTTATTGTGAAACTGTTCTGGAATGGAGATGGAATTGAAGAGTTCAGTATAAACAGCCCTGGATAGCATTTCATTATCTTTGGCATTTCTGTGGCACCAGTATGAGCCAAGACTATTAATTCACTATAAAATTCATTGGAAAATAAGTCTTGGGTTTTTTTCATAAAGGTCTGTCTTAAATTCAGAAGAAGTTTAGTAATCAGACTTCAATCTTCTGATGTTCTGTTTTGATTGTTGCTACTTGAAGTTACTTGTTGGATGCCCTTTTAACACAACGTGATGTTACAAAGAACTCAGTTGCAATGACTTGTGCCCAAGAAGGCCAATGGCATCCTGGCTTGTATTAGAACTAGTGTGACCAGCAGAGGTAGGGAGGTGACTGTCCCCCTGCACTCAGCACTGGTGTGGTCACACCTTGAGTCTTGTGTCCAGTTCTGGGCACCTCAACACAAGAGAGACATCAAGATGTTGGAGTGAGTGCAGAGGAGGGACACGGAGCTGGGGAAAGAACTGGGGTGTAAATCTTATGAGGAGCAATTGAGGAAGCTGGGACTGTTTAGTTTGAGAAGAGGAGGCTGAGGGGAGACCTCATAGCTCTCTACAGCTACTTGAAAGGACACTATAGAGAGGTTGGTGCTGGTCTCTTCTCTCAGGGAATTAGCGACAGAACAAGAGGGAATGGCTTCAAGCTGCAGCAGGGTAGGGTTAGGCTGGACATTAGGAAAGAATTCTTCCCAGCAAGGGTGGTCAGACCCTGGAATGGGCTGCCCAGGGAGGGGGTGTAGTCCCCATCCCTGAATGTGTTTCAGAGTAGATTAGATGTGGTGTTGGGAGATCCGGTGTAGGGGAGAACGTTGTAGAGTGGGGCTGATGGTTGGATTCAATCCCAAGGGTCTCTTCCAATCTGAATGCTTCTATGATTCTACAACTCAACCAGCAGATAAATTTGCTCCCAACTGTAGGATAAAATTAGATCTGTTCTTGGAAAGTGACCATTCAAAAACTCCTGGTCCCTGCTAAGAGTAAGTATTGTTTGCATTTTAAGCATCAGTCTTCTCTCCAGAGCACTGTTAAATCTCTACCTTGGTGACAAACCTTTCCCTTTCCAAGGCAACATAACAGATTTTTGTCTCAGAAGTTTGCAGAGATTGCCCTCACAGCATTTCATTTTTCCAAGAAGAATGTTCAGAGATTAACTAATCAATTATTTTTTGCTATAAAATAATAAATAATTTTAAAAGGAAATGCTTTTCAATGAAAAAGCATTTCTGGGGAAAACAATCTTAATTTCTAATTGAGATTTTCAGTGAAAAGAAGGAACTTGCAACAATAGATTTTCTTTCCTCCAATTATTAAAGTAAAACACCTGTCCCGTAAAAAAAACCAAAAAAAACCCAACAAAAAACCCCCATTGTTTCATGTAATACATTCAAAATTACCTGTTTGCTCACTGGTTTAATGGAAAAAACAATATTTTTTCCATTGAGGTTTTGTTACAGAATTAATTAAACCATATTGTTGAAATTAGTTGGACCTAAACTGCTATTGTGGAACCTTGTCCTGTCACCAGTGAATAATATTGTTGCTTACAGTGAATTTTTTTTTTGCTAGCCTTTTTTTTTTTTTTTCTTATAATTCCAACTTTCACAGCTAGTTAACAGCGACTATGTTAAGACTTATTGGAAAGATTAATAGTTATTTTTATGAGTCTTCCTCTATGAATATATTTTTTTCTCTCCTAATAATAACTGAAATGTGCAAAATATCCAACAGAGATAAAGAAAGAAGAAAAAAAGGCCACACATTATTGAACAGTTTAACACCATGAAAAATATCACAAAACAGCCCATAATTACAGAAAATCAAATATAAATGAGCCCATAAAGCGAACTTCTTTCTTTCAATATGCAGTCGGGGAAGACGGGAAAAAAACAACCCAAAACTACGTGAGCTTAAAAACACATTAATGCTGTAATTCTGCAAAACTAAACTTTGTAAGGCACATGATTAAAACTTTTTGGGAGTCTAAACAAAGCTATAATTTTTTCCATACTGAATAAAAGCATGCAATAAAACCTACATAAAATAAGAAGGGCCTGGTTTTGATACACTGGTGAGCCCACAAGTGTATCTATACGTGCTCCTTTATAACAATTCGGGCTTCTTTAAGTACTTGAATAATACATTATGGTTTCAGATGAAAATCATGTTGCAAAGGAAAAACATCACTGTAAGCTACAAAATCAACAATTTCTAGCACAGATGAAGGAATCTTTTTGACTTGCAGCCTTCTATACCTTTCATTTTCAAGGTTAACCTTTATAGGGACCATCTTTTCAGTATGCAAATTCAGTCAGGCTAAATATGATATCTTGATAGAAAATGCAGCCCTCCCCGATGTAGGATTTATCTGTATAGTATGAAGTATTAAAGCACTGGGTTCTTTTAATCTTGGACTTTTATGATGCATATATAAGCCACAGAAAAGGAGAAAAAGCTCTCTACGCACTTCAGAAACAACTTCATCTTAACTGTGAACTTTTAGCATCCTCCTGTCAAAAGGGGCTTGCTTCAAAGAAGGTGTTCCCAGCCATCTGCTCACAAGGGACACTGTCAGCTGGCAAAGTTGGTTGGGTTTTGTTGCTTTAATTCAGTTTCAAAAACTTCAGACTTTTCAAATCAGGCAGCAGATGCAGAGTAACGAATTTGTGTCTGTCAGCCCACTATTCCCCAATGGGATGCCTGTGAGCATGCTGATTATACATATGCAACTAATTAGGACTACGGTTAGGAGTAATTAATGGACTGATTTACCTCCAGATCTGGTTAAGTGGCAACCTCGTGTGCACACAGAGTAGCAGACACTGCCCTGTGATTTCTCGCTGTCTGAGTCTTGCCAGCCAACCTGGAGTGGTCGGACTTCCCACCTTAGTCACGGATTGCCTCCTAGGTTTTGTGAAAGGGGGAAGATTCTTCAACGAGGGGTGTGGGGACATAAACTGCACCCTCATTTTTTTGATGGGAAGGAATGGCTGTTTCTGAGTGTAAAGCCCGTTTTTCTGCTTTGATTCCTTTTCATGAAGTGCTAAAGGCCTCTGGTGCTGTTTTAACAGCCTGTCTGGCTGAACATAAGCAGCATACTTTTGGCAGAGTGTAGAAGCCCCATGTAGAAGCTTCATTTCTAAAGACCCTTGTGTCTGTGGTGGCAACTATATCTCACATGTGGTGCTCCTTACTTCAGCCTGATGATGAGGAAGGTCCCTGCACCAGAGTGTCCTGATCAAGTCCAAGCACAGCAGCTGCTCTTTTGCAAGGCAGCAAAGTTGGGATGGAAGGAGTGTGATCAGCAAGGACAATGTGTCTAGTGTTCCTGGCATTTGTTCTTAAAGTCCAAAATGGCACTTGCCAGACTTGGACAAGAGAAATGTTCCCTGTGTAGGACAGTAGGGTACGTAAAAAGCACTTCTGCGTTGCTTCTGTGTACCCCTCCCATGGTCAAAATGCAGCTTCCTGCATTTTGGAAGAAGAGAAAATATAACCTGCACTCCAAATTCCTTTATTAACCTTCCCAAGGCCCTGAAGTCTCTTTTGATAACCCTTGGGCTATGTGTTGCCACCTCATCACCAGCCATATGGAAGAGCAACAGCTGCTAATAATCTGAGAGCTGTACCAGGCATGGAAGATTCCTAGTGATATCCCTGACCCTGGACGCAGGAAGGCAGCAGACTTCCTTAAGAAGAGGGTCTATCTGGCACCTTGCCTCAGAAGGGAGTCACTCACAACTACAACCTGCCTCTTTTTCCTTCTGGAGATGGTTCTTAAACTGAGGGGTAGACTTTTCTGATCCTGGCAACTTTTCTGGTGCAGTCAGACTATCTTCCACTTTGTCCACGGACTGTCCTACTTCCTCAAGAGCCTCATACTTTCTGTGCAGAGGCACCTGGTAAGAGGAGGTGCATGAGAAAGTTGTTCACTTGCTCCCCCTAGCCTAAATTTGCCTCCATTCACAGCTCTCCTTTTGGCACTGCCTTCAATCTAGTAAGGGGACGATACTGGATCTCCTTTAACTTGAACTTTCTTTGGTGGCTATTCCAGTTTGTCTCTAAGGGAGCTTAAAGCCTGATTCCACCAACCTATTTCTTTCTCACACTCTCTAATGCTCCATAGCCTTTCTAATTCCTCTTTTAGCTCTGCCACCAGGTTGAGCTGATCATCCACCTGATTGCACCTCACACAGCTGTCACTCGTCTACCATCCATTAGCCACGAGAGGTTATGGTGCTCCCTGGAGCCTGTGCAGTTTGAAATGTGGGGGGTTACAGGTTTTCATGGGAGCTCTGTCTATGTGGTTACATCTCTTCTGGTGAGTGCAGGGAATGCAGCTTTTTGCTGTGTAGAGACCATAGCTAAGTTCCCTCTCCTTGGCTGAACTCCTTTCTTGAGCTGCCATCACATGAGCTGCTGACTCCTCCTGCTGCCCTGGAAAAGCTTGGGAGAAGCCCCCTTCTGCTGCAATCACCCAGCTCTGCTGATGAAAGAAGTCGGTAAGTCAAGTGGTACAAAACCAGTCTTTGTTCTGCTTGTGACAAAAGTGTGTGTTTGTGATGATCTGGCATTACTGACTGTTCGAGAGCAGCTTCAGTGACCAGAGAGCCAATGGCTTTGTCTAATACCTTGTGCTTTGGGTGGGGAAAAGCAGTGATCTGTGCTGCTGACTTCACAATGTTGGCATCAAGTTTGTTGTCTAATGAGCAAACTTTTTATGCAAAAGAATGAAACTGTTATCGTGCCATCCAGGCTGTGGAACAGCATTTGCCTTTTTGCCCCAGACATTGGTGGTTTCTAGTCACCATTTCATCTGAGCAACATGATGGGCAAAGCCTGACAAGCACTGGTTCGGGTTCTTCGAAGCTGAATGCCTCTGAGCAAAGCATTTCTAAATTTAAGGCACAAGAATAAAAACACAGTCTCAGAGGATGTGAAGTACATCAAAGCCTTCACTAAATGTCTACCGAAAGGATAAAATTACCGTTTCCATCTTTACTATAGAACAGTGCTTATGTATCTATTTAGTGGGCATATTGTCCTGTACCATCCTATGTGATCTATTTATTGGGGCTGGAGTTGTATGTGCGCTAAAAACCATGTCGATGTTTAAGTACTGCACTGAAATGCCATATATTAGCAACACATTTTAAAGGATTTAAAGCACTAGAAGGTCCAAAGGATGATTACGAGACTGGTTTGCAGAATGATTTAGGAAAATACTTTAATCAAAGAATTTCTTAACTGCATGCCAAAGATACATCTTTAACTGTTTTATTCAACTAGGTCTTTTATAGAAGTCCCTGCCTATCTCAAAGTGTATTAGACACAACCCAAAGTTAATGTGAAGCCTACAAATAATTCAATCAAATCTATGCTAAAGGACATTGCTGAATCAGGGATTTAACAGGCAAACAGTTAAACAAAAGAATCATGTGCATGGCTTGAGCCGGGAAGCAGGAGGCAAGAATACAGAGTTTTTTTCACAGCTCTGCCTTTGGGAAAGTGAGATTAATCTCTATACTTGTAATAGATTTTGAGCTTTGCTTAAACACTGTTGTACCTCAGGCATCCCAGACATAATTAGAAATAGTAATCAAATGTCAGCCTTGTGCTTATTGTACTTAGCAATTGTGAGATTTAGTTAATTAGTACATTTCATTTGCTTTGGGTTCCTTGGACAATGAAGGTCATGTATCTACTTAAATGTTTAGGAAAATGTAGGTCATTATTATTCAGATGTTCTTGAAGTTTTCATTATTATCAGTCAGTTATAGAGAGATGAGGAGGACTGAGGTGGTAATAACCACTCCAGCTGTTAGTGTGGCCACTAGCTCTTAGAAAAGATTAATTCAGTCTTTCTACTATCAAAATGCTAATATTTTTTTTAAGAGGAAAAACAATGACAAATTTAAAAGTTCTGTTTAAAAGTTCGGACAAGCTCTGCTGAAGACAGTGGAGGGAAGACATCCAGGTCACTTGCAACAGGTCCTGGACATGGATTCTTTGGTGCCTTGAGAGCACAACCAAAGCTCTTCCTACTGTTTGAGGCATAAATAAGGTTTATATTTCCCATTATCTCTCTAGCTCCTAAAACATGCAGGCCAACACCCCCACCTTTAGCACAATGGGATACTGTGGAATAATCTGTCTTGCATTTATATGGCCACTTACTTGAGATTTCTCCTTGAGACTTCTCAGTCAAATGTGGTTAATATTAACCAATGAATTCGGTAATGTCAGTGAGGGGAGAGATGGGAACAGGCACACTGGGGATACCTCGTTTTCCCTCAAAGAAAACAATGAAAGAAATCTCTTAACCTTTCTCTTCCTTATCCATCAGTGTTTCAAATCTCTTTGTCCTTTGAGTGACTATTTAGCTTCATAAAAAAATGTCATATGCACTTGGTTTAGTTCCAGAATTCAGATTCTATGTTAAAACTAACAACAGAAATGGCCAAAAAGCTAGGGAGGGACTTGCAGGGGAACTGAAACATTTTTAACATTTGATTTCCCAGATAGTAAGCAAACGCTGCTTGCTAAGTCAAATAGTGGAACAGCTCAGCAGAAAAAAATGTAACCAGTCAGCACCATTTTCTCCTCCAGGACTTATATCTATAATGATAATCAAATGTGTACAGGAGTTCATGTGGGTCCAATCCTAATTTTGGTGAAAAAGGCAAACATTGCAAGATGCAAAACAGATGAAGGAATCAAATATCGATGGGCAGGCGGCAGCAAATTCAATTCTGTGAAATTTTTTGGCGTTTTTTGCTTCTTTGAGCCTTGGTCTGGAAAAGGCTTATGCATATTAGTAGGCTACTTAAGCTCATCAATTTCTAGATTTTAGGATTGGAACGACCCATTATCATCATCCAGTGTGACCTGCAGAACAGAAGCCAGAGAATTCCAGCCGATAATTTTTGCACTTCAATAAGCTGCTTATTGACTTGATCCTTCAAAATGCTGAGCTTTCTGGCCTCAGTCAAGCCAAGCGTTTGAAAGTGATCCACTTTAAGAGGGAGACTAGATGACTACAAACATGTCTTACTTGAATGGAGTCCAAAGTAGTTTCCTAATACAGGACTTAATCCTTCACAGCAGTAAGAAAGAAGGTGATTTAGGCCTGCAGTGCTGGAGCCATAAACCAGGCAGTTGAGAGTGAACACGTATTAACTCAGGTCACACAGAAAGGATCACCCACAGGGCTCTTCAGAACATAACTCAGAACTTGTCATTCCTCCAATGTTATTTTGTTGGACCCTAACCAGGTTTCAAAAATGTGTCGATCAACGCCACTGTTGACAGAAATATTTCTAAGACCCTGAGAAGACACCTTGGATGGTTCCAAGGACCTTGAAGCTCACCCAAATGTTAACCTTCTCACTGTGGAAAGAAGCATTTTAACAAAATTCCATTAAAGCTTTGCATCTATTCTAATGCAGAAATGGAACAATGGTGAAATCTCTCAATTCATTTTAGAAGGGGATCACCAGGCTCTTGAGAAAGGAGACTCCTTGTTTATTTTCTTCTCTGCCCTCTAAACGGGTTGTTGTACTTGCTTACTGCTCTCTGAGACTGTGACTCTTGCTTTTTTTGAGCACTTTTACAAAAACAGGAAAGGAAAAAATACTTTAATCCTTGAGTTCAACAGACAATCTGGGATTCAGTCTGAAATGTCAAACTGCTTACGTCCACCTGAAGAACAAAGTTGAATTTTAAAATCTTTTATTTATTTATCTCATTGGCTGGGTGAAAAGTAATCCTAGTACCTGTCATATTCCTTGTTAAAGCCCTTTAGTGAAGGGACTTTGAAGAGATATTCATAAACCTTATTCTCAAATAGCATTCCTTTGAGGTTAAAAATAAATAAATTTAAAAGAAAAAAAGAACCCAAACCCTCTTATTTTCTTTATTTTTCACTGGTCATTAGATTTTCATATCTGGAATAACCACAGGGCTTTAAAAGGAACAAAAGCACAGCAGCAGTGACAATAGCCTGCAATATCTCAAGCACCATGACTATGTATGCATTCAGTTCCCATCCTGAAACAACACACTTGTGTTTGGTGCAGAATCCATGGGTAATCTCTATGAATCGGTTGTGAGATTTGTCTAGCCGAAGTGTCATGGTGTAGTATGTAATGGTTTGGATTCAGCTTCTTCACATGTTATTGTCCAAAGGCCAGCAGCCTCTTCCAGAAAATCCCTGTATAGTTTATGCAGGATTCCTGTGTAACTGAGTGTTTCAGATTTGTTTATCTTATAAAATGGGACATATCACCTCTTGAAGTTCTGATCTCTCTTTGGACTCCAGAGGAAAGTCAAAGCCATAAAGTCAAAACATCAGTCCTCCAGAGAAGTGAAGCTGGTGAGGTTATTCCTGCTTGCTTTGAAAAACCTCACAAATGTCTTCCATTTCAGTTGAAGAAAAACAATAATAGAGAAACAAAACAAAACAACAAACAAACAAACAAACCCCAACAAACCAAAACCCTGCAATAAACTATTTTCCTTTTTTCTCGACTAGTTTTAAAGGCAGATGTAATCTGCATCTGAACTTCACATCAAGTGAGCATTTCTGAACTTGAAATATCTCCTCTGATAAAATCTGGAGAAATAAAAAGGTACTTCAACACACCTATTTTAACTCATTTGAAGAAGTTTCAGTTTAAAAAGGTGAAAAATATTTTATGTAATCTTCAGGCGCAGTCACAAATTCATTTTCATAGAAAATATAATTATTACATGATTCTTTAAATATAACACATTAACATCTCATTTCAAAAATCTAAAAGTTCAACATTTTAGAAAGTGTTTCAAAAAATAATTGATGGGAAATACCCGCATCTGAGTTTTTCATTTTGAACATAATAGCAGAAATTGCTGAACAAAAGAAATACGGTTTTCAGACCAGACTTTATATGTTATGGCTAAACACTGCTTAGATTTCAGAGACCGGCGTGAAAATCGATTCGTGTCATGTTAGCATCTGTGTGTTCTGCAATCATCTCTTTATTTAGCTTCATAACAAATCAGGGACAGGCTTCCTTCCACAGTGCTCAGAGTACAGCTACATTAACAGAAGCAGGGAGTTAACAGTGCCATAGTTATGGCTCATCAGTGAGCGTCAGTAACTGTGTGTAGTCTGTGTGTCCGTATGCGTTCAGAGCTCTTTGCAATTGGGATGAAAGGCCTGCTCAGCAGATGCAAACCCGTCAGTTCCATTTAACTAAACTGCTTTCTTGTGTCATTGATCCTTCAAGGCATTCCTTAAAAATCCAACCGCTTTGATAAAATCACAGGGTGAGTCAGATAGGAACCATTTTTCAAAGTATTTGTTAACTTCTATGGTAAATGTCAATTGCTCCTGAGAGGCTGGTCTCCTTGTCAAGAACCTGGCATCTCCTAAAATCCTGCTTAACTTGAATGCCAAAAACAGAGAGGAAAATGTAAAATGTCCAACCTTTGACACTCCAGACCAGTGGCAGTTTAACATCATGATTTTTATAGCATATTTATTTTCCTTGTCACTGTAATGGTCAGTGGGCTTGTAGAGCTGTGTAAGCAAAAAAAAACCCCACAAAACACAAAACCAAACAAAACCCAAACAAAGAAACAAACAAAACCTAGAAGAAAAGGTCCCTCAGTTCTCCTCATCTTTCTGGGCTGGTTCAGCTGTCCTCAGTCAGAGCAGGCTCTGTATTTACTGGTGTGCAGCTGAGCCAAAGAAGGGAAAGATGGGGATGGCAAGAAGCTGGTGGGAACTAGCCAGTGATGTTGCTTCAGGTGTGTTTTTTGCATTAGCTAAAGTATAAAGTAATATTCTCTACATGTCCCCACTGCAGAGGGAAGATACACCCAAGATGATTTTATAGAAAAACTGACATCAAAACTAAGGACCACCTGGATGTTCCCTGAGTACCAACATGAATGCCAAGCTCTGTCCTTGTACAGCTATGCTGCTAACACTGCTGTCAGTTAGATAGGTTCAATTTAATTGACATAATTCTGACTTAAGCAGCATTTTCAAGAACAGCTGGTTATTTGCAATTTATTGCAACAGTTGTGCTGTAGCTGGAACCATCTCTTTCTTGGTCACTCCACCCTGCCTCCTTACTGGTGATGATCACTCTTTTTCTTATAATTGCTCCCTTCCACCTCAGGCTCTTATATTGCTCTGGAACCAAAGCTAGACTATCCATCGGTATGTGGGAAGTAAAAGTCCTTCAATGTCAACAATACAGGTCTTGGCTCAGACTTCATTTGGGATGGAGTCCTTGTCCCCTTTCTGTCTCAAACTCCATGCTCTGGTAAGGATCATGCTTGAAAAGGTGGGGATGCATCTCAGTACAATCCAAAGGGTGGGGACAATGGGCACGAAGTGATACTCCTCTCTGTTCACATTTTTGGGTGGATAAAATAGAGATCCTTCATTTCGTATCTCAACACAGGAGCAAAAATGTCAAGATTCCCTTCAGGAAAGATAGATAGCTACAGGGTATGTTATGAGACACCACTATGAGTCATCTTCTTCTGATATGTTAGGAATAATAGTGGCAGACCCCACACCTTCCCAACCAGGCATCATCTGGATGAGTTCATTCTGCTGCATCCTTCTTATTATAGCAGCAGTAACAGCAGTGTCGCTCTGATGGATTCCTGAAGTTAATTTCTTGATGAACAGCTCTGTAGAGCCTGGCAGAGCTCTGTATATTTCATATTTGTGGATTACATTTCAAGTGTTTCTTTGCTGTCACAAAGAAGTTGTGTGTATTTCTTTTTATCAGCAAGTCTCACAACATTTTACTGAGAAAAACAAACAAACAAACCAACCCCAAAGCCAACAAAACCAAACAAACCCCCCTCAGTGTTATGAATGTAGGAAGTGAGTTACGAGACATGTCCCACATCACTGGCCAGCAATCAGAAGAGAAAGAGCAGCATTCCTCCTCTGCCAAGTGCTTGTCCTGTGCAGATGCCTGACCAAACCTGTGATTTTTGTCATGTAATCAGTCTTCTGACTCCAGGAAATAATTGGTGAAAGTATAATGCCTGTGGCTTTATGGAGCTTTGTTACCAGAATCTGCTCTCCTCTCGGGGTACGCTTCCAGAACTTCTTCAAACTCCACATGGTGCAGGCTGCCATCAGAAGAGGTGGTTTTCTGCTGCAGCTGCTTGTTCTGCCCTTGTGTTGGTCACGCATGGTACACGCCACACCAGCTGAGGCCACTGCCATAGCACAGGTGGGATGTGGAAAAGCCATTTATTGGACAGCAGCTCTGACAGCAACTGCTTTTGGTCTCAAGGTGAACTTCATCCAAAACCATGAGTTGGAACTTTACTACTCTTCAGCCCTTTGCTCCAAAAATAGAGAACAAACCAGGCAGCACAGAGACCCGATTCAAACGAAGCTTGGTTAGTGACAATGCCTTAAAGGCATCCAATATGAGCATGGACATCAGTGAATCAGTTGTAGAAAAAATGCTTTTGCATGATCAGTGAGACCTGATAAAACTGACTGACTGTTCCCTTCCAGAAGGGTGAGTGTGCTCATCTTCAGCTTGCTGAAAAAAAACCCCAAATCTCACACTGCTGACTTCCATGGGTAATAAATCACAGGTTCAACAGGCTTTTCATCTGGTGGTGAGTCACCACCTACCTTATAATGAATGGCATTAATTTGGTCTTGGAGGAACAGCATTTGCATGTCATATCTCCCAGCATTATAAACAAAGAATGGATCTGATACAAACTGTACAGACAGCTCACGTGGGCAAAGGAGGCAGATTTTATTCATGGAGGAAATCCCAGTGGGAGCTGGGAATTTGTGCTAATGCTGGTTAATCTCAGGGTTTAGAAACTGGAAAAGAACAAGGGGAAATAGCTTAAGAACCTGTTCCAGCTGGTGGTAGCATCTGTGCTTTGGGAGGATATGTAAACACACACTCGTCCACCCCCTGCCCACACACACACCAACAACAATTTGTTTGAAGCCAGGGGGAGCATCTCTTCATTTGATTTTGTCAGGACTATTTTGGGCACAGTACACACACACGTGATACTTTGTCCTCTTCTATCCCTGTTGTCTTCTCCACCTGGGAGCCATCTCTCCTTCCAACTTTTACCACATTCCAGGTGGTATTGCAGAGGAGTGGTTTGCCCAACTTGCCTTCTTACATGGCAACAAGAACCTTACATGGCAAGGTGACCAACTAAGGCATCTTTGGCTCCCTAAGGACTTCCCCGTTCTGCCTTTGCTAAGATTATGACTATGAGGGTTCAGTGTATCCACATGTGGTATGTGATGTGGTGAAAAATTCTGATCTCTCATGGGACTCCCACCATCTAGGTCTAGTCCTTTTGCAAATTCAAAAACAAGATGGGAAATTGCATCTATGGAGTTGAGTGTGGAAAAGGACAGGTAACTGAGGTATCTCAAAGCAAGCTATTGGAGTGGCTCTGTACAGTAGGCATTGGCATACAGCAGTTATGCATGCACACACACACAAGCAAGCTTTTCTTTTTTATCTTCCTTTTTAAAAGAAAAAAAGGATCTTACACTATGTCTTCAAGTTAAAAACAAACAGGGAAATGAACACAAAGACAGTCATTTAAAATTGAAATTAATTTTTTTACTGCTTCTCCATCACTTCTGTTCCAAGTAGCTGTTGAACATTACCCTGTCAACTCTTCAAGTATTTAACTACAAAATACTCTTCATAAATAATGTAGGCAGATTAACTAAATGGTACATAATTACTGCAAATTTAGAGTCCCGTTGCAGAATATATTTTATCCATGATTACAGTGCTTACAGACTTTCCAAACACACTCTTGTATATTTGACAGTAATCCATGGGAAAATTTCAACTGTCTATAGCAGCTTTTCAGAATCTATAATAACTTAGATTAACATGTTATTAAAGATTTTGATTTAGGAAACACCTAATACATTTTTTTTCTTTTCTTTTTTTTTTTTCTTTCCACTTAAAGTTCAAAAAAACTGCACAAGATTTGAACTTGTAAAGTGGAAGTTTTCAAAGTTGATTGCAGGTTCACAACTCTGTAACAAGGTACTTTCACTCTGGCGGTGACTCAAACGAGACAATTAACAGGAGCAATGAAGCAAATCAAAGAGAGAGTTGTGGGGCTTTCTAATTGGTGCTTCAGAAAGCCAAAGTTCCCTCTACACAGAAAAGACAGGAGTCAGGGAGTAATTGCCTAGCCATTTCTGTAAAAAGGGCTTGAAATCTCAGTTAAATAAGATCTTGATCTTAGCACTGGAAGGTCACGATTCTAGGAATTGTAAAGACGTTCCTCTCCTGCAGTGGTCCATTAGTGATTTGAAAGATTTTTACACTGGTCATTACAATGTGCTGAATGAATGCCGAAATAAAAGCTAAAATGTACACTCACTACAGCTCCTGTTGTGTAATAAGGGAAAATCTCCACTGACTGCAACAACAGCTGGGCCTGTCTCTATTGGTAATGAAAAAGCCATCTTATATGTGAGCACTTAGAGTCATCACTGTGTTGGTGCAGTACAAATGTGATGGGGGTAAGGACAATATACCCGCTTCTGATGGTATGAATAGAGGTTGAGTTACTGGTCCCGGAGCAGCAGATGCTTTTCAGACTAAGAAACTGAGATTAAGTCCTGGACTGGCAACAAAAGGACCGTTATTTGACCAGGATCCAGTATTGTATTCTGTTCTCAAAAGTGTGCCCACATGAAAGTTTCAGCATTGTAATCATAATTCAATTTTGTTCTCATTCCTAGGGCAGCTCACTTCAGCATTCACTCTATCTTCTCTGTTCTCCACAAGTAGCTTTGAAGAGCAAAGGCAGCAGCAGACAGATCGACTTTAAAATCACCAAAGCCTTGAAAGCTCATTGCTATTTGGTGCCTTTAGTGTCCAAGTTAGGATGGTACCATGCAGAACTGTCTTGTTCCCACACCAGCTTTGTTTCTTATTAGCAACTACCTACTCTGCATATGCCTCAAGTTGGCCAGCCTTCTTCAGAAAGAAGTGCTGGCTTGAGGGATGTTGTGAACCTGCAATAAGTGACTCATAGAGCATTTCCATTTCCTCTCAAATTCAGTGGGAATTTGGGGTTCAAATTTCCCTTCTCTCCATTGATCTCAGTGTTGTGTTTCATGTCCTTGGGTTTATGAACACTCATGAACTCCTCCCTTGGTGCTGAAGGTTGCAGGAATGAAGCAGCTCAGTGTCTCACAATATTAGTCAGTATGACACTGAGACAATGGAGGTGGGCTCAGTCCTTATGAGAACAAAACCCCATCTCCTATTTGCTATTAACCTTGAAATTCTTATAGCTGTACCAGCAGTAATGGAGAGACCAACTTCTGAGTATAGTAGATAGACATAAGGAAAGAAACTGGAGCATTTCTGCCAAACAAAATGATTTCTAGGCAACACACCTCTTAGAAACATCAGGTTCTCAAAGGTATTCATTTGCATTGTGCTGGAAAAAATGCTCTCACTGTTCCCAGGGCAACCTTTCTGATGTATTGCAGGGTAAGGACTTCAGAGGTGCACTGGGAAAAAAGCAAGTCTGAAGTGGATTTTCACCCTCACTCACTGCAACAGATAATGATAAATTTGGGGCTGTCTTATTCATATGTAGTTGCCCTTGTCACCAAATGTGGAGACTCGGACGTGGAACCCATAACCTGAAATGCTGTCCAAATAACTTCTAGACAGGCAAGTCTTATTTTACACAGAGAAGGAATTTATTGGTATATGGTAATTTGAAAACCCATTTGCTGTTTCCCATGCAGTACTGGTAAAATAAGGTGATTTTTAAGGGCAGTGTTTAGGTAATCTTCCTTCTATAGGCTATTTTTCATATTTAATCTTGGAAAGTCGTCTCTATGTGTTTTAATTTTTGATCTGTGAGATAAAGACTACAACTGTTCTCATCTAAGCCTGTTTACATCACAACTAGATCAGAAAGAAGAGTAGATCTTTTATTGAGTGGCTGACTTGGAAAAAAAAAATAATGCTCTAGATTAAATAAAAATGGACATATCTTCTTTGTCTTTTTGTTTTTCATGAAGGTAATCCATAGTTACTGTGTTCAGTCCCAAGCAAAGCAATTAATTTGGTTTGGTTTTTTTCCAATTCTTTTTTTTTTTCATTTTTTAAAAATACATTTTAATATGTTCCATGTTACCAAATTATCATTTACCCCCTCTCATAAAATTTTCTTTTTAAAATTCTCAAAATGTGATAGTTTCAGCATTCAGAATGCTATTTTTCATTTTATCACTAGTGAAGCAATGCAGGTTTAATTTTTAAAAATGAAACTATCCACAAATATTTTAACCTTTTTCTCAGTGCAGAGGAGAGCTGCTGATACTATCTGCCAAATTTGACACAATTTCACAAATAATTCTGGTCCTTATGGTTTTCTTCTTTTTTTTTTTTTCCTGTTTTTTTCCTTTGACCCAGCTCAAAATGCAGTCCCTGGTACACTGAGTACCCACCCTCAGTAGGATCACTTTTAACTTGGTGAATTACTCATTTTCTAGGGAAGGAAGGAATAACATCAGTGACATAAAGTAGTCAGACCTCCTTCAAACACTGACAATCCCACATGCAGCAGTGAATTTTGTATTTGTGTCAATTAATCTTCATGTTTTAGCTGAAAAAAATTATAGGGTTGGGATGGTGGAGACATTTGTCACTCAGTCCGGTCTGGATTGGCTTTTATCATCTTTGCTCTATGTTCCACAGAACCCCAGACTTTACCTGGAATACATCCCACCTCGGTTTCTTCCACTCTCATCTCAGCCATTGCAGCAAGCAGGAGATCTTTTACAATTTGAACATTTCACCTCACTTGTTTCAGTCTGTGTGTCTGGTTCTGCCAGAGGAAAAACTCATGACAACAACAATTTCTCTTCTTGGCATTCAGACCGCTGCATAACTCTGCCCTGGCTTATATCTTATCTCTCCCCACTTCCTCCCTGCTCCAGCCTCCTATTGTTTTGGCCCTTGCCAGTGATCTCTGATCCGGTCATCAGCTCCTGTCACCTGTCCACTTCCTTCTTCCACCCACACCAGATTTTTAAGCCTTAACCTCCATGCTTGCAACAGCATTAAACGATAGCTACCAATAGTGAAAATGGAAAATTTTAATTGATTGTTTTCAGTGATGGTAACAAAGAACATACTTCCAAATTTGGTAAATAAACGACAATGTTGAGGTTTCCTTTTAAAGTACTCTTTCACTGTCCTGTAGGAATGAAGCAAGTGAAAACCTCCACCTCTGATCCTGGCTTATCTACACTTTATTGTGGAGGTTTTCAAATTTTAGATTTGCACACCCTCATAAATGACACCCACTTATGGCAGGTCTCTAATCTTAGCTGAACTAGAGGCACCATATAAAGGATTAAAACCAAGGATATCACTTCTCTATAAATCTACCTGTGCTATACCCTCTTTATGAGAATCTCTAAGTATTTCTCATTGCCACATACCTTTGAAATACCAAGACATAATTGCTGTGTGGAAACCAGGTACAGAAATTGTGATGATCTCGGCATCGTACAGGCATTCTGGGAGAACAAAGAATCAAGATTTCTGCTCTTTGGGAGAAAATACTAACTACTGGTCCCTATTTCTAACATTTTCATGTTCATCTGCCACAAAAATGGCACAAATAGGTATTTCTTGTTGGAAAGAGAAGCCATGGAATAAAGAGGCAGAGTTTGAGCTTATCCTTGTATGGAATTGAATTGTCTCCTTTGTGTCAGAGAGAAGCCAGCTGGGTTTGAAACTTGCGCTGCTGATGCCACTCTATAGGCAGCCATCATACACAAGTATCATAATGCATGAATAGCTGGAGTTAAACCTTCTGGCAAGAGGCCTGATGGGTACTTCTGTCTCCACAAAAGAAACAGTTTGAAATGTGAGTTATAAACAGGCTGTATGTTCTGCACCTCCTGCAGCTTAATTAATATTTTCCATTAGCAATGAGGAGTTGGTATGCTCCCCACCCCCAACAAATCAGGTACAACCACAGGCTCTTGGAAAAGGAGTTTTGCTCATGCTTACTGTACTTCTTACAGCTTGTCAGGAACTGGAATTTCTGATTTGCAAGATCTGCTGCCATTTCCACATTTGTTTTCTGTTCATACCAAATCAAAAACACCCTTTTTTTTTTTTCCCTTTTCAGAGCAACAGGAAAATCTGGTGTCTCTGTCCTATTTGATTTCTCTAAGACATTGAAGCTTGCTTTGACACTGAGCAACAGCTGCCTGCACTGCTACAGTGCCTGTTAAGATTGCTATCCAGATGCCCCACGTCTTCCAGGACCTGGGCTGGGCTAGCCTACGTTTCCCAGCATCAATGTGGAATTTGATGCTGAGAAGGGAACTGTGTGCTCTGTGAGAAAAGTGGTTCAACATTGGTGGTCAACACAAAAGAGACTGAGTCGAAGGCATGCACTTTCTGAAGGGGAATGCACCCATCCAGTTAGTTGCTAATTTTGGCAAAGCTGAACTGTAAGAAAAAAGAGGAAAAGAAAATTTTATTTTAATTTTTGTTTGGTTTTGGGACATAGTTTGTCCCAGCCAACTGTGTCAACTTAGAAATCTTGTATCTCCTGCAAAGGAATCTTTCCTTTTGGAAATCCCTTCTCCATTTGAACACTTTCACTGATTTTCAGGGGAAGAACTACAGCTGCCTACACCTCCATTGAGACACCTTGATTTTTCCTTCTGATCCACAGTCTCAGTAGCTCAACCCTCCCCAGGATGGAGTGAGTCCCTCCAGCACAAGTGCGAGTCACAGTGGTAACCTTATTCCATTGCCTATAATATTCTTGTTCCTTCCTTAAAGTTTGTCCAACTAAACCCCAATGCTATCCTTGCTGGAAAAAAAACCTTGTGATTTTTAACAACATTAGCAGTAATGCAGGCTAGGAGTGCAACCTCCTTTTCTTCAAGGTGGTGCTCTTTCTTTGAACATCACGGAAGGCCAGTCAAACATTGTACAACAGCTCACAGTTATTCACACCCCTACAGCACTGGCAGCAAGTGGCTCCTAATTCCCCATCTGACACAGGCACACCAAGGGAAGAGGCTGCCTGTGGGGAAAACAAAAAGAACAGAAGCATCTTATAGCAATTAAGTCACTTAGTGCTGTGGCTATTAAACTGGAATGAAAAAAGGACAGATGACCTTTTCCTTTCTTGTCTTTACCCCTGCACATTTTGTTTCAAAGCATCAAGCAGCATAATATTTCTATTAAGGATCGCTTCAACAAAAGTCTAGCTTTTGTTTTTCTTATAGACCATAGCTATTATTGCTAAACCCTTTTGCAAGTGTTTTACACAGGCTATTGCTTTAGTAAAAATGAAAACTGTCCCACACTCACTCACCCCACCTTGTGTTACTCACAGACACAAGCCATCTGCAGCCAGACTGCCTTGGGGTAGGATCTGAGATCAGCTGGAGACAAGGTAGCTGCTAAATAGCACTTGATTCTCTCCATAAATGCAAAACCTGATAAGTCAGGCAACCTCCTCAAATTCTGATCCGTATATTTGCATTAGGACTGGGTAATGCTTACCTTCCCAGTGTGATCAGATATTGCTTGAGAAACTTGCCCAGTGTCTTCCCAGCATCTACCTGTCTTAGGAAATCTCAGCTTTTCTAACCGTGACCGCTACTGGGATGTCTTTGTGAGCTGATTTTTCTAAGATATCAAATATCCATATTTTTCCTGAAAAGCCAAAGCAAGAAGTTTGTGGGTTTCACATTAAACTTACATGTTGCTTGCTTCTTCCAGCACATCAGTCCCTAGACTTATTAACCTGCTGCTGTGATTCAGGGACCCTAACTCTTACTCCTTATAATGGTACCTCATCTGCGAGGACACCAGGTGTGCTCCATCATAAAGGAAGACATAAAGGAAGTCTCTCAGTTTTGGTGTCTGTCCACCCAAGGAATCTTGGCTTTTCTGACAAAAATGGTTGGAAATCAAGAGAACGGGTTAATAACGCTACAAGGCAGAGTGAGAGAAATAATGAAAACTCAAGGTACTCCTTTCAAAAGGTGGCCTTCTACCAACATGTCTACCAGCAACCACTTTCTGAATAATCCCTCACTCTAAGAATATAAGCTACCATGCCTTCTACTTACCAGTATCTATTTCCCTCCACTTTTGTGGTATCTATGCGATAATCAAATCAACTTGAAGTCTCTCCCCAAAGCTAAAAGAGGCTATGAATACTGAAATCAATAGGAGAGCCCTCAACTCAGCCATTAGAGTTCTAGCAGGTAATGATCTAGCAATTAAAAATAAACTATCCCTACTCCTTGCTTGTGTCCCTACTGTTATCTTCCAGTTCTTGAAGGCCTAATGGGCATGTTTTTATTTCTGGAGATAAAAGGTAATGGTACTAGTGAGTTTCACTCTGCCCAGCACTACAATTGCATTGGCTGTAGTTCTCATTATGAGTGAATGATCAGCAATGACCAAAATTATTTTCCCCACTGAACTGCCACTGCTGACATTAATGACTCCAAAGGGTAGCACTAACTTTTCTTTTGGTGTTATTAGGTAAACTAAAACTTCAGCATTCATTAAACAGCAATAATTTTTGTCAGGAGAGATCATGTTCACTGTTGTCTCCTACCATGTTTGGTCAACATCAAGCAGGTTTAAGAGCTGGTTTGAAGCCAGAAGTGTAGATGAATGATCATCACTGGAATCTGTCTGTGAACATTAGTTTCCTTGTGCTCTGCCGTGACTAATAATGGATAATTCTGGTTCTAACTAGACAGGCTATTTAAAATCTTGGTGATTGCCTTGGGATGTAGACCTTTGGAAGGCTTTCCAGCAAATATCAGGGTAGTTGAAATCCCCAACGATAACCAGGGCCTGTAGTTGCGAGGCTGCTATCAGCTGCTTGAAGAAGGCCTCATCAACTTCCTCATCTTGGTCTGGTGGCCTGTAGTAGACACCCACAACAGTATCACCCATGCCAGCCTGCCCCTTAATTCTCACCCACAAACTCTCAACTCGCTCCTCACCCACCCCTGGACTGTACTCAGTACATTGTAGGTGCTCTCTTACATAAAGAGCAGCTCCACCACCTCGCCTTGCTGGCCTATCTTTGACCACATTCCAGTCATGTGAGCTGTTCCACCATGTCTCTGTAATGGCCACGAGGTCATAATCTCCTGACCAAACATGGATTTCTAACTCCTGCTTATTCCCTATGCTGCGTGCATTGGTGTACAGGCACTTCAGGGAGCGAGCTGAGCACACCTATTTCCCCCTAGGGGCTTGGGAGGTCGTCCGGACTTCATCAGTACTAGAGATCTGGTCGTAGCACCTGCATAAGAAAATGCATGCTGGCTGTTGTTTTACCTTCGGGATTATATCTGAATTTAAATATTGTATCTGTATCTGCCCATGATTACTGTATCTGTCTTGCCAAACCTCTTCTCCCATCCACATTTACAGAAACACCAGTGTGTGTGCGCAGACATACATATTTTAGCTTCATGTTAAGTCTATACTTTTCTGTTCTTTTCAGTAAGTACACAAGCAGATTTTCCTTTCCATTCTGTTCAGTGTTAAAGAGTGTGTTGGGTTGTTGTTGGCTTTTGGGGTTTTTTTAAGCACAACTTTGCTCTGTGTTGGCAAGTGAGAGAATGCTTGTGTCGGGAAGGGTTTAAGCAGTTTAGGATTTATATACTTCAAGAAGCAGAGAGAAAAAAGAGCAGACTGGATTTAACTAGAACCATTGTTGGTTTGCACCCTAAAAGGTATCTGACAAGTGTAGTACTGATATGAACACAGTCAAATCTCACTGAAGGGTTCCTCTTTGCGTTGCTCACTCTAAAACAACAAAATCATCACAAAGAGAGGTCTTCAGAGACATCACAGCTGAAGCTGTTACCAAAGGCACAAAAATCTTTAGAAGGGCAAGTATTCTTTCTCCTGTCACCTTGAACACCCAATGCACCAACCTCGTGTCACAAGCCATATATAAGTCAGTGCACAGGAATTTCCTCGAGACAAAAGGCTTGAAAAGATATCTGCCATGAAGGTCACTGTTTTTTGGTTTTTTTTAATTATATTGCGTTGATTCTCTGTGAAGATTCTCCAACTTCAGAACAAGCCCTCCTCCCATTGGCACAAATCTGGCTTGCAGGTTTTCACTCCCCTTTGAAAATCTGCAGTATTTCAGTCCTGGAATAGTTAGCATAAGGACAGGGGGGACAAGAGAGTCCACTCACAATCAACTTTGATCACACTGAAATACTTGTTTATGCTGTTTGACCAGAAATGTCAGTTTTCCATGAAAGGTGCATGAATTGGGTGAAAATAAATCAAAGACATCTCTGTAAGTCAGGCAAAGTTACCTGTGCAGAGCAGCTGGGGGTTCCAGGGACAAGCAGGAAGACCCTCGCTCTACCTTGAAAGCTCTGTAGTGCTAGTCACAGGCTGGATAATGCAAGAGATGTATGTATACATATATATGTAGAAGCATAATGGAATGGAATTGAATATTTCGTTTCAGTTGGAAGGTACCTACACCATCATCTAGTCCAGCTGAAAGAAGAACTCAGGGCTGACCAAAAGTTAAAGCATGTTATTAAGGTCATTGTCCAAATGCCCCTTAAACACTGACAAGTATGGGAGGTCGACTACCTTTCTAGGAAGCCTGTTCTAGTGTATTACTGTGTTCTCAGTAAAGAAAAGCTTCCAGATATCAAGCCTGAACCTCCCCTGGCACAGCTTTGAATCATTCCCATTCGTTCTGTCACTGGATACTAGGGAGAAGGGATCAGTCCCTCCCTCTCCATTTTGCTTCCTCAGGGAGCCATAGAGAGCAATGAGGGCCCCCTCAGCTTTCTTTTCTCCAAACTAGACAAACCCAATGTTTTCAGCATGTACATATACAAGCAATATAATGGAGGGAAGAAAAAAAAGAAAGGAAGATGCAGTTATATGATTCACTTATGAAAATCCTATTTAATGCCCAGGAGACCCTTGTGTATATTCACCTTACACTCCATGTAGAGGTAATGAAGAGAGATAGGTACCTCCAGAGGGTAATTTAGCCCATTGCTCTGTTATAAAGTAATTAGGCTTCATCAGGGAAGGAGAAATCTGGGCCCCTCAAGTTTCTAATAATCTTTAAATGAGCACCTGAACTCCCACTGCAACTCGAACGAAATGTTTTTTAGCTCCTATCCAAAATGTTTGCATGTTGTGTTACACAGCTTTCTGGAAGAATATTCCTGCCACAGTTTCTGGGAAAAAGAATCAGGTAAAAATAACCTTCAGCCTGTTAACTTATTTTGGGGCTTTTTATATTTCCTGGACAAAAAAAAATAATATGGCAATTTCTGCATTCAGAATTCTGGTGAGCTTTGAAGTATACTTAAATTCTATTCTAAATTTATTTAATCTACCAGAAGTCAAACTGAAACACAGTGGGTTGCTCTGCCTAGATTTTGGTTTGCATTTCTGAACTAAACTAAAGCAAATATTACTTTAGATTAACCTCAGATTCAATTGATTTTATTCAGACCAATGAACAAAGCAAAATGTAGATATTTCACAGAATCATAGAATGGTTTGAGTTGGAAGGGGCCTTAAAGATCATCAAGTTCAGCAGGGTGCTCCAAGCCTCATCCAGCCTGGCCTTAAATGCTGCCAGGGACGGGACATCCCCAGCTTCTCTGGTTATCCTGTTCCAGTGTCTCACCACCCAATTTAAAGAAAAACAACCAAATATCCATCTCCTCAATTCTGTGTATGGTTTAAATGCCACATGTTCTTTTAGCTGCTAAATCCCCTTTTTTTCACCTCAAAAAAGCTGCCTTGAGAAGCTGTGGTGTTCATAACTTATGCTGCAGCAGAAAAAAAAAATGCCTGTTCTCCCAAAGCAGCACAGTACATGTGGGAAGTTGGAAAGGGCTTGGCAATGATGTTCAAAGTACAGCATTTCGACTTTGAAAAATCCCATATCTTGCCTAGTTTCACCTGGAAGATGTTGAGCAAAATCCTGGAGCCACTTGAGCAGCCAGGCGCTAAGGACCTAATCTGCTTAGGTGCTTTAGAAAATCTCCAGGTATCTACCTGCAGCATTACATAGCTAAATAGCTCTAAAAATCTGGGCTGTGGAGGCTACTGAAGCAACTATGCAGGGTCCAGTGGTATTAGTTGTTCTTTGAGGAATCAGGACTGTAGGATTTGGCTTGTGCATAACAAGCAATTGCCCATGATGTGCATCATTGCAGAAGAGGATGCTGGTTCTCTCCTGACCACCATGACCTTCTTCTGCCAATTTGTCCATGAAATATAGGTTGAAAATGTTACTTCACACACAACGTATCTTCAGTAACTCGTAAATCATCTCTTTTAACTGAAAAGTTTTAAGGACTAACACTAGGAGAAGAAACCATAAGGCTGTGACATTACAGCCATGGTTCCGTGAAAAGGGAGGGAAAGGCATTGAATTTTAGAGGCTTACGAGTGTTTGGACATTCATTGATTAACAAATGAACTGGAGCTGGGCCTAGATGCCCATGGAGATAATTGCAGCATAGATGGGGATGAAAGGAGAGCTCTACACTATACGAAGTCAAGCTTTGACTTTGCTTCTTACTGCAGGTACATGCATGCGTACGGATGTCTGACGATACTGCTGGATGTTGCTGAGGACAAATTAATGGTAAAGGAACACAAACAATTTCCTAAGCAAGTCTAGGACAGGGGTAGTCAGTGAATCCCTTGCTTTTGCAGCTATTGCTGCAATATATTATATAATATTTTATATATATATTATATAATATTTTAGAATTAAAGTACATGTGAGAAACCTTCCTAGGACTAGTAAAGCTAAGGCAGCCTAAGTGGATGCCTTTTTTAGAACAACTTTAATTTTTGCCTGAAAATGTAGCTAGAAACAAAAAGTAGAGGTTAGCAGATTCATATTAATTTCAGTGAATTGCTTCATTTAAAACGTGAATTCTTTAAAAGGAACAGTTAAAGAAGTCAAAGCAGCATTTTCTTTTATGTTTTTCTGTTTAGATTGTCTTTTTTTTACACTATATTTTAATTTTGTTTACTTTGATTTTAATATCAAAAAAAGAAACTTAGCTCTGGTCTAAGAAAGCGCTTAGCCCAACTCCATATGAAAGTATGTGTGTATATATATTACCTTTTCATTCAAGGTAAATTTAAAAAACCCAACAGAAATAGTGTTTCTGGTTGACCAGCAAATAATAAATCTTTCTTTTATTCAATTTTATTCATCTCCTCAATCTGAAAGTCAGTAATTTGTACAGGTATCATTTTCACTGAGAAGATGGGAAGCTGTTCTCTAAAACCCGAGTCCATTGTTAGAAATTAAGGCTAAGAGATATGTGAATTTATTTAGCTGGAAACTAAATTAAACACTTTTCCTGTAACAATAACGGCTATGAAATTTATCCTTCCCGTTGTTACATCTGCTTTCCCTCTTTAAACCACTGACAATGACCTTTGGAATCGAATCTCTGCTTGATTTAGGAGGACTGAAATGAATCGAATGGCAATTTTCCTCCGCTCCCAAGCACGTTGATCATAGCCAGTGTAACGTTCTGAGCAGCAACTTGTTCTTCTTGTCAGGGTGTGAGATCCCCTGTCATTGAGTACCAGTGCAGTATTTCGGGTACATGCTGAGCTCATCCCGGCTCTTCATCCATTAAAGTCAACAGATAGACTTAATACTGAGGTCAGGTCCAGGATCTCAGTCTCTACATTAGCTGTCTTTCTTGCCAGTGAAAGGATTGGATATTACTTTGAATATCCTGAGTACCCCAGCTCTAGTCCTGTAAATAGGACCACTTTTGACTATATCCCCTCTGTCATAAACCACACACCGTCCTCATCCTGCGGTATGAAAGTATTGAAATTTGAAAGTATTGGTCAAATTTGAAAGTAATGGTCAAAAGTAACAACCTGCACTCAAAACACATAACCGCATGCTGCTTCCTAAGCAGCACAATCCTCTAAAGGGAAGAAAAGATCAGCAAAAATGCTCTTAATTGTTTAAATTCAAATGATAATTTAAGGTTTATATTCTTAATTTATTTATTGGGTTTTAAAAAAAAGCGTTGTCACAATTCACTAGTCCCACAACCTAGATTGTGCTGGTTTTCACATCAGAAATATCAGGCTGAGAAATCACAAATGGACAGGATTTTTCTTCCTGTGGAGTTCAGAATGTTCATTTATAACCAAGGAAGCTGACCTAGGAATAGATATTCCCTCTTTCAGTTTTTCTATAGCTATGGTAATAAAAAGAGACTAAATTCCTTGCTTAGTTCAGTCAGATGCGCTTCTGTGGCAAAAGCAAATACCTGTGACGCTTGTGGGTGTCTGGGGGGCTTTCTAGAGGCACATTAACATCCTAATAAGTCATGTAATAGTTATATCCTTCTCCAAAAAGGGCTGCCTACTCCAAAAAGGAACACACAGATGTGTTATGCTTGATAAAATCAGAGGAAGAAAATATGTTACAGCATGCGAGCAAGGGACTGAATAAACTGGGTTTTGCTGGTTAGATTGTGATCTGAAATGGACCACGGGGCAAAGCTAACCTATGAAATGACACATTTCCTGTCAAACCAAGGTATTCCACAGTGGAGACACTTCAAACAGATCATCTGTCCAGGGTGGGCAGCTTGGTGGCAGGCTCTAAAATATTCCTGTCTTTTTTGTCATATGTATAAAGAGGTTTACTCAGAAGAGGAAAAGTATCACCACCCATGACATCCCATCTTATGCCATGTAGGACCTAAGCTGAGTCGGCCGATGCTCTACCTACTGTGTCAGTTCAAGCTGGGAGAAGCCAGTGCTTCCACTGGAAAAGGCAGTTCCCTCCTTTCTCCCAACTCTGGCTTCTCACTCCTGCTCCATTACTGTCCTTGTCCCTACACCTCTGCAAGCATTTGGGTGACTGTGCAGTGAATCAGGGTGAGGCAGGATTGGGTGAAACACGATATTAGAAAACCCTAATTTCCCTGTCTCCGGCTAGTTTTCTGCCAATTTAAGTGGAATTTAATAACAAGGAGTTTGTGTAACCAAACACTAGAAAACTCAGTGAAAGAAAGAGAAAAAAATGGGAGAAGCATCACATCTTAAGAAAGTAAAGGCCCCTCTTGACATTCTCATCTTTTGGATTTGGAATTCAGCCATCCCAGTTTGGTGTGATGAATCTGAACTTCAATATCCAACAACTGTTTTCTCCTTGAACAGTTGTGAAGGCTACAAAAGCCATCACCCGTGCCTATGGATAGGCAGTCCGTGCAGACAAAAAGTAGTTTATGTGCACACAAACGCAGACAGAAATGTTATGCGAGGAGCAACACTGAGCATTTTATTCTCTTCAGCTCTCAATTTGGCCCAAGCAACGAGGTTTTTTTTTATTATTATCATTTTGCCAGATGCACCTTGCCACACTGCAATTGGGAGTTCATCCTTGCGAGTCGTACCAGAAGGTGGGACAAACCCAATGTGAATGACACAAATACACTATGCGACTTCTGTGTAGCCATCAGATAGCACACTGCTGATGGCAAGGAGGGGCTACCAACTCCCTTATTAAATTAATTACATTCATTGGCCTACTTGAAGCCTAAAATGGATCAGACTTATACATTTTATTCTGCCTGAGGATTTATTCAAGAGGATATAAATACTAACAGGTGACTCTTCCTTCTGAGCATTTCATATATTGTCTGTGTGTGCAGGATTTGGAGAAGCAAGGGGAAAAAAAACCCTCTCACTGCTTCCTAGGAAACATTTGTGTTCTTTGACTTTGCTTTTACCTCGTGTCTGACTTTCTTTTTTATCTTGGACATCTAAAATGTTTCACATATCTATTTTGCACATTTATATGCTGGGAGGGCACGGAACTCAATGTAAAGTAAAATCTTGCCTTTGTTTTTAAGAGAAATGATCAGTGAGTGATACCCTTAAGCATGTAAAAACACCTATCATGTTACATATTTATGATTTGAACACATGCATACCATTAATGCAATATAAGCTTAGTATTCCTTCAGGAATATAGGATATGCTATGCATCCTGCTTCCATCACTTTCACAATCAAAGTAACTTATACTTTCATACCCACATTCATACCCAATTAGTGAATGAACAGTGAGATCCTTTCCTTTCTGATTTATGCATTAATCATCTAATACTCTGAAGCATGAGATTTGATTCACCAGGTCTCTGAGTGCAGACAAAGACCTGGATGCAATATAGAAGTCTATTTAAGCAAAATCCCCTACTCTCTCCAAGATCATAACTTCATTGCTAAAGTCTTTTCCCAGCAAGAACTCTCTTGTTCACAGCCTCTATGAAAAAACATTTCTGAGAAGACTGAATACACCCTGTTAGATGCTCTGAGAAGTGTCCATGTGGTCTATCAACACACCTGTTTTTCACTGTTAGGTTAGAAACTGTGCTGGAAGCATGACCCCATAGAGTGGTGATACAGAGTAATCCTGGCCATTAGAAGAGGGTCAGATTATTTGAAGGAATGAGATACTATGCTGGGAGGAAACTAGTACTTTTTATAGTTTTCCTGTACAAATATTGATTAATACTGGAATCCAGTTACACAAATTACACATGCAACAAAAATTGTTACTTCTCCAGTCATGGAACCTTCACTCTTCTGTTAACGTCTTCCAGACTCAGAATCCTGTGCTATGTGAATTTGTCCATTCACATCATAATTGCATCCACACCTAACCTTATCTCGAAGCTTTTACTGTTAATAGTGATAATGAACAGGTGGGGAAAGGAAGTGCCTTTGTCCCCATTTCATAGACAGAACTGAAAGAGCGTAAGCCCACATCATCCACAGTAGCTGAAGTCATTCTTGCAGTCAGCAAGTGGCTAGGTTTCAGTCCTGAAGCAGATCAAAAAACTTTTCTAAGGTCTGTCCTGGTTTGAGGCAAAACAAACCAATTTTCTGTTCAGTAGTTTTACTTTTTTAGCTGGGCCTCTTCTAACTAACTAAAGTCTGAAACTAACAGCACATTGTTCAGAGAGTGTTTCGTCTCACAGTGATCAGACCTGATTATACCAAGGGATGGTATGCAGAGAGGCCCTTGCTTATACTTACTGCTAGAACAACCAAGGTCAGGTAATTTTGTCAGGTGACCTAAAACTGGCCAATTAGGGTATTCCATCCCATCCACATCATGCTCAGTAAAAATAACTGAGGGATCAAGGGGTTGTTNAACTCCTGAATCTCTTAATCCTTTCCTCTCCTCTCTTTTCCTTAGTGGGGGGGGGAGGAGGGGTCATCATCTGTCCAATTGGTCAAAACCATGACAGGTCATACAGAAAGTCTTTGGAAGACTCCTGGTCTTCTACATCTTCTCATAGTGCTCCAGTGAAAGAGCACCCTTCCTTTCCCCTGCTAATATTGTTCACAGGGCTAAGCCATCTTCAGACAAGTCCCTGTGTCCTCTAGGCATCACCAGAACTTGTGAGTGTTGACCCAGACCTATCTCACAGTAGCACAAAAAGAACGCTTAGTAGTTCTATCCACTTCCTTGCTGTTGGTGTGTCAGGGCAGTGATACAAATTCATTGCTGCTTGTCAGCTGTCTGGCATCTGCTGACAATGTCTGCAGGAAAAGTGAGTGGTTATATTTAAATATCTGTCAGCAAATATGACAAAAGACATGAATACTTCTCTGGGATTTGTAATGACCTTTTCATTTGCCTTGAAGATTTGGCTTCCTCTGATCAAGGAACTAATTAGATTGCTGAAACTTGCTGTACGTCTCTATCACCGTACTGTGGAAATCCATTTCTCCACTTGACAGTGACTCTGCAGGGTATCTCCGTTCTTCCTGGAAGCCTGTGGCTACAAATAGTTACTCTTTCTCCATAGCCAAGGCCTGGGCTTCATACTGTGAAGGTGATAGCAGACTGACAAACCTTGGTTGTAAACCACTGCGTTGTCTGGCAAAGCAGAATTGCCCTGGATGCTCATCAGCCCATGTTTCCACACTCCTCTGGTAGTGTCCTATAACAGGCCTCAAACTGATAACCCTTTAAAGTAGGCTGAAGCTTAACTCCTTCAGCAGTCATGGTTTTCCACATACCAAACAGACAATGTTTTCTGACAACACCACAGGGCATACGTGTATCCGAATTATTTCATAAGATGGGAAGGGCACATCTAGAAACAAACTGGTAAAATGGAACTTTCAGTGACCCCATCAATCAGCAGTGGTGGGGAGGATGAGGCTATTGTCTTCACAGCGTCACAGAGGTGAACAATAGGATTATGACATAGCCTATTTTCTCAGTGGGTTATTCAATCTCATGATTTGCTGAAGGCAACTGGGAAACAAAGAGGGTGCTAGGAATACACTCACAAAAGCATCATGTGGAGTAATCTCACTTAGATTGGAAAAGAGATGCAGATTCACACTCTATCTGGTCACCAGGGCATGTGCCTGGGAGGAGCTCTTTCTTGTGGAACAATCTGTCATAAAGTGTCTCCAGATCAAGAGTAGGTTTGTTCTGGAAGTTCTTCTCCAGATTTCAGTCTTCAGTTTCTGGTCCTCCATGACTCAGGCCTCTGAACTTCATGCTGTTACTCCCTCCCCTCAGGAGCTGTCACCAGTTTAGCTCTCCAGGACAGGGACATTGCAGAGCAAGCAGCTACTTCTAGGGCAGATAAAGGATAACCTTTAGTCCTTATCCTCTTTTAACAGAGACATTGTCCTCACTGTTAGCTGGTGGTGTAAACAGAAAAAAAAATATTTAAATATTTTAGGCTTCTCACTAAAGTCTTTTGGGGTTGGCCTATTTTAATTTTGTATGCTTTTTTTAATCTCTTTTTTTTTTTCACTGTAAAGTGTGCTCTGTTTTATGGAGAAAAAAAGTTAACTTTCTGAAGTCAAGGTACTCTTTTATATGCCTAAATTTTAATATTGCTCTAAACTTCTCTTACTTCTGCACTCTCTTTACCTGGCAGATGGAAGGGAGGGAACTGAAGAGAAGTAAAAATACCCAAAATATCCCCAGGGAACAAACATGTTTATTCTCTGAAACCTTAAATCCTCCAGAAATATTTTTGGTAATAATTTCTAATGTACAATAGCTATTTTCATTATTACCTGTCAAACCACCGTATCAATTTCAGAAGCCATTGACTATTTTCCAGGGCAGCTCCAATTCAGTCCCCAAGCCACCAATTTTAAGGACTGCAGGATATTTCCATGTCATTATATATATATCCCAGAGCCCCTACATGTTCTGAGGTCATTACATTGGTTTTGTAAATGCAAAATCATCCCCACATGGGCATTCCTAATCTGGACCTGCCCAATGGCCCCATCCTCTCTCACCAACCACGAGCAGAACCAGCTGCTCCCAAGAGCAAAAGCAAAGACTCAGCTTCTGAAATACCATACGCAGGATGAATGCTCCTGCCTAGCCACCATTAGTTAGTTAATCTACTGTAACGATTTTAAAAAGCACATAATGAAGAACAGGCCAAAAGACTTTAAGAAAGCAACATCACTGAAAGGTCTCATTTAGTCAGCTGCCACTGAGCAATACAGGTGATCAGCAAAAGCACTGCAACCGAATGAATTAACAGCACAATACAACACTGTAGTTAATTTCCTTTCCTCTAAAGTCTTGCTGGACCACTTGGACAAGATGTGTCAGACCAGAAAACGGCCATGGTATCATTGTCCAAAGGAGTAGGCAAGTCTATTTGGTTATGATCATATTCTACTAATTTCCCACTAGTCATAAAACTGAGCATAGGGATCTCTGACGGATGGGTTTAGTGGACTGACACTGATCAAAGAGAGAATGTTAGTTATGTCTCATGAGCATGGGTCTAAACTCATTACAGGATTACAGGACAAAATAGTCTCACAAGTTAGACACTCCATCAAACAAGTCACTTAAAACCAGGCTGGAAAGAAGCACTGAACTTGTTCAAATGCTCCACTGATGAGTGAATAAATGCACAGGAATGGAAGGAAATAGCCAGATTATTCAGTGTATCCAGCACTTCATTTGCAGGCAACAGGCATTTAGGAGGGGGAATCAACTCCAGATGAAAACATTTAAATAGATATTTACATCTGGATGCTTACACTGGGGCAAGGTGTTTAAATAGCTACTGCAGTCAGCAGAGACGGGTCTCCCTAAAGCAGAGTGGCCGATGAGCTGCATAAGCATCTCTCTAGCCTCCATGACAAGCTCTTCAGTGACTACCCCAGCAGGTAACACATTAGCTCACACTTAATATGTAGGATAAAGTTCTTAATCCTCAACTGAATTCCAGCTCTTTCCTAAGAGAAACTGTCATTCTGTGAAGGCCATTGAACAGCCGATAAAACAAACACCATATGCTCCCATGAATCTGTAACAGACATGTACTTTACAAAGAGAGTAGTGGTTTAATTTAATGTTATGAATGACTGCATGCTGAGCCATTTGAGATGTCCTGGACTATCCAACATACCCATGTAGATTTGGAAGATCTGACACAGGACTCACAGAAGAGCAGTAACATACCAGAACAATTAGCTGCTGACCAGGCATGACACCCTAGGATATTTTAAGTGGCACCAGATTCCTATGCTTAGACAACAAAATTGAATTCTTAGTGACCTCCTGAGCAAGAACTGAGCTCCAAATTTCTTTATATGGCATCTAGCACAGCAGTGTTCTCTGAGCACCATAACTTACAACATTATTGGCAGAAGTGCCTCTTCCAGTTTCCACATTGCAGGACCACAGTCCATCCCATGTCCCAGCTGGTAAAGATGAGGATCCTTGATTTCCACAAGTAATCTCAGTTTAAAATCCACAAAGTGTGGATACAGGATTTCTTCAGTGTTGCTTATTGTCTTTAAAATATAGATTATGTAAACTTATACCAGTCCCTTCTCAGGTGAAAATCAAAACGGCAAAGAGGAAAATCAAAAGAGGAAAAAAATGGTTACTGACAGATGAAAAAAAGAACCCTCCTTTCAAATCCAGTAAGAAAAGTAGGGGTCCATTTGTAAAGTCTAGGAAGCCAGAAGAAAGTGTGGTGCAGAACTGGAAAGGCAGGATTCCGTTTCCCAATATGGGAAACTGCTGTCTTTTATTAGTGGTTAATTAATCTGTTGATAATTCATCTGTTTATGTTTCAAGTAAGGGAAACACAATAAGTGTCT
>VZTM01016041.1:48292-66122 GCA_013400555.1 Jacana jacana | reverse complement strand
GGTCTTACTCTAACACTGAGGTGTTTTAAAAGCAATCGATAAACGTTGTGAACAATGCAAAACTTCACTGTCCATCAGGTGATTCTGTCACGCTTCTTGAATTCAAGAGAGTTCAGAAGAGCTCCTGGAATAACTGTAGTGCCCAGCTAAGCCAAGGCATTCTTGTCTCTTTGCCCAGCATTCATGTTTGGCCAATCTAGTTTTGGTTAATACAGTTTTTCAGTTTTGTCAAGTATTGGTGGCGATTCAGAAGGAGGCAGAGGTTGCATCTGCTCCAAATAGCTCCTTACCTCTTACAAGATTTCTTTAACATGAAACTATATGATTATTAACTTTAGTATTTCGTTATCACAATCTATTGGGGGACGGGGAGATAATGCATAAAACCTAAGGTTCCAGTGTGTTCATTTGCCACGTATCTTGGTGTTGTGCTTCTCATCTGTTGTTCAGCATACCAACCTTAATACTTAAATTGGACTCATAAACAGCGAACTTGCTTTATGTGCAGTGTGTTTGTGTATTGGAAGTTGGTTGTTTATAAATTTTGTACGTGCTCATTTTGGAGAAGGATGAAAAATATTTCGTAACAAGGGGACTTGGGTGCCATTTGAAATGAAAGTCAAACTGCGAGGGTAGTATCTTCAGAGCGGAAAAATACCCCTCATCCTGCCTAGCACCCCACAAATAAAACTACTGTAATAGATTCTACTGTAGAATACTTAACTGAGACTTAACATACTAGAGAATAATTCTCCTGATTTATACACATTTACAAGAAATGCCATGAACAGTTACGTATTAACAGTCTGCTTTAATAGCTAGCCATTTGGCATTGGGCCTCTTTTTGCTTCTGAGTTTGAATTTTTTCACTTACAGTATGAGAATAGAAGTATTTGCACAACCAAGAGTATCAAAATAAGTTTATGCTATGAATAAAGGCTAAATCTCTTAGAGTAGATTTTTCCTAGAAATAGAATGATGAAATTAGCATAATTTATTTATTGAAAGTTTTAGATGTACTCAATGAGTCATGTTTGCCTGGTTGTGATTATTGACAAAAGAACTGTAAAACCTTGAACTGTTTAATCTGTGTCCATCCCAGCTCTGTAAGAGTTGCCTAACTTGGCCCTTTAGTAACACCACCCTTATTTGTTAGTCTATTATGATGCTTTTTTCCTCGTCCTCTTTCAGATCCTGGCTAGATGATAATGAAGCAAGTGCAGTAGAAAAGCTGAAAAAGAGTTTGCCACTTAGGAAAGAACTAGAACGTTTAAAATTTGAACTCTCTCATCAACTCCAGCTCTCAGATATCAGGTAATAAATGAGATCAGTTGGACTCGCGATAAAGACAGTCAAAGCAGAGAAGCATTGTGTAATACTATGCCATGAGCTTTGAGGGCTTATTACAAAACATCTATATTTCATATATGTAAAAGTGTTATTGCACTGAATAAGATTTTTCCAAAAGAATTCTACTGGGACAAAAGTGCTCTGTTACAATCAGCTCAAAAAGCTGTAGTATTTGTAACGAAAAGCATAGGCTCCAGTTAAGGCAAGCACATAAGCACTAGAAACAGGACCCGTGCATATGCATTTGAGTGTTTTGCTGGATAGAATCACTCTTCCTGAATTCAAGTGAATATCTACAAATGAGACTAGACTGGCAGTGAAATGCAACTTTGCACATGGTACATATTGACATCCTTTGAAGGCTTAATAAAAACGTTCTTTCTTGTGTCTTGGTTCCCACACTGTAGAGGAGGAGGAGATTTGTTTGCTTGAAAGGGCTGAGTACAGTTGGTGACCTTGATTCTTCAGGATGTTTTTCAGAAAATAATGTGTGTTCCTTTTTTAAGTTTTGTCCCTTCAAATCAGGATGTTCTGAAGTAGGATATTCAGAATGGGAAAGTGGCAGCGAGGGTATTCAACAAGAGGAAAATAAACTTTGGGGAATTATTTCAGGGGCTAGTCTGTTAAATTCTCCTTTTAACCATAAAGGAAAGAGCTGGAGCTTCTGATACCATGCTTTTGTTCCTTTCCCCATATAAAAGACCCTGGTTTCTTTTAAGCTGAAGCTAGTTTTTGTGAACATGATTTCTAATCTGCTGCAACTGTGCTGTGGTGGGATTTTTATTTAAGTTCCTGAAAAAGCCTTCAGTATTAAAGGCTTGGTTATATTCATGGCTTGTGTTTAAATTTTTTATAGTTTTTTGCTTCTAAAATGCACCAAAACTATTGTATTCCTTGAAAAGTTATTGACTTTCCAAGAATTGTATTACTGTAATTCAGAAAAGAACGTGTCAGGAATCTGACGGTCTCAATAGGACACTGTTACGTGAGATCCTGCAGCCTAAAGCTAGTGCTCAGAGGCCTGCAACATAACAGGGTCGTTACCTTTATTCTGTCTATAAGTACAGGACAACTGAAGAGAAAGTTAGGCTCTGTATGCCACCGTTTTACATTCCTGCCTGGTGCTACTGGAAAATAGATTGAATTAATTATGATAGATTTAATTGCCTCATAAGTGCTGTGGCATAGCTCCATTACCTGCTTCCCAGAGTGGCTTTTTACCAGTTAGATTTCCATAAACGAGATGATGTGGATTAACCCCAGCCAGCAGCTAAGCAAGCACCTACACAGCTGCTCACTCACTGGTGGGAGGAAGAGAGTATGGGAAGGAATAGCAAGAGAACTTGTGTATCAAGGTAGAAGCTTAATAGGTGAAGTGAAGTCAAGCTTGTGCGTTCAAGCAAAGTAAAGGAGGAATGTGTTCATTACTCCCTGTCTGCAGGCAGATGTTCAGCTGCTTCTGGAGAGCAGAATCTCAGCATGTGTAATGGTTGCTTGGGAAGACAAATGCCATAATGGTGACGGTCCTCCCCCTTCCGCATCCTCCCTCTGAGCATATTTATTGCTGAGCATAATGTCACGTGGTCTGGAATATTCCTTTGGTCAGTTGTAGTCACCTCTCCTGGCTGTGTCCCATCCCAGCTTCTTGCCTGCCCCAGCCTACTCGCTGATGAGGGCAGAGTGAGGGATGAAAGAGAAGACTTGGACACTGCCAGCACTGCGCAATAGCCAATAGATTGATGTGTTACCAGCACTGTTTCAATCCAAAACATAGGGATGCTATGAAGACACTTAACTCCATTCCAGCCAGACCAGTACAATAAGGCAATGGTAATTTCCCATTATGAGACAATTTTGTATCAGCCAGAAGTTTGTAAAAGAATGTAATTTTTCAATACATTGGGACAACTTTACGATGTAAATGCTTTTTGAACTGTGTTTACTAGCTTGTCTGATCTCTCTGTGATGAGAGAGATGTCAAAACGATGTATATTAAAGTCACCACTGTAATACCTGCTTCCTGTATGTTTTAACATATATTAATATAGATGCAGAAATTATTCCACTGTGAAATATGATTATGTATATGTGGAATTTGCTCCTCTAGACCAACAATGTACACACAGAAGCTGTGTGCTGCTCCTGGGTTGTCTGTCACTATTTACTTGTTAACCCCCTTCTTATTGGGGGAGAGATTTGCAAGTTCTGTTCTGTCTACCAGGTTTTGTATTTTTCCTATATCTGATTTTATTCCATTAATTTATTATTTTAAAATTTATTTTATGTCTTTATATATTGTTTGGGGTTTTTGTTTGGGTTTGTTGATTTTTCTTGGCTGTCACTTTAACAGAAATTGTGAATTTTTATTCAGGCGTTTGTGTTAAAATATGACAGGGACAGATTTTCAGTAGGTCTTTGCTTTTATAGCTGTTGATGAAGTGTTATTTTGAGTTGTTTGTGGGGTTTTTTTTTAATAATTTTGAGAATGAAATGCTTTCAATTGTGTTTTCATTTAGGTGGCAGAGAAGCTGGGGTATTGCTCACCGCTGTAGCCAGCTACACAGTCTAGGACGCTTAGTCCAACAGAGACCTGAAGTACTAAAAAATGTTAAAGGTATTTTTGTTGCTCATTTCATCTATCCCAACGTAGTATTGATTCAAAGATGAGCTGAGTCTTCTGAGACAAGGGACTTCTAGTGCTTCTCAAGAATCCTTTTGATAACTGCCAAAAAAAATCTGCCAGGCTTACTGAAAAGCTGGTGAGAACTTCTATTTTAAGCTAATGAGTATTTTTTAAAGTGACCTTTTCTTACAGGAAAAAAAAAATCAGACTGAATCTGCTGAAGGTAGAGGTAGCAATAGGTTGTTACCTGTGGTAGATCAAAGACAAAAATGGAGGTAGCTTTCTAACAAGCTGCTATAAGGACAATTGAGAAGACTACCTTTAAAATCTTACTGTCTTATCGTTCACATGCTACGAAATACCTATACTGAAGTCTGTATCTTCTCAAGAAAAGCTAAAATACTCTGTAAAGCTGACCTGCCATTCTTTTTGTACAGTTGTTTGACCTGTGGCAGTAGCTGTTAGCTCTGATTGTAAATCCACATTTGATGCCTGTCTGCAGATAGCCTGTTTTGAGTGGCTTTCATTTGAGGGTTCACCTAATCCTTTGCCAAAAGACAGAGTGGGTAGGACAATAAGTAGTGGTTTTAAATTGTATCAAGTTTCAAATTAGTTTCTTTACCTAAGCATGCTAAGGATTTAAAGTACTAGAGAAGTCTGTCTTGTGAATGTGATGTAGTTTCTGCCTTTTAAAATCTTTAATAATATACTGGACAAATACCTGTCAGTAATTACATGGGTATAGTTGATCTTGCCTTGGGGCACAGGGATGGACTTAAAGTCAATACTGCTCTTTTTTAAAGATTGTGGAAAACTGATTTCTGAGAGCAGGAGCTTCTATTTAGGCCTTGCCTTGTGGATTAATAGATGCCGCTGAAGACTTTTGTGGAAGCTTATTTTGATAAATAATAGTGCTTTTACTCTACAGAATTCTTGAGAATTTTTGTACTTCAAATAAAAAAAAAACCAAACTCAGACTAAAAACTATTGTCCTCCCAGAAAATAAGCCTAGTGTTATAATTTTCTGTTGTCTCTGTTATTTTAAAAATAAATAAAATGTGCAAGCACTTCTCACAGCTTGCACGTTGCAGAGTTCTGTGGGAGTAGTGCTGAATGGCTCCCACAGCCATGCTAATCGGTCTTTGACCAACCCTTACCTCCTACACTATATATTTCCTACTGTATATACGTAACTTGTACAGATTCTTTGAATGTGTTGTCTGCTGAGATTCTTCTCTTATTTTAAAAGTAACCTTTGTAAGAAAAAAAAAGTCCAGTTAACTAAAATATATCAAGTTTGAACACAGAGAAGGCAAATGCTACATGAGGTTTGTATGAAAAAAAAAATCTTGAACTGAAGTTTTTGAGAACTCCTCTTTCAAATTTCAAGAATAACAAAAGCACCTGCCTGTGTGTGTCTGTGCTGCAGGAAGTACGTTGCTTGTGACATGTTAGTAGTACATTGAAGCCCTAAATAATTGTGGGAATAATAACAATACCCCAAGTTAGTAACAAGCTTTGTCCAATCCTCAGGACGCACGGTGGTATTCACAGACCGTTCAGGCATGAGCGCAGCAGGCCACATAATGCTGGGGACCATGGACGTTCACCATCACTGGACCAAAGTAAGAAGATTTCAAAGTAAATTATAATGTCTCTTGTCAGAACATCCAACTTTCAACTATAACCAAAATAATAATTAGTGCTGAGAACTGATGAGTAAACACATAGTAAACACATAGCTACTATGTTTAGCAGAGCTGTATACATTGTGTTCTAAATTTAATCCTGTGGTTTCTATTACTGCTTTCACTAACGAATCAATCCTACCCCGATGAGATGTAAAGAAAGCTAATTTGTTATGCAGTGTTCTGGTCTGTGCAATGAGCACTGGGACAACGTGTCATTATCCATAAAGAGCTTGTTCCCATGAAGAATGTAATAATTTTAGTTGGATTTTTGGAAAACAAGAGACTAACGAACCGTGTCACTGCATTCTTTTAGGCAGGTAATGTGGATGTGCCAGAATTTTTTTTTTAATGACTGTGCAAATTCTGCTGCTGCTTGTGTAGAGTCCAGAGCTGACAAGCTTTCTGACGTCACGATGAAAGTAGTATATGCACAGCCACAAATAAAATGGGTGGTGCTGTCAACATGTCGCTTAAGGAAATTTTCTTTAATCTTGGTTAATGGAATCTTATTGATGGTTCTATCAAAAATAGTTCTTTTTAAATGGGATAATTGGTGGAGTTTCATAGTTGGGAATTTCACCCAGCTAGAATATCAGAATATTCTATTTCTGTATTCTGATCAATGAATAATATGAAAATTTAGCATTCAGTCCAAAGCTTTTTTTGGTGGTAGTTTACCTTTTTACCTATGTTTCACTGGGAGAATTCAAGAAAAAAACAAACCACAGAACCTGGTTTGTTAATGTGAGTGATTTCCAAAGAACTTCAACTGAGAAACTAGAATTTAATGCAAAACTTTCTACTCTGGTCTTTGCAAGTGTTGGTAGTCATTGGAATAAAAGTGTCTGTCTGGTAGTACTAAAAAAAAAAAACAACCCTCTTCCTTGAAATGATTAATGCTTCCTCCTTCTGACTTTCACTGAGGGGTTTTCTGAAGGGTCCATATACCCACACAAAGCACTGTGTAGATGGGATGAAGTGTAGAGTTGGTTGTGTGTGTTTGCTTTGGAAGAACGAGGAGAGGTATGGATTTGAACCTAAAATCAAGGGCTTTTTGTTTTAAAAGACACTGAGGATCACGTTAAGTGATATACAGAAAATCTTCATGAGGTTAGTTTTTTAGAGAGCAGAACTTTTTATGTCCAATTCTAACCCGTTTTAGAAAGGAGTCCCAAGTGCCAGTACTTTTGTTAGCAGTGGTTAGAAAAAGGAAGCCAAGTCGGTCTGTAGAAAGCCTGGTCAGAGGTCCAGTATCTAGAGGATTTCTGCAGTTTTTCTCTGTAACAAATGGAAATCCAAGGCAATGGATTTTATTATGGCAGAAGCTGCTCTGATTTTACTACTGTCTTGGATTTCTAGAGATTATTTGGAAATTACTTGTTCCAGCAGCAGTATGGGTTTTTGTATGGAGCACTGTGTTCTAGTGATAACTGGGTAGATGGTAAGTAGTGACGAGTACTACAGATTTTCCTTTTTCACTTGCTGCCCCGTTCCAGCCTTCTCCCTGTCACACCTTCTGTGTCTCAGCTTATACCTCTGATCACTGAACTTTTTCTGGTGTAAGTTTTCTAAGTTAAAGGTCTAGTGCCATCTTCCTTTCTCCTCTTGCTTCAGATTCAGGAAGAGCTTGGTTATCACCCAAATCCCTGGAAATAAAAAGTTCCAGCAACAAAGATTCTTTTCATTTTTTGAGAATTGGTATAAATTAGGCTGACAAAATCGTTTCTGATTGTATGTGGGATAGCTATACTGTAATTGTGGTGGTAAACATTATTTAGGCCTCCAATTATTATTTTTTTTTTAATCCAGAACTATTCTGCATATATAGAAAGATAAAGCACATCCATCAGTCTTGTTATGACCCTTTGCTGCCTTTGTGCTATGAACAATGAAATTAGTTACGATCTTATTTCATTATACCTTGCCCCAAACCTATATATACTTGATATTGCTGATTTTTTGCATTCTTTGATTATTTTTTCCCCCCTTGGGTTTCATATTTACATTGTTAAATGTATCTTACCATTTCTTCCTTTTTTTTCATTCATGTAAAATTTATATGCTTTATAACATAGGAAATGGTTTTTTTTTGTGTACAGATTTTTGAGAGATTGCCAAATTATTATAAACTTCAAAAAAGGCTGCTGCTGTTGGAAGATCGCATAAGCCAGCTTCTGGGAGGCATACAAGTAATATACATTGAAGAACTGCAACCCCTCTTGACTCTAGAGGAGTACTACGAGACGCTGGATTCTTTCTATAATAAATTACGTGACAGTAGACTACCTTTTCATCCTCGCAGTCTGCGGGGCTTGCAAATGGTTCTGGAAAGGTAGGGGTTGGCAGGGAAGATTTCTTTCGGGTTGGGGGGTGGTGGGTTTTGTAACCAATTAGTTTTTCCTTACATAACCTCAAATTTTCGTTGTCTCAGTGTCTTTCTGAAGGCTTTAAGTGCTCTTATGGGTTTAGGAGGAGTCAGACTGAAGAAAAATCTGCATGTTTCATTCAAGTTAGAATCAGTTTTGTCTGGTGTAGTGTTGTGCGTGGTTAAATCAAAGGGTTTATACACTTAGGTCAACACTCAGCTGTGTGCAATGATGATGCTGGTTATGTTTTGAGTCTTGAATCTAGAAGATAGTTGTTTTGGTTTTTTGTTTGTTTTTTTTTAACATAATTTTTAAAATTATGCTCCTGTATTCTTATTAATCACACTTGAATAATTTTTTACTAATTATTTTGACTGTGTTTAATGACTTTATGTTTGTTCTGAAAGTAAAAAAAAAAAAAAAAAGCCTTGTTTTTTAATTCCATCATGTTTCATTAGTGACAGGTATGCACCAAGCTTACATGAATTTGGGCACTTCATGATCCCAACAGTCTGTGATCCAGCAACCCTTCAATGGTTTATTTTTGCCAAAGCACAGGAAGCAAGAGAAAATCTGAAAAGAAAGGAAGAGTAAGTGTTTATGTGACTAAATACATTTAGCCCATGAAAATCCTGGCATGTCATGTTTCATTTGGAGGAGAACTCTGGAGAATGTACTCAGGCTCTTCTGGTGGAAAAAACTACTCTTTAGAAAATAGAACTCTACCTATTTTACTAAGTTAAAAATTTAATCCTTCAGCAAATGCAAACAGTTGTACTTTATACAGACATGAAATATTTTTGCTTACAAGACAAAATTATTTAACTTTTTTTACAATTACTTCCCCAGAGGAGAGGTGAGGGTTTTTTAAAGAAGATGCCTTTTATGTTGAATAAGAAAAGCAACAAACTTCTTTTACTGTTACTAACATCAGGACAAGAAAACTGTAAAATATAAACTAAAAATAACTGAGACTGACTAGAAAATTATTATTTCTAGTTTTTTGTCATTTAAGTGAGGAAAAGATTAGTTAGCATCCCCCTAGCAAGGGGAAGGGAAAAACTGGGGTAGAATGATGAGAGAAATACGTCTCTTTCATAGGTGTGATGAGAGAGATAATAGTGAGTCATGGTACCATACTTAATATTAAGCCCATGACTTGTTATATCAATCAGAACTGTCAATTTTGTTCTTGATACCTTGTTATGTGTCTTTGAGGATTAAGAGCATGAAGTAGAGGTACTGGTTTATTTTGAAAAAAGTACTGTGATAGATAACTGGGTACTACTGTCCTTCTAGATGTTGTTAGTGCAAGTCTGTTTTTCTGCTTTGGGAAGCTTTTAATGAATTGTTGAAACACCTCACTGCTGTGAGTGTATGCATGGAGTATAGATCCAGCTATTTTCTTGTGAAGATTATTTTAGGCATGAATCTTATTGAAGGCTTTATGGTTTTACCTCTCAAGATCTGATTATTTTGGAGGATGCATTTTAGAAATGGATTTCTGTAAAACATGGAGGCTTGTTGGAATTTTTCCATAACCCTTGTCCAGCTTTGAAGTTTTCTGTCATATAGTAACTGCTGAATAGCCCTCTATGTAGCTGTCCATGTGCGACAGCTGGGAAAGCATTGTCTGTAGAGGCTGGGAGGGATGTTGTAGTAAACATGTGGATTTGCATCTGGGTAACTCGCTCTACAAAAACCTTCACACTGCCCCACAAGAGGACACTAATCCAGAAAAAAATGTCATCTTTAGGCCAGCAGTGAAAGAATTGTGTGTGTGGGACTCCAGCATACAAGCAGCTGTGTTGTAAGTGTAAGACCCAACCTAAGTATCTGAGCTTTTCTGTTGTGTGTTGGATGATGGCTGGTTTGTATAAAATAGTGAAGAACTGCTGTACTGGGGTCATACTGAAGGTCTGTCCCTATCATCTGTTAGCTTGCAGAAAGACTCCATGAATGGGGCAAAAAATGCAGTAGGCTTTTTTTTACTCCGTACTCCTTCCCAGTTTCTGACAGCACTTGAGAAAATGCTTGAAGCTGGAACACACTCTCTCATGCTAAGAGGGTTCAATAGATCTTTTTTCTCCTCTTAAATGTCTAATTTTCAGCCAATTTGCCCTTTATGGCTCTAGAATATCCCATGGCAACAAATTGCACAGTTGAATAACATCATGTGTTTATGAAGGAGGGAAGAGGTGTTCTTTGTTTTTTAGACTCACACCCTGATGGTTTCATTTGGCACTGTCTTGTTCGTACTGTAGGAAATACAAAACTATTATTCTATATTTATCACCTCTACTTTCTTTTTTTGTGGCTATGTCATATTTCCCCTTAGTTGTCTTTTTCTTGAAGTTGAAAACCCTTTTTTTTACTTAATGCTTTCTTGAACAGAACCCATTCTGTACTTCTGATTTTCCTTAGCCTCCTGTGGTTGTTAAAGGAGCCCCTGAGATAAAGGAAAATATTTTGAGAAATACTGGGTTTTCTTTGCACAAGCAGATGGATGTTTTACATCCAGTGAATAGCATAGCGTAGCTGGAATTCTGTATGACCTGGTGCAGTGGACAGTTCAAATGCTGCTGCTCCAGAAAATGCTTTTATCTGTGTGGATAATGTCAGTATTCTAGTAATGAATTTAGTTCTCAAGTATGGGGTTTGAATTGTGCTAGAGATACAAAGAAAATAAAACTAAACCAGGAGTCCTGACTATGTGCAGCTATCTTAATGTCCTCCAGAGGAGCCTGAAACTTCACAGAACAGGAAAGCTTGGCCTTTGGGAATCGGAGACAGTGCGCAGGAGGGTGGCATGAATATGGTCAGTAGAGAGGGCAGGCCTGCTCCAGGGTAGCTCACTGGTTCAGTTCAAGCTGAGCTCTTGTAGAGTGATCCGAGTGCCCCTGCAGAGTGTAGCCCCATGCAGGTGCATGGAGATCCCAAACTGAGGTCTGGAGAGTGGTGATGTTCAGCAGAGTGGAGGTCAGTCTTCAGTAGCAATTTCATGTGAGTCAAAGAGCATCAGGAGCTGTGTCCATGCCTAGCCTGGGTTGACTCACATCCCACTGGTTCTGCAAATGTGCTGCTGCATTGTAGCTCCTCTCACAAAGTCAGGTTGGAGTTGTGGAACCTCTTAGTCCAGGGTCTGTCGTAGGGCAGTGGTGGTCCTGTTCCTGTAACATAGCTGTATGCTTCTTCCAGAGCTGGCCTGGTTAATGTGGCACAGTGACTGAGCTGGTGAGTCTTGCTTCAGGTGGCTGTACCCGTCATGTGTTGGTTTTGATGACGTGCAGAGTAGTGGTCTTAGTTAAGAAGACAGAGTAGCTACTAATGTGATTTTATTCTTAAAGCTTACACTTTTAAGGTTACTTAAGTCCTTCATCCCTTACATAAAAAACGGAGCCTCATAGGATTTTTATTTTGGTGTTTTTCCTTGCTACTTGATAAGCAAAGAGAATTCCACGGTGCAGGCTTTCAGATGTGACTGTAGGTATGCTGTTGCCTGTAGTCATGGAGGCATCTTCAGTCTTGCCTGAGTTAGACACGGGTATCAACCTGCATGAAAATCTCAGCTCCACATGAAGTGACACCTTTGTTTACATACAGATAACCTACAAATATACTTATTTCCAGGGTGCTTTTTAAAAGATTAATTTCTAATTTTGTCACCGTGTGCTGTCTTTATTTGCTAGGATGATGATTACAGAAAAAGAGCTAATTGATACTTCCACTGAAAGATTTTCTTTGGATCGGCTGTATAAGGAGCCCAGTGTTTCCAGCGCACAGATGATAGATTGTTGTAAGCGACTGTTAGAAGAATCACTGCCATACCTACAAGGCATGCACCTTTGCATTTCACACTTCTACTCTGTGCTGCAGGATGGAGACCTCTGTATACCTTGGAACTGGAAAAACTGAGGATATAACTGATTGTTTATTTTCTGTAAGAGGCTATAAATATGAATGTTTTTAAGAGTAAATTATTTAAATCTGTATTTTGATAGCAATATTCAACCCACAAATTTTCTTCTAACTGCTGCTCAGAAAGGATTGGAGTCCTAGAAATTTGCACAGTGCTCAGTATTGACGGTTCTGCAAGAGACACCTGTACATTCTCCGTGCTACTGTAGGAGTCCCAGTGTATGGTAGCAGTTGTGAAACAACGTTTTTGTAGTGAGTTATGAAAATACATTAAATTACAAGTCTGCAAATATGTGCATGTGTATTTTTAATATACATGAATATTGCCAGGTAGGTTGTCTTTATTGGTGTACTACTGAAAACAGACACTCTGTGTTATCTTAAGGGATTTGTTGAATGCAGAAGTTGAGTACATAAGTTACCTGGTGGCAATATTGCCGTTTCATCCTGCTACATGTTACTGAATTAAAAATAAAAGACAGGAAAAAACATCAGAGTATTTCTGCTTTGCAGGAGAAAGCAGTACATTAACCTGGTCTCTACAGTACTTCTTCATATGCTGGTCCAATGTTGTTGCCTTGGAATTTCAAAATACGCCAGTTGTACTGCCTGCAGTTACTTTAAAGGAGCTGTCATTCCCTTTGTTTTTCAGCATTGGCTCTGTAAATACAGACAATCCTCTTTACTTACAGTGCTGGAACAGATTGCAAATTCCACTCTCAACACTTAAACCTGAGTAGTTTCATGTGACATCTAAGGAAAGGAAGCGGTGATCTCTGTGGGATTGTCTGCAAGACTAAATACTTCTTGGTGAAAGCAAAGAGTTTGCAGTAAGGGAAACACATGGATCTTTACTGGTACTTAATTCCTTTAAAAAAAAAAAAAAGTGTGACTGTGTCAGCATTTTTTCATTGTAATACAGGTCAAGATGCATTTTGTACTTGGGTTACTACTTAGCAACATATCCTTTGAGAAGAAGCAACTGCTTCGTGTTTCTGGACTTGAATTCACCTATACCAACTGGCAAAAAAAATATCAAATGCTTACTTGCCTTGTATTTATATTTGTATTGAGCAGGGAAATTGTTGTGTTTTCCTCTGTTAAAAGACTGGGTGTTAAGTTCTTTATTACGTTGACAAACTTAAAACTCCCCACTGGTCTCAAACATGTCCCTTCTGAAACATTGATCCAGAAGCTGTGACTTGTTCAGGCCTTTCATTCAGCTGAAACATTAGTAATGCCTGCATAGGTTCTGAAGATAAGTTGATAGTTTCTTCTAAGCAGTTAACTTCCATGGCACACGACTTCCCCTCGCTCTGTCTAGCACCGACCGTACTGCCCATGTCCCACTTGTCCTAAGCAAGTCCCACACAGTCCCTGTAACAGCCCTTGGAAATTAAGGTGTCTTCAGGAAGAGAAGGCAAGTGTTGTAACTTCTGGTTTTACCTTGTTTGAATTGAATGACCCCTTGCAGGTCTTCAGGCCAGAAGCAGCTCCCCAGTTTGACTGTAGAGGAGATAGAAAGTCTGAGGGAAGGTGAGCAGGGTCCATCAAAAGCCTGATGTGATTGCAAGGACTGATGTGAATGTCACAGAAAGCAGGGGCTAGACCTAGTGACCTTCTCTTTGCAGCACAGAGAAGACTAGAACTAGCTGAAGGGGGAGAGGTAAACTGCAAAGGACCTTTATGAAATAGAATCATAGAATCGTTTAGGTTGGAAGAGACCCTTGGGATCATCAAGTCCAACCATCAGCCCTACTCTACAAGTTCTCCCCTACACCAGATCCCTCAACACCACATCCAATCTTCTCTTAAACACAGTCAGGGATGGTGACTCCACCACCTCCCTGGGCAGCTGATTCCACTGACTGACCACTCTCTCTGTGGAAAAACTTTTTCCTAATGTCCAGCCTAACCCTACCCTGCTGCAGCTTGCAGCCATTCCCTCTTGTCCTGTCGCTCATTGCCCGTGAGAAGAGACCAGCACCAATCTCTCTACAATGCCCTTTCAAGCAGTTGTAGAGAGTGATGAGGTCTCCCCTCAGCCTCCTCTTCCTCAAACAATCCCAACTCCCTCAATCGATCCTCATAAGCCTTGTTCTCCAGGCCTCTCACCAGTTTTGTGTCCCTCCTCTGTACTCGCTCCAGCACCTCGATAGCTCTCTTGTGCTGAGGTGCCCAGAACTGGACACAATACTCAAGGTGCTTGGGATAGAGCTTGGGATGTTTCCACTAATAAAAAAGGGCTGTGGGGACCCCAACCTGGAATGGGGATAAGAGTAGGTAAGGGCAGGCAAGAGGGAACGGGACCGAGTTTAGATATGGGAGCAGTGGAAATAGTTCCTGTTAGGCACTTCCAGTCTGGAATAGATCTGAAGAGTCTCCCTGTCTAATGGGGACATGGCCAAAATCCTCTGGCAACGTCTCAGCCCTCAAAGGGTGGTGTGGTGTCTGCTCTTATGACGGTTGTCTCCAGGGTGGGGTCTCAGTCTGTGCAATAAGCCAAAGTATTCTGGTCCCGCTGCTCTCCCCACCAGAAAGGTGGTCAGCTCAGGTGCCATGTGGGGGTGTCCTTCCTTCTTCCATTAAGTGCTGGGGTTTTATTTCCTGAGTTCTGAAGGAGATGCACACCAACATCTCAAACTGCTCAAGTCTGGGTCTTAATAGAGTTATTCTGCAGTTTACTTTCTGTAAATTGGCTTTACTGCAGGATGCTTGAGGTGACTTTACAAAAAATCTTGGCCTCCCAACATTTTTTTTAGTATATCTAGAAAAGTGGTGGAAAACAGATGGATAAACTTAATGTACATTACAGGGTTTTATTTTGACAAGTCTGACTGACTTTGAGCAGTCTGAAAGTACCAAGAGAATTGAGCATTAGGTAGCTGTGGGTGGGTTGAATCTGTCAGAATTCTATGTTGCTTTTCAACATTTTAATGAAGTGGATGGAAAAAAGGTCAAGAACTTTGAAGGCATTTTATCACAATAGCAGGGTGGAAACAGAAGAATTCTAAAATTTTATCTGCTTTTAAACTGGGCAGAACACCTCAAATTCCCTTCAACAGACTCTCCACTATCCACTCACGATGGGAATAGGTTTAAATTAGTATTACCACCTAGTGTAGTTTGGTTCAGTAGGGAATTCCTGCTTGCTCTGCAGCCAACAACTGAAAACGTGCTCGGTATGAAGTTTCAAAAGATCTTCATTCTTTTTAAAACACATCCTAATATTAAATTAGCTGGAGTTGTTGTCTTGGTGTTTCAATCATTCTTGTTTGGCTTAGATTTAAGTGTAGAAATTTGCAATAAGCGTTGGAAAGATAAGTAAGAATCTCTGCCAGTGATCAAAGACTTGAAACGTGTGCTGGTCGTCCGTCGTGAGCCAATAAACCACGGTGCCGAGATCGTGTCATTCGACCTCTGGGAATGGTTTAGTGTTTTTAGTGTGGCTCCCAGAGAGAAATTCAATGCTAGAATAAAAGAGATGGGGGCTTAAGAGAAGGTTTATCAGCTTAATGAGTTCTTTTGGTGCTGTTCAATGTTGTGGCCTTGAGATGTGCAGGTTGGCAANTGAAAGATTTTCTTTGGATCGGCTGTATAAGGAGCCCAGTGTTTCCAGCGCACAGATGATAGATTGTTGTAAGCGACTGTTAGAAGAATCACTGCCATACCTACAAGGCATGCACCTTTGCATTTCACACTTCTACTCTGTGCTGCAGGATGGAGACCTCTGTATACCTTGGAACTGGAAAAACTGAGGATATAACTGATTGTTTATTTTCTGTAAGAGGCTATAAATATGAATGTTTTTAAGAGTAAATTATTTAAATCTGTATTTTGATAGCAATATTCAACCCACAAATTTTCTTCTAACTGCTGCTCAGAAAGGATTGGAGTCCTAGAAATTTGCACAGTGCTCAGTATTGACGGTTCTGCAAGAGACACCTGTACATTCTCCGTGCTACTGTAGGAGTCCCAGTGTATGGTAGCAGTTGTGAAACAACGTTTTTGTAGTGAGTTATGAAAATACATTAAATTACAAGTCTGCAAATATGTGCATGTGTATTTTTAATATACATGAATATTGCCAGGTAGGTTGTCTTTATTGGTGTACTACTGAAAACAGACACTCTGTGTTATCTTAAGGGATTTGTTGAATGCAGAAGTTGAGTACATAAGTTACCTGGTGGCAATATTGCCGTTTCATCCTGCTACATGTTACTGAATTAAAAATAAAAGACAGGAAAAAACATCAGAGTATTTCTGCTTTGCAGGAGAAAGCAGTACATTAACCTGGTCTCTACAGTACTTCTTCATATGCTGGTCCAATGTTGTTGCCTTGGAATTTCAAAATACGCCAGTTGTACTGCCTGCAGTTACTTTAAAGGAGCTGTCATTCCCTTTGTTTTTCAGCATTGGCTCTGTAAATACAGACAATCCTCTTTACTTACAGTGCTGGAACAGATTGCAAATCCCACTCACAACACTTAAACCTGAGTAGTTTCATGTGACATCTAAGGAAAGGAAGCGGTGATCTCTGTGGGATTGTCTGCAAGAGTAAATACTTCTTGGTGAAAGCAAAGAGTTTGCAGTAAGGGAAACACATGGATCTTTACTGGTACTTAATTCCTTTAAAAAAAAAAAAAAGTGTGACTGTGTCAGCATTTTTTCATTGTAATACAGGTCAAGATGCATTTTGTACTTGGGTTACTACTTAGCAACATATCCTTTGAGAAGAAGCAACTGCTTCGTGTTTCTGGACTTGAATTCACCTATACCAACTGGCAAAAAAAATATCAAATGCTTACTTGCCTTGTATTTATATTTGTATTGAGCAGGGAAATTGTTGTGTTTTCCTCTGTTAAAAGACTGGGTGTTAAGTTCTTTATTACGTTGACAAACTTAAAACTCCCCACTGGTCTCAAACATGTCCCTTCTGAAACATTGATCCAGAAGCTGTGACTTGTTCAGGCCTTTCATTCAGCTGAAACATTAGTAATGCCTGCATAGGTTCTGAAGATAAGTTGATAGTTTCTTCTAAGCAGTTAACTTCCATGGCACACGACTTCCCCTCGCTCTGTCTAGCACCGACCGTACTGCCCATGTCCCACTTGTCCTAAGCAAGTCCCACACAGTCCCTGTAACAGCCCTTGGAAATTAAGGTGTCTTCAGGAAGAGAAGGCAAGTGTTGTAACTTCTGGTTTTACCTTGTTTGAATTGAATGACCCCTTGCAGGTCTTCAGGCCAGAAGCAGCTCCCCAGTTTGACTGTAGAGGAGATAGAAAGTCTGAGGGAAGGTGAGCAGGGTCCATCAAAAGCCTGATGTGATTGCAAGGACTGATGTGAATGTCACAGAAAGCAGGGGCTAGACCTAGTGACCTTCTCTTTGCAGCACAGAGAAGACTAGAACTAGCTGAAGGGGGAGAGGTAAACTGCAAAGGACCTTTATGAAATAGAATCATAGAATCGTTTAGGTTGGAAGAGACCCTTGGGATCATCAAGTCCAACCATCAGCCCTACTCTACAAGTTCTCCCCTACACCAGATCCCTCAACACCACATCCAATCTTCTCTTAAACACAGTCAGGGAGGGTGACTCCACCACCTCCCTGGGCAGCTGATTCCACTGACTGACCACTCTCTCTGTGGAAAAACTTTTTCCTAATGTCCAGCCTAACCCTACCCTGCTGCAGCTTGCAGCCATTCCCTCTTGTCCTGTCGCTCATTGCCCGTGAGAAGAGACCAGCACCAATCTCTCTACAATGCCCTTTCAAGCAGTTGTAGAGAGCGATGAGGTCGCCCCTCAGCCTCCTCTTCCTCAAACAATCCCAACTCCCTCAATCGATCCTCATAAGCCTTGTTCTCCAGTCCTCTCACCAGTTT
>VZTM01016041.1:8145-44637 GCA_013400555.1 Jacana jacana | reverse complement strand
CCCAGCTAAAAAAGTAAAACTACTGAACAGAAAATTGGTTTGTTTTACCTCAAACCAGGACAGGGGAGATTCCTGGAGGGTGATGCTGCTGTCTTCAAAATGGATGATCCCTCTAGCCAGGTGATATTTAAACACGGGGCCATCGGTGTTTTGCACAATCAGAGGCACATTCCTCTCTGTTTAATCTTTGAGCCTGGGAGACCTTTCTCCAAAGGTCACCAAGCATTAATCTAAATGTGACTAACCAGTTCAGAAAGGTTTTGGCAATGGGGAATCTTGTCTTGGTCAGCATTTGTGTGATGCCTGGAATAGCTGGGTCTCTGGCACTCTGTATTGCCACCAAAAGAAATCAAATTAATGAATCAGAATTTAAAAGTCTGTATAGTTGCAAATGTTTTTTCACTGCTCAGATCTTTGCTGTCCTGGTATGACAGACTTTGGAGGAAAAACAAGCTGTGCTGTCAATTGGGTGATGTACCTCCATTCTGGTTTTAGCTAGAAATCTGTGCTGAACGCCCAGAAAACAAAAAAACCAATTAAGGTGGGGAACAGTGGGTGGGACAAAAGGCCCTGCAAGGTCTGAACCCCTCCTGGCCAAGATCTGGATTGTCAGTATAAATACATATATATATATATATATATATATTGCTATTGTGTGGTTTGTTCCATCTTCACTGGGTATGGAAACCATTATTTTGATCTTCTGACAAGAACCATGTTTAATCTACAAGTTATGCTCTGGCCTAAAAGTAAGGAAAAAGAACAACAAGGTTTAGGATTGCTGCTGCTTGGCACTTAACATTTTTGCTCACCCCTTTCCTAATGCAATTTATTGTGACCAACACTGAATGGCAGAACTTAAGGGCAGGTTCCAGCTGAGATTCCTAGGTATGATTTTAGTAGCATATCACTACCTGGTTGGCAGCCCTTTGAAAGACCTTACTGCCTTTGCAGGTATCTTTAGTTGTCTTCAACAAGTCCTAACAGACTTCTCAGCTCAGACCTTCTCTGCTTTTGCAGAAGCCTCAAAACTTAATTGTGTCTTAATTTCAAAAGTCACTTGTGCAAATACACTGTGTTATCCAAGTGAAGCTGTGTAAGGAAGGCTGTACAGTGAGTGTATCATGTCTGCATAGCTGGTTGGCACTGGAAGTTTCTTTTGGATTAAAGAACTCCTGTTCTCTGAATTTCTCTTTCATCAAGTTATTCCTGGTAGGTACAAATGATAGACCAGTTTATTCTAAATGTCTGTAATTCAAAAGTGGTTAAGAAGAGTATGAAGGGATTGGGTGTTGAGTCCATCTCTGTCTTCCTCCTCCTTCTCCTCTCCATTTGTTGTCTCAAGCACTACAGCCGTTGGGCAAAGGCTTTTCTTCTTCAGTGAACGTGGGCCATTGGCTGTGATGGTGACAAAGAGTTTGCCAAGAAACTACAAACCAGGGTTTCCAAAACTGCTTTCTGCTTCTGATGAAACAAAACCTTCCCTGGGTCACTCAGTGTCTTCAACCCTCGTGTGCCATCATACCCTTACAAAATGCACTTAACTACCTGCATTTAGATACGTGCCAGCAACGCTGCTCAGCCTGGCATAGCCTGTAGAGGCTCTATAGAAATACAGAGTTATTCATGGCACAGGATATTTGATAACCGCTCTGTTCTTTGTTTTGGTTAAAGTTTGTGCTGGTTTGTCATTCTCCATTGTTACTTTGCTTTGTTATGTTCATATATTCCAAAGATAAAGCAGCCTTTCTTGGGGACAATCAGGCACAACACTATTAAGCAGCGATTAATGGAAGCCTGGCTGCAGTCAGCAATTACTGAGAATAGGCTGGATTTCCTAGCAGTTGCTTTCTGTATAAATCTATTTTGCAGACAACTTATTATACTGAATTCTTCTTGGATAATGAGCGAGTGACACATTTTCGGCATCACCCTGAGGCACTTGCAGAAACTGCCTCCTCGCTGACCACATACCACAAATGACTAAAATGGATAGGATGTTCACAGAATCACACAGTATCAGGGATTGGAAGGGACCTTGAAAGGTCATCTAGTCTAGTGGTTTTGGGGGGGGCTGGGGGAAGTGACTGTGTAAGTGAGGAAGACTGCGCTGGGGAATTTGGGGTGCTATTGTCATGGTGCTCTATTAAAGTCGTGACATATGTCTTTAGGTAAGAGGCATGAACAAATGATACACACAATCCAAACTGGAGTGGCTGTAAGCTCTCCTAATGTTCCCCTTTCTCTTTTAGTCATTGTAAACCTCCTGCTACTCGGGTTGTAACCTTGGGCTTATTCTGTATACAGTGAGAATAGAGTGAAATTTCGTGTCCTGTAACTTTAAGTGTAGCATACGTTATTAAAAATTAATTTAATGGTCCTCTAGGATCCAACTCTGGAGGTAGCAAACAAGTGTCTCAGTTATATATTGTCTTCAATTATTCATGAAGAACCACGGGGGGTTTCTAGAACGTATCTCTAGCAAAGCTCAGAGCTGTTCTGCTAATGCCAGCAGCCAAGCTCTGCTACTTAGTTTAACAGAAACGGACATGATTTCCCTGTTGGGTTTCTCTGTTTGAACTGTGTAATATTTTATCGCATTTAATAAAGTTTATTACAAACATGACTTGGTGTAAGGAAAATCCTAGTGGTGAGGCTAAAGCAGAATTTAATGTTGAATGGACATTTTGCCAAAAGGAATTTTAATATATCACCATGTGTCTGAAGATAATAAACAGCATAGCACACAGATTGCACAGCATCATTATGGATAACTCTCTTGTATGCTAGAGCCCTTCTCTTAGCTCTTTGCACTCCTGATTAAGTTTCTTCTAGCTTTGATGTTATTCTGGTTTGGACGGTTGTTGCTGATTCTTTTATAGAAAGCAAACCTGTTTTCCTCAAAGAAGCTGTTTAATGATGGAGCTGCCATGGCTACACCCTTGCTCTGGGAAAGGGTCTCATTCCACCTGGAGCATCAGGTGCACAAATGCCTGTAGGTCTGTGGGAGGAGTGTATCTGGGGAAACATCATCAGTTTGGCAGTCAGAGTTGAATTCGGGAGAGTTAAAAGTGTCACTTCTTGTGTGGATACTTGTTCCAGTATTTTGTCATCTTTTTGGTTGTTGTATTTCCATAAAAATATACTCCTAGCCACAGGTAAACTTTAAAAAATATATTAACTGTCCCAGAAGTGAGTTCCCAGTGGGGAATGACACCAGTTACACTTAGTTAAATATATGCTTACAATGCTATCGCTTTTGCAGTGACAAGCCTTTGCATGGCTTCAGCGAAGCCGGTTCTGGTTTACACGGCAGCTCAGGGGTTTGAAAAACCTTTCGCCATTCCTAAAGGATTGCCTTGGGGTTGAGTGTTTCTGTGCTCCCCGGCGGGTGCTTCACGTACAGCAGTCGCTCTTCAAACAGTGGAGCACCAAGTGTCCTGGATTTCTTTCTGTAGATCTTTCATTCCTGCTATGAACAACTCAAATGCATAGACTTTGTGAAAAACTTTCCTTCCCACCCCCTTTTTCCTGCTTAACCTCTTATTTTGAAGAGTAGAGCTTGCTTTCTCCTGTGATTTTTCTGCCGAGAGGAGGGCAGAGCACAGTGAGAGGTATGTAGGCAGAAAATAGATTGGTGCCATTTTCAACATAATTCTCACTGAACTTTCAACAAAAGCAACGTGACTTTTCCCTCCCACTGTAAGAAGGTTCAGAAGAAGAATACCATACCACAAACTTCCCGCAGGCACTGGTGTTGGAGACCTTGCCAGGCACTTGACTGCTTTTCTGTTGTGCAGAGATGTGATTTTCCTGCAGGATTCTGCTTGGAGAAAGGTCGTGGCCACTGGCGTTCCTGCTGCTTCTGGGGCAGGAGACCTCGCAATAGCCTGAACTGAGCCCTTTCCCTTTGTGTCTGCTCTGGGTATTTGCCCACTGACACCTCCAAAACCAGCTTAGCTGCAGCCCTGCTGGTAGACACCAGCTGGTAGGTGTCCTTCCCCAGTGGCATGCGTGTGACCTGGAGGCTGGGTGACTGGTGGCATTGTGTTGCAGGCTTAAGGGGAGCTGATTGACCTCTGTCTTCATGGCTGCAAAGGCAGGAGGGCTGGGTCGATGGCAGAGTGCAGCCTTTCCCAAGAGCTGGAGGTGGGGCAGCTTGAGCTGCTGAGGTAATATTGGTGTGGTTCCTGGTTAATTTGCCGAGAGAAGCCCTGGATTTCTGGACCCGTGTTTTCTGTGATAACCCAGATTCGTATTTGACATCAGTATGATGAAAGACAACCCCCACCACCACTTCCCATGTGCACCTCTTTAAATTGGGAAGGAGTTTTTCATCTTCCTGGGCAAATGCTATCCCTTCCAGCTTTGGAGATGCTCCTGCTCTTAGGACAGGAGCACTTGCCACCTTTCAGGATGGTAAATGCCCTACTAATGATAATTCCTATACTTGCCTTTCCTGTGACTAATTCATTAAGCCATTTTGAGACAAACTCATCACTTTTAGACCAGCTGGAGCACCCAAAAGGCTGCTTTTCCACACATGCATTTTCCAGATGTGTCTCTATTCCAAGCACAGATGAGTACATATGTATGTATTTGCTACTCGTACCTTACAAAGCTGTGCAGCTGGGGCAGTGCATGCCCGCTGTACGCTGCTGTCACTCAAGGCAAAGAGAGCTGCTGGGTCAAGTGAAAACCCAGGCAGGTCACTATACGTACCCTGCCTATGATTCATTTCCAGACCTTCTGATTTTTAACTAGCTGGATCCTCTGCTATCCTTCCAGCAAGCTGCAGGTGAGTGGTGTTATGTGATATGGCAGCTCAAAACAGTTGAGCTCCAGACCTGAGCTGGAGGGAAGAGCTGTGAGTATACAGGCTCTGCAGGGGGCTGTGGAGACCTCCAGTCCTCCTTCCCTGGCACCACCTCAGTTCTTGCTGCAAGGTTTTGGTGATCCTTTAATCTGGTCCTTCTGGGAGGAGATTCATGCATATTAGCTGCATATTTAGGCTGGATGTTAAGTAAAAATTCTTCACAGAGAGTGGTCAGTCACTGGAATGGGCTGCCCAGGGAGGTGGTGGAGTCACCATCCCTGACTGTGTTTAAGAGTAGAATAGATGTGGTGTTGAGGGATATGGTGTAGGGGAGAACTTTGTAGAGTAGGGCTGACGGTTGACTCAATGATCCCAAGGGTCTCTCCCAACCTAAATGGTTCTCTGATTACTGGATTTCCTAGTGTCCATCATCTCTGTCACCTCCAGAAACAGCATGAACCAGCATCTTAAGAATCCATTGACCTGCACAAAAAGATCATGAAAGCAAAGGCATTGCTGGCAGTTTTTGTCCATCATTTAGGTCTCAGGAGAAACAGCACTTGGTCCTGTGATGTACATATGGTGGAGAACAGGTGAGGGTCAGTCTGTCTGCAAGACTTGCAGAGCCCTCAGGGAGAGGAGAGCGTTTCAGCCATCCCTGCAGCGGTTTCTTTGTGGATCCCCTTCAGACAGCCTGGCTGGGAGGGACTGTGCTGCTTGCTGGTCACATTGGTCATCTGCAATGAGGATGCTACATCTGATGTTACATCTGCTACTGCTGAGAGTCATGGGCAGTGATGTCTGAAGATCCATAAGGAGAAGGTATGTCCTGGTGGGGCAAGGGGCTGGCTGGTGCAAAGCCTCTCACCCAGAGACGGGGCTCACACAAGGGGAAAAGCACATTCTCTGCAGGGAGCCCAGCCAGGAGAGCAGGCTTCCTGGAGATGGGCAAGGGCCACCACAGGCAGGGAGCACAGCACAGCTGTAGGCAGCTGCCAACAGGAGAGCTGGAGGCAGCTGCTTTGCACCACACTCTGAGAGCAGGAGAGCTGTGACCCTGGTGAAGCCGAGAGCTGTGGACCAGTGTCAGGGGTGCCAGTGCCCTGCTAGGGCATAGGGGCTGGCCAGGCTCCTCCTGCTCACCTCTTATAAAAGCCATATATCAGTCCCCTGGAAACACTTCTTATAACAGAGATGCTTAGGTTCATTACAGAATAACTAGGAGAATTGTAGTAATCCTGATATGGGGGGCTTGCATCTGGAAAGACCATGCAGTCCCCACAAGCCTGAGGCTTCTGGGGATGGGACTGCCTGTGGGCCAGAGAGGGTGAACAGGCTCCCCTCATTTGCTCATTCTTTGTCTCCATGGGTTTGCCTTATCTCCAGGCTCTACAAGTTGATTTTCCTTCCTGAGTATGGGCAGTGGTAGCCAGCAAGCAGCATCCCTGAAGGGTTACTAGGTAAAAGAGCTTCAGGGGAAGTGTGCCATAGCAGCAAAACTGGCCATAGGGACCCCACCACATTTCTGCCCACCAGGGACTTCTCAGGATGGGCTGAATACCCCATCTCTGCAATATTGCCGTGTTCTACCCTCCTTAAATGCTCACCAGGGCACAGCATTGTGCTCCCAGTGCCTTTATGCACTGCCACTGCATGCCCGCAGGAGCATGGCTGGGCCCCTCAGTGCCAGGCCCTTAAGTAGCCACGCAGGACGCGGTTTAGTGTTCCATTAGCTGGTAAAATGGATTATATTCTGTCTTTTTTTATAGCACATCCAAAGAGAGGGATATGCAGGTTATTTGTATATCTTGAGGATTGCATTCAGTCTGTCTGTCCAGGTGAACTCTTTGGGCATTCGATCCCAAGCGAGGTAGAAAATGTCTATTTTTAACTTATTTTTAACTTATCTATTCTTTTAAATATAAATGTTACTGCAAGGTGTGGTCTAACGCAGAATGAATCTCTGAAATGTTTTAACAAAGAGGAGGCTGGTGTGTGAGAGCTGGGGCTCTGTCCTGCTGGAGGAGCAGCTCTGCTAGCACGATGAAAGATATTCCACCAGGGGATTTCTGACACACGCTGCCCCTACGTTTCTGGTATTTATTATAGAGGGAAGGGAAGACAAAAGCTCAAGGGAAAACAAAAATCTAGGTCTGCCTCAGGTTATTATAAACTGAGAATTGATAGGCAGTCTCAATTGCCTGTTGCTAAGCAGCCAAGAGAATTGGTTGACCATACCCTGGGCCTTTTAAAAAAAAAGAAAAAAAAAAAACAAAGCAGAAAGCTCTGTGTGTGTGTCAGGAGCATATGAAATAACGTGTCAATTTTGTATTAGCATACAGAGCCTCAACATTTTGTTGTTGTTGTTGTTGTTGAATATGTCTGTGAGGTGCTGCTGCGTGGGTGGTGTGAAACAAGTCAGGCCTTGGTTGGACAGGGTAATCTCTGCTTTATAGTAAGTAGAGACGGTGATTCTTCCCTGTCAACAAGGGCAAACAGCACTTTCTTGGGTTTTGAAGAGTCCCTCTAGGGCACGATCTTGTGTCCTCCTGAAAAGCTGCATGCTGATGGTCATGGGGATGGATTCCCAGGGATCCAAGTCCTCCCTGTCCCCAGCCACTGGCACCAAATCAGCATTCAGCATTTTTCCAAAACGCCAGTGGAAAGCACTGGAGAGCCTCCATGCCTCATTCCCACCGGCCCTGGTCCTGTCTTGCTTTTGGCCGGAGCTGTAGGGAAAGCAGGATGCAAAGCCTGCCAGAAGGTTACGGGGTTGTGTTTGTTATTTTTCTTATAGTTCAGCTATATGAAAATGCTAAAATAATAGACATTATTCTCAGGGAAGGGGGTGTTGTCTTGAGAGCCAGCTTTGCTCTCATCACACATTATTTCACCTCCTTTTTCTTGTGTCTGCAAGCGTGGTTTTGCCTGTCCTAAATGGAAAAAATACCCAGCACCTATATTGTTTTGCAATAATCAGTCTGATTGATGGTTGATTGATGATTTCTGTGTTCTGTTTCTGCCATCCCCAAGTCCCTCCTCCATGCCGGTACCTTCCCAGCAGTCCCTCACTCACCAGCATCGCACACAGGGTTATCTCAGTGCGGAACAAACATCTGGCAGCAGCTGCACTCCTTTGCACCAAACCTTGTCTTTTCCCTGGCCACCCGGAGCGAATCCCCTTGGAAGCTGCAGGCAGCCAAGCACTGCTCCCTGTCTGAACCAGTCTGCAGTGGATTGGGGATGGTGGAAGCATCCCAGTACCAAAACTGGCTTGCTCAGGGTCTCAGGAGTGCGCATGGGCACATGGGGCCACTCCTGCAGCATGGGCAAGGGAGGGAAAGCAGCGGTGCTGGGCTATTGAGCAGGGTCAGGCCACCCCTGCCTCCCTCCTTCCCCAAGCACGGGCCTAAAAATAGAGGTAATCAGGTTTCAAAGAGGAAAAGAAATGAAAAGGTCGAGTGTCATGACCTTAGACATGCTCTGAGGCTGCTTTTCTCCCCACGTGGCTCGCCTTCGCTGGGCCTCCCTCCGGCGTTTCCGGACCAGAAGCGGACGGGGTGTGCGGCCATCAGCCATGGCCTCTGGTCAGGGGGTTCTTCCTTTTTATCCCTCCCCGTCCGCCTTCCTGCCGCCTGCGACCAACTCCTTCCTCGCCTGGGGAAAAGGACCGGCAGGCACCCAGGTCTCCATTCCTGGCTCCTTGTGTGGCTGACCTGGTCTGCAGGGGCTCCTGCCAGAGCCATGTTGATTTTGAGGTGCTTGAACGCCATGCCAGCTGGATGCAGGGAGGCACACAGCCTTTTCCCCTGGCTTTCCACGGCCAGCCCCTGTGGCCACGCTGCTCTGTCTGATTTTGTTCAAATCATACTATAGTAAAATGGGATGTTTCATGCTGGGAATGCAAGACCCACCTGGAGCCGGGAAGGCAGAGGATACGATGTCTTTGTAATTACAGTCTCATTTTTCACAGTTGGTGAGAAATCCCTCCATCCTCCTTTGCTTTTCCCTTGCTCAAATAACTTCTGAAAATTTTGGATAATTATTTTTAACACATATGTGTTCTGCGCAGGCATGAACAGGAACTCATGCTTTGCCTTGTCTTTCCTTTTGTTGTAGTGAGGAGCACGCAGCCCACCCTCCAGATCCAACAAAGAGCCATGTAGACCATCCTCCACCAGCAGCAGCAGTCTGCATTTATGAAGGTGGCAGCAGAAGACACCATATTTCATGGCTTATCATTGTGTACCAAGCTGGCACACGGTAACAAAACCCCACTCTGTGTGCTCCATTTGCAGATATTCATGTTTCTTACCAGGAGCGTTTTTACTCAATTGCTTGATTTTCTTGCAGCAGGGGAATGTAATAGCGCAGCAAACCCAACGCCTGGGTGCTTTCAGCTCATGGCATCCCGGGAGCAGATGAAATGGCACCCAGTCCTGGCCGGTGCCTGCATGTGCAGGGGCTGATGAAGCGCGATCGCCACAGGCAAAGCTCTGATAAACACATTTCTTCCACAGAGGGGAGAGAGGTGGGTCTGTGTTTCTGGAGATGCCACAGAGCATCAGCGTGGGAGGAGAGCCCCTTGCAAACCATCCCTGTTCCTTCCTCTCTAGGGCTGGGGGCAAAAGGGCAAAAAAATGACATATTATACAAACCTCAACATTTCTGAGGTGTGAATAGTTACTCTAACCATGTGAAATACTCAGCACAGTAGCACTCTGTCTTCAGCGCTTTGCTGTCCTCTCACTTTGTCCTTGCCCCCTGCTTTTATCCTACAAAGCTCCTGCCACTGCATTCCCAGCGCTTCCCTCTCCTTTGTCTGTGCCTCCTGCATACCTGGGATCCTTCCTCACAAAGCACAGCGGAGGATTTCAAAGCCGGTCGTCTCATACCAGTCCACCCATCCTTGCCCAAAATAACTGTGGCACACGGGAAGGTGGTGGCTGTCAGGCAGAAAATAGCTGTTTTCCAGGAGCAATGAGTGTGCAGTTTGCACAAGTCATCCTGCTGGCAGCCTATGTCCCTGAGGGACACACGGGGTCTTGCCCAATTTCCCTTTTGTCTTGCTCCTGCCAGGGCTCAGCTCTCTGCAGAGATCCCTTTCCCCCTACTGAGGCCTGAGCTCCATTTCTGTATCCACAGGTGGCCAACCCCATCCTACACAGCTGCCCCCATCGTCTCCTGCCACTGTACTAAGGCTGAATGAAATTCTGCATACGGTTATCATGACAATAAGTAAGTAAAACTGTTATCTCATATAAGAGGAGGCAGCAGAGAACAAGAATTAAAGCCAGTGAAAAAGCTGGTAAGTTCAAACTGAACTTGTGGCTGATGAACACAGGATTGATTTGTTCTGCTTTGCAATTATATTTTTTATATGTCGATACAATATATCAATAGATCAATATTCCATATACAGATCATATATTATATATCAACAATATAGTTGATACTTGTTTAAAATCCAAAATTTTAAGACTAGAAAATAACTCTGAAAGGATATTTTCATCAAAATGCCACTTTTTCTTTACACAAGAAGAGATATCTAGTAAACAGGCCTATTCTCTGCTTTAAAATGTTCATTACTTCTGCATTTTTATTCTGGGCACATGCCTTCCTCCATAATGATGTGTGGAAAACCTGGTGTGTGTCATTTTACTAGTTATTTGCTTCATCATCAACCAGGATCCACCATCTGAGGCAGGATTTGCCTCGGGATCCTTAAAAACTTTGGCTCAGCAAAGAAATCAAAGAGCTGCTTTAAAAAAATAAAATTAAGCTCTTAGAGTAGGAAGTTTCCCTTTCCCAGATGGGTTTTGCCGTGCAAACTGATGGCAAAGTTTCTGTGGCAGACTGCCTCAGCCCGTCTGGTGGTGCCAAGTGGTACCTGGAGATACCAAGTGTTGCACAAACTCTTCAAAATCTCAGTTAAGCACAAGAAGCATCATGGCCATGGGCACCCTCAGACCTGTAAGGTGTCTCCAGGCAGCAGGTACCCATGCTCAGGTCCAGAAGGATATGTGTGCCATTTTCCTACATGACCTGCAGGAGGAAAGTCACGGTGATGTTACAAGATCGCAGGATCCATTGGTTTGGTTGGTTGGCTGGGTTTTTTTTACTCTTCACAGTGACCAATTCTTGCTAGAACTATAGATGCAAATGCTTCTTTCCTTCACTCCCCCAGATCCACCTTTGGGATACCAGAAATAAAACCACTCAGTGTTGGCCCAAGTGTAGCCCCAGGGAAGGACGTGGGGATTCATGCAGAGCAGTTCCCACGGGGCGCCCACAGATCATGTCTCAGCTGATGAGGATGTTGCCAGCAAGATTGCTACGGGCAGCCAGCTCCCAGCCCCCCTTCCCCCAAAGGACAGCAGTGCAGAGCAATGCCCAAAGAAGGGGGAAGACAAGCCTTGCTGAGGTGTTCAAGGTGAACTGGGATTAAAAAACCTGACAGTACAAAGCAGAAAGTATAAGAATTGCAACAGTGGGTCAGATCTGGTGTGTCTCCTCAACTCAAACCTCCCTCTAGCAACGAGTGGCAGATGTTCAAGGAAAGATGAGAAACCTGGTAAATGCAAAGTGACTCTCCCCTTATACATCTCCTGACTTTCAGCACACCATGTTTTCAACAAATCAGTAAGTACCACAAAAAAATCATATATGAGGTCTTTTTAAATTGTTATTTCTGCATTGCATGACCCTGGTATTTTTGTCCTGGACCTACATGAGCTCATTCAGCCACTGAACAGGCTTTTCAGAAAGATGCCGTTATCGCAATAGCCAGATCTTCTGTGCAGCTTCCCACATGACTGCTCTGGAAGGGCAACCTGCCAGGCTATCTAAATCCATCCAGGAAGTCTACCAAATACCACTCAACAAGTCACATCAACTCCAGTTTCCTAGTGGTTACATTACTGGCTGCAGCTCTGACCACAGGGGGAATGGTGTGTACTCCTCTGCGGCATGAAAGCAAGGCCACAGTGTTGTGGTGATCAGTCCTCCAGGTCTAAAGGGCCATTGACATATGCTGGAACAGCTACAGGTTTCTCTGTGGCTTGATGGAACATCCCAAAGGTTTTGTGGAGTAGGGAAATGCCTCAAAACACAGAGAACGTTTTATCTGTGCAGGGAGCTCTACCCATGTTCTGGTGGATGGGTTTTGAATAAGGTGGGCTCCTGGGAGCCAATTAATGTTCATCCCACACAAAGAGAAAAATGCTCCATTTTAGCCCTGGGCTTTCCACAGCAGAAGGACAACCCTAAGGAGCTCCCCTCTCTGTGCCCTTGGGGTGTCCTGGGGTGCACCCCCAGGCATTAACCACCTTGAGCCACTTGGAGAGGCAGCGGGTCAAGGAGAGGGGCAGTCCCAGGCTGTAACCCACACCGGAGACTGCCTGCTCACTTCCACAGGCTGAGCTGCTGGTAGGAGAGGAAAAGAAAACTTGGAGAAGCCTAATCCATCATTAAAGTCCTCACTAATTCTCTCCTTCCTGAGGACACCTGAGCCATGGTGCTGGTGTGTGGGGGCTGGCATCTTCCAGCCCAGTTGGCTTGAGCAGCTGCAGCTATCTGCAGTACTGGTGTCCAGCAAGGTACCATTTCTGCAGGATGAATGGCCCAGGACTGGATTTCTGCTCCTCAGGAGCCGCCCCAAACCTGCAGAGGGAGGGATGCAGCTTTCTGGATAAACGAAGAGGTGATATGTCACATCAACATCTCTGGTGCCAGGTGGGAGATGTTAAACTGCTGTGTCCCTCCAGTAGCATTGCTGTGACAAGGGAGAAATGGTTGCACAGAGCAGAGCTCTCCCCTTACCCCCCAAGTAGTGTAACCTGCTGGGAACTAGGTAAAATGTGGATGGATGCCCTACTGAAAACTCTGCAAAGGGTGGGCAGAAAGAAGGCAGGGAAACCCCATCGCACAGAGGAAAAGGGCAGGTCATGTTGTAAGCAGTTTGTCTAGAGACTTTTATCCCCAGTTGCTGCCAACAACAAGGGAAAGTTTTGAGTCTGTGCAAAGACTCAAAGCTCGGGGTGATTCTTAAATGTATACTTATAAAGTAGAAATGATCTGTGAATTGTGGCTTTCCAGCTTTGGGTCTTTATAATGCAGTGATGCACATACATGGACCCAAACTAGCAGTAGTATAAAGTAACCTGAGAATAATTCAGACTGGTGCAAAACCAAAAAAGGAAAAAAGATACAAGAACACCATGCTTAGCATTTCCCCTTCCTCTTGGGTTGTTAGACCCCCTGAGGCTGAAGTGACTTTCAAAGTGCATAAACAAATCAAAGAACTAAAAATAACACCAAATTATTAACTTGCCCATCTGTATATTCACAAGTGACACTTTTAAAATAGAAGGATCAAGATTGGATTTTTTAAATCCTTGCTACATCATTTAAGTACACTGTAGCCTGTGGTGAGTATACATATCTATATCCTTCATTGAGTTTCTTTCTACCTTTAACACTGTTGTGTTTGTGGGGTTGTGTTTTTTGCCTTATCTATACTTTCTGCTGCTTGGAGAACGAAATCAGCCTGGCCAGAGGAGCTTTCTGGTTCTTCTGCATTGGCACAAAACAGCTGGGCCAATCTCCACCAGGGCATGAACATCTGTCTAGGGGCTCTCATCAGCCCAAGGGGTGAGGTCCACCCAGCCTGGAGGACGCTGGTGTAGGGCAAAAAAGGTGAGCAGGGCACAGGAGTGACTCCCATGAGTTTCGGTATTGGCTCAACTGCAGGATTGCTGAGCGCTTTCAGGGAAGTCCTGGGCCACAGTCCCACCTCTGTAAAATGGGGGTAATGTTTTCTACACTTACATGGCTTTCAGGAGGGTCGTGACTATTAATGGTCGTGATTAGCTCCGTCATACAAAGATGTGGACCTTATAAGGGCTGCTGTATCTCTCTTGAGAGAAAAGGCTTAATTCACATCAGCTGTCTTCTCTGGTATTAAAATCCTTATCACCGTTTGTCTTTTGGCTGCCTTGCTGCAATCTTTCTCCTTTTAGAACTCATACTGCATTTTAAAGCTTTAAACTGCAATTTGACCTCCACAGCTTTGCCAGATTCCTTGAAAATAGAGGTTGAAACTTGCTTTTGATTTTCTTCTCACACTCCTGGCCACAGCTGGGCTTGAAAAAGTAAATACCAACCATCAGCATTTAAATAAAAATGAATCTGGATCCCAAGGAAAAATGGTACCATTATTTGGAAGCCATACTACAAACTGCCAGCTCCTCTCCTTCAGAGTGATAAAACACGGGTAGTTTCAGTGCAGAAGTAAAATTAATTCCTGAGTTTCTGGCCCGAGTTTCCCACCCTGGACTGCTATTCCAGACTGCAGTTTAATTCAGCTGTTTATGTGAAGATGCCCTATTGGGATAAGGCAGTGAATCTAGCCAATGTTGCAGAGATGAATGCCTTTATTCTTCTTGAAATAAAAATGGTGTCATGGGATCTTTCATGCCTCCCCGCAGACAGAAGCTTGATTTAAAATGTCATCTGAGAGATCACATCGCTAGAAGCACATATTACTTCCTAGCTCAGTGCTAGGGTGTTGACAGAAAGCAATAAAGTGTCCTCAGCCATGACGTGCAGTTAGATGTGCTCCCAAGTGCGGCTCAGCACTGCGGCGAGGGACAACCGGGCTCTTCAGTCCCTGGACCATGATGGCAGGATTGCACCCCATCGCTGGAGATATTTTTCTGTTCGATTTGGTATAAGTATGGCTTTGTAAAGAGCTAATGAACTTGAAACATCTCTGCTGCAGCATTTACTCAGCTTGGCTTTTGACAGTGTAATTTACTTTTCCCCATCCACACCGCTATTTCCAGACATAGCTAGTACAAGTATTTCAAGTGTAAAGATCCTTGCTAAGCAGAAACTTCTCTGTAGCTCATCAATTATTTAAACCATCCCTTGAAATGTGTTTGTTTAACAGTGGTCAGCAACCTCCAGCTGACATCACTGGACATCATGGACATCCATCACACCTCCGAGGATGGCTGAAGCCTGAGGAACTGGGAAGAAAAGGTTCCAGCTGACATCACTGGACATCATGGACGCCCATCACACCTCTGAGGATGGGTGAAGCCTGGGGAACTGGGAAGAAAAGGTGGCTGCTCCTGCCATCAACCAGGAGAGGTGGAGCAGCAGGCACCACCACACCATCATCTACCGACTACAGCAGGACCATCTCTGAGTCCAAGCCTCCAAGCAGTCTGTGACTCCCCCGGCTTTGGAAAACAGGCAGCCCAGGGGAATGGAGTCCACTGTGTGGCCACGTGCTCTTGCAGGAGGAGCAAAATTTTCACTGAAGTTGCTAAACATGGGTTTTGAGCCTGGCTTGTTGATCTGCTCCTCCTGCTGCCCACTGTGTTTAGAAGAAGGAGGAAACAGGCAGCCAGGGCATTGCTTAAGAAATACTTGGCCATGAAGGAAAAACAGCTTTGGCCATGACGTGGAAATCTCAACTGCACTGAGGTTACTACCACGAGTAAAGCCATCTCACCATCACTACCACCCAGCATGCTTGGCTTTCTGCCCCAGGAACCCATGTCCTCCAGAGCAAACCCATTCTCTGCTCCTGCATCCATCCCCAATCGCCCTGTGGGACATTGCTGTGTTGAACACCAGCTTGAGGCTAATTTTTTTGGCATGGGGCATCAGTGACAGTTCTGCTCTGTAATGGCTTCATCAGGGACCTGGGAATTATGGTGGACAGCAGGATAACCAGGAGCCAGCACTGTGCCCTCGTGGCCAAGAAGGCCAATGGCATCCTGAGGTGTATTAGAAGGGGGTGGTTAGTAGGTGGAGAGAGGTTCTCCTCCCACTCTACTCTGCCCTGGTGAGGCCCCATCTGGAATGTTGTGTCCAGTTCTGGGCCTCTCAGTTTAAGAAGAACAGGGAACTGCTTGAGAGAGTCCAGCACAGAGCCACAAAGATGATTGAGGGAGTGGAGCATCTCCCATACGAAGAAAGGCTGAGGGAGCTGGGTCTCTTTAGCTTGGAGGAGACTGAGGGGTGACTTTATTAATGTTTATAAATATGTAAAGGGTGAGTGTCAGGAGGATGGAGCCAGGCTCTTCTCAGTGACATCCAATGATAGGACAAAGGGCAATGGATGCAAGCTGGAACATAGGAGATTCCAGTTAAATATGAGGAAAAACTTCTTCACAGAGAGAGTGACTGAACACTGGAAGGGGCTGCACAGGGAGGTGGTGGATTCTCCTTCTCTGGAGACATTCAAAACTTGCCTGGACGTGTTCCTGTGTGACCTGATCTGGGTGTTCCTGCTCTGGCAGGGGGATTGGACTAGATGAGCTTTCAAGGTCCCTTCCAATCCCTGTGATTCTGTGATGTTTTCAAAATAGTAAGTGAGCTGAATAGGTAAATTTGCCACAAACAAACAAGAATTTTCATTCTTTGATGTCTTTGCAGCAAAGGCAAGAAGCAAATTAAATAAGCAAATAGGTGTATTTCTGAGGCCACTAGTCTGGGAGAGGAGGAGTTGAATGAATGGGGGAATGATGACTCCACAAGTTTATCATGTGGAAGGGTTTAATGGCACAGCACTATCTCCCTCAGCACATGAAATCTGGTTCAGTTCTCACACTGCTCAATCACCCTGTTGGTAGGTACTGGCCTCCATCGCCGCTGCCCATTTCTGTGAGCAGGGAAAACTGCTGGGCAACAAACTCACAAGTTTGCCTGCAGCCAGGCTAAGGGACACATTTTGTGCCTCTGCACAGCATCGCTCAGTCTGCAAGAGTGAAAGGGCAGCTCTCCCTCTGGGTCTGGTCACAGGAAGAGCTTCTGAGTCCTGTCCCAAAAAGAATTCCATGTGAAGCACACCAGCAGAGGCCAAGGTGGCCGGCTCCCTTCTTACACTCCTACAACTGCTGCTGAAACACAACCCTCATTTTAAATCAGCTGCAGTGAAACGGAAGGCTTTGAGAAAACAAACTCCCTCCAAACATATCCTTAACTTCATTTCCTCTGGTGGCCCTCCTTCTCTCTGGGCTAGGTTTCATGGGTCACTTTGTTTTGTTTTTTTCCTTCTTCTTCTAATTTTAATTCTTGTCCCACCAGGGGTTGTTCTTTCATAGGATCCCAACCACGAATTCTCAGATGGCAATGAGAGCTGAGACAGGGACTTCCCTGTGTTCTCCCTGGTTTTTTATCTTCTCTTTTTTTCTAGGTTTTAAGCTGAGCCCTAACATATCCCATATTTTATTCATTTAGGAGGATTCTTTTACACCACAAGAAAAGTAGATTGTCTGCCTGGTCTGTAATAATGCTAAAAATGTTAAAAACAATAATAAGTACAAGTTTTTTCCTAAAATACGTTATCCACCAAACTCCACTTCTACTGAAATGCAGCCATTTGAGCACCATTTGTTTATCACATTCCCAAAATTATGGATTATGGATATGAATTATCCTTATCAACGGTCTTGGTGGCCCATGGGCTCCCATAGCTGCATTGCTCTGGCTGCTTTTCCCCATCTCCAGCTCTCATCCAGCAAACACCAACTATGCTTGCTGTGAGCTTTGGGGCTGATTTGCTCACTAGGCATGATTAATACGGTCTTTGAAAGTCTAAGGCAGTTGATTTTTGCCAAAATTCTGTTCTTAAGTGCAGTATTCCCAACCCAACACTCTGGAAGACTCAGCAGCTCCACCAAAATGCTGGGGCAGAGATCGGGGTTAGATCTGACAGATTTTCAACTCCTCTTCCATTTCTTTTGTTAGCAGAGAAAGTTGAGGTTTGTCTCATGCAATGCAGCCCTGGAGCAGTCCTCTCATCCTGGGAAGACTCACTCAGGGCAAAACTAGTTGACTGAGAAGCCCAGATCTCTGCTATTGTAATAATAGCAAGATAAAGGAGGTCCTGAAGCGTGTAGCTCCTTTTCTCCTGTCTCAGCACAGCAGAATCAAGCCCAGACCTGTCCTCTGACTTCCTCAGGCCTTTGCCAGTCCTTCTTGTTGTGTGNAAAAAAAAAAGAAGAAGAAAAAGGGCAGTTTACCAATCATTCCCAAGGCTGGCGGTCCCGGGCCGCAGAGCCACCTCCCCGGCGGTGTCCCTCTCCCCGCGGAGCGAGGCTCTGGCCGCCGGCCCCTCTCCGCAGCCGCGGGCGGAGGAGAGGAGGGGAGCATGGCTGTGATGGAGTCACCAGCCGCTGGGTGCCACTCTTGTCCTGCCAAACCCCGCCGAAACCGCCGCCGAGGAGGGAGCCGCCAGCAGCCGCTGCCGGAGCCGGAGCCGCCCGGGCTACGGGAGCGGATCACGCCCGATCGCTCCCCGGCTCCCCGCCGCCGCCAGCAAACTGGTCAAAAGGGGCTCAAAAGCAACCCTTCAGTCCCCAGGGGCGGCTTACCATGCGGGTAGCTATTCCCGCTCGCCATCCGAACCGGCACCCCGGCACTTTGCTCGAGAGCATGGCCGGGTTCACACCTCGTGTGTTCTGCTTGGCGCAGCCCCTGTCTGTGTGCCCGATTTCTGCCCTCTAAAGAAGCCGGAGCGCTCCGCAGTCCCTGAGCTGCACCGCGGTGCGGGCCGTGGTCCGGAACAGGTTGCTCAGGGACGTTGTGGCTGCCCCATCCCTGGAGGTGTTCAAGGCCAGGCTGAAAGGGGACTTTGAGCAACCTGCTCTGGTGGGAGGTGTCCTGCCCGTGGCAGGGGGGTTGGAACTCGATGGACTTTAAGGTCCCTTCTAACTCTAACCGTTCTGTGATTTTATGTTCTCCTAGCCCCACCGCCAGGGAAAGCTACAGGTGGCTCTGCCTGAAGACCCGCGGTGGGGGTCCTGTTTCCCCATCCAAAGTGCAGGCTCGATAGCGGATCAGGGCTAGGAGGCAAACCATGTGCCAAAGCCCTGCCAGGGTGATGCACAACGAAAAGCTGGAGACCCTTAGACCAAGGGTCTAATAATAGAATAATAATTCCAATAATAGAATTTATGTGCTTAATTCCCTTTGGATTCAATAAGAGTTTGACCCTCAAGCATCTTTGTGGATCTCTGTGTTAGATTAAGCTACAGAAAAGCAAAAGAGCAGGAGAAGTAGGCTAATGCAGGTTTTTAATGTCTTTAATTTGGTAGCATCATTTTACAGCACATTTTCAGAAAGTGAGTTTGGTTTGTCCCTCTGGTAACACTAGCTACTGCCCTTTTTCATGGCTTTTCTTGAATGGAATTAACTTTTAGATGGAAAACGTGCAATTGCGTAGCATCAGGATAATATTCTACATTATCATCTTTCCATATTATTGGTGGATAGTTGTTGGGGTTTTTGTGGATGTTTATTTGTTTATTTATTTTTAAACTGGCAAAGAGCAGATGGACAACTATCAGCAAATACAGGACAGTGGCAAGAGCAGCTGGACAATGCATTAGCTCATCTCTATTAAAAGTATGTAACTGGGACTCCAATATCGGAATTCGCTTTAAAATGGGAAGCAAGTTCTTACTGCAAACATCAAACAATTTTTCCTGTATTAGTCACTGGTGAGGTTTAACAACTGGTTGCACTCATGGATGTTTCAGTCTGTTGAGAATATTTACTCTGACCGTTTCCAAAGAAAAGAAGAAACAAGACATGGGAGCGACGACTCAGTAAGTACAGATTTCAGATGTAACACCTACTGAAAAATTCATTAAGGACCTACCTATCTGTTTGACCCCATGCCCATTAATCCCAGAGTGAAAGCTCTGACAACTACCTCTTGGTGTGGGCTTTCAGAGAGGTCTTCCTTCATGGTCCACAAAGGAAGCCCCCATCCCACATGTGAACAGCAGCAGTGTCCCCATGTGACTTTTATGTCCATTGGAGATTGACAGACCTAGATCTCTACTGATTTCTGGCTGTTAAGCCCTGATATACCTTTCTGTGTGGCTGCCAAGTATGCTCAGTCAGAGGAATTCCTCCTGGAAATGTGTGTATATTGAGGGAGTGTGGATGGTATGGGATTTTATGCACTGTAGGATTAACCTTTACTCAGCCCCTGTACTGGGGAGGAGGATTTAAGTGATGTGCTGGAAAATGTCCCCTGAAGATACTAATCTTATTCCCCTTCTTTCTTATTTCACTTTAAGCCTTCTTCAGGAAATTGCTTGTGGCTTAAAGGTGAGATCTCTGATCTACCAGCAAATACATCTCCCAGGGGCCCGAATCTGCATTTCACACACAAAAAAACACTTTAGCCAGCTCAGGTGTCTGTCAAAGCACCAGCGTTTAACCCAAGTTAAAGAAGAGATGCAGAGAACAGAGTGTGTGCTCCTGCAGCTACGGCAGAAGAAGGACTGCATCTCCAGGACTCAGTAAGGACCTCTGAAAACCGGGATATGGCACTAGCAAAACAGTTTGAAAGGCCAAAGAAGCAACGATTTACCTGAATGAAAAATTGCTGAAGGTTAGGTATGCCTTTTCTCGAGCAAAACTGGGTGGTGGTGGTGTTTGGGTGGTTTGGATTTCTGAAGGTTGGATTTCCCACGTAGTCCAAATACAGCCTGGGAGTTTGGCCCTTTATCACCCTGGGAATATAAATCAGACCACGGACTGTCCCCAGACTGCTCATACTCGTAGGGTAATCATGAACTTGAAACAGGTTTACATGCTTAAAAAACCAAGTAGCCAGTACTTAGCACAGCAGGGCAAAGAGCGTTTATTATCCCAAATCCTGCAATGAGCTGTAGAGATTTCAGTTGTATCCAAAACATATCATTAGGCCTTCTCTTGATTTTGGTAATTAGAATCTTCCTAAATATCTCTGAGCATTTTTCATTACTTTGTAAATTTTCCCCAAATAGTTTAGACAAATTATTTTCAGCAGATGGCTTGTTATGAATAGCTTGTGAATTTTTCACTTTGACATCTGCACTGTGTTTACTGGGTGGTTTAATCAGTTCCTGGGCTGAATGACTGAAATGTTTGCAAGGGAGGAAAAATGAACACAGGATACTAAATAAGAAACAGTGCGTTTCAAGGACAAACATATTCAGCCGACTCTATTCACAAACACTTTCAGAGATACCCAGCAGTCACTGACTACCCTGTGGATGCTGGATGCCACAACACACGGATGCCTGCGAATCAAACTCATCTTGCTCAGTCAAAAGTGTAATTATGAACCTCTTCTCCTTTCTTAGCAGCTACATAATGTAGTCAGAACTCATTAGCAGAATTTTTGCTCCAACGAGTTATATTTTAACCACATGCCCGATCCTGACTATCACACCACCGATGGGGAGGTATTGTTAAGCAGAGCTGCATGTCCAAACGGGCTGCTTTTATCTCCTTGCTTTGTCTTTCTCAAAATAACATTGGAAGATAAGGTACACTCTTTCTTTGATCACTAATCTCCAACTCTTGCATGGTGACCACAAAGGATAAGTATGCATTGAACAGAGGTCCTAATGATCAGCACATGATTACAGTTTCAAGGAATGGGAAAATTAAAACAGAAAGCAAAACCCCCAGACATAGGGAAGACAGGAAAGGAGGGAAAAAGTGCCAGCATAAAAAACTTCAAGTATCTTCAACAGAGTAAAACCATGAAAGAAACCTATGCATTTCCTGATGAGAATTAGCATATTCTTGTTTTAGTGGCATTCTCTCCTATATAAAGACAGTTTCATTAGTAAGAAAAACACATTAATAAGGAGGAAACTGTTGGGGCAGGGCCTATTTTTTTTGGTATGTTCACATGGCGCATGGTGCAAAGGGATCCTGTCCCCTAGCACTGCCACCCTGCAAATATTAAATAAAAATAGTGTTGGAGGGGGGGTGGCAGGAGGTTGTGAGACTGCAGCACCAGTGGCAAAGCCATCTGCAGAAGCACAGGCTGCAACACACTCCAGGCTCCAGCCGTGCCTTTTCTCACGCCAGATGCTGCTGCGCCCACCACCTCGGCTCAGCCCCTAGTCCCCAGCACGTCTGGCAAGCCATGGCCAGCCTCAGGTTTCTTGAAGGCTTGTGATTTTCTGCACTGAGTTGCCATCCAAATGGTAAGTAACAAACACTTTAATAATTCATAACCAGTCAGTTATATCTTAAATAATTTAACAAACAATTTGTCATCTTTCCTTGTGGTAGAGCAACTGAGAAAGGTTTCATGTCCACCCTAACCTTCCCTAGGAGCAGGCTTTGCCCCAGCCCGAGCTCAGCTGGGTGTATGCAGCCTGCAGGGGAGCAATGGGAGCCCACCCCAACCTCATGGGGTGTAAGCACAGACCTGCTGGTCAGAACAAGTCGGGGAGACACATTCAGCAGTCTTCTATAAATGTTGGGTATGCTCAGAGAGGTAATTCTGGAGCTGTTCTCATACACACTGGCCCCAGTGACACTAAATTCCAGTCTTCTTTGTCCCTGCTTTCCTTCTGCTGTGCAGACCCTGGAAGCCACAGCTCCTGCTTCATCATCCAAGGTGCTAAACGATTGCAGCAGGCCTAAGGTAGGCTGGCCCTTCGTTCACACACTCTTTAAGCAGCAAGTCCCAACAAGATGGATGCTATCTTCCAAAGGCACAGAGAAGACCTTGCAGCAATGCTTAAGTTCAGAGAACCACCTCAGAAGATAAAACCCCAAGAGAAATAACAAACCAAACATGCTTGAGTCAAAAATGGTAGTTTTACCTGGTCAGACTGTAGCATGTGTGTGCAGCATCATCCTGGCATCGCCTTAAACACAGACAGCATTTGGTGAAGCCAGCCAAGCTCTCCAGGTGCTTAAAATCATACAAGTCCTTAAGACTGTAATTGAGCAAAGCAGGTAAGTAACTAGTGTTGTCAGCTTAGGCATAAGGAATATGTAATAAGTCAGAGAGAAGCAGTCTTTTTATTATATTTTTAAAGAAGTCTGTGCTCTTATTTCTAAGAAATTCCAGTCCTGCTGATGGATACAATTCCCTGCACGCAGGCTTTTTTAGGAGAAGATGTTGCATTTGCTCCAGTGAAGTTATGCTGGCAGAAAATGTGGTTTCCTGCAGCTCAGCTGTTCCCCAAAAGTCTCTTTAGCTAATGTATTTGCCATATTTAAATATTTATTTTCATTTAAGAGGTGTATTGTCATTTAATAGCAGCCGCCTCACTATTAAAAATGTTTAAGGCAACTGGGCTAGAGCAAACAGGCAGACAGCCTGCTGGAGAATTGGCAAGGGTCAAGAAGGATGGCTTGGGGAGCAGGACACAGCATCAAAGAGCTGCACTGCCCAAAAACCACACCAGAAGGAAGTGTGGCCCATTTCTGCCACCACAACATCCATGCTGTGTTATGAGGGCAAGAGCTCAGGAATATGGCAGGGCTTGCTCCCAAGGAAATGGTCTAGCCCAGAAAAGCAGGGGAACCTCAAGCAGTGTGGTTCTTGCCCTGCAAACACATCTGTGGCTAACTGGCATGGCACAGCATTTTCAAAAGGACCAACACAAGGCTTAGGACCTTTATTCATCCCCAGACAGGTGTAAACTAAGCATTAAAATCACTTTGAAAATCCCTTCTGGGCTTAAAAGTCACTTTGGTGGCTCAGGACAGGAGGCTAGGCCTTTTTAATGGTAACCTCAGGAGAAAGGACAGCAGATGGAAACAAGTTTTTCCTTGCACAGGAGGGTGCTGCTCCACAACCTGCAGGGAGTCCCCTCACACAGAGATGCTTTGCTGAGACCCAGCTGGTCCCAGGGACCCCTGGGCTCCTGGGGGCAGCCCCAGCCGCAAAGGAAACAGCCAGAGATGGCAGGCAGCTAGGCTGAACTGGTCCTGGAGATTTCTTTGAACCAAAGGACTTGGATTTTATCCTATAGTGCTTTCTCCATTACAACTGACATGTAAATTACCTCTTATAGCAGCTACTTTGTGTGTCTTTACTGGCTTGGTGCTGCCATTTGCCCATGAAGGGAGGTTCTTTGGGAGTTTCTAAATGATCCCATAAATATATGCCCTTGCTCACAGGTCTGTGCACCCACAAACAACAACGCAACACTAATTAACTTCTGGGAAGTGCCCTCCTAGCCCTCAGTTCCTGCTGTTTCTCTGCAGCCCTGCTGACATTTCTTCATTGATAAATTTTATTGTGCTCAGGAGAATCCCACCATTGCAGGCACTGTGTGATGGCAGGGCTGTCCCAAGGCACTCCCATTTGATGGTTGGCTTCTTTTTGAAGCAGTCCTTCTTTTGCCTTACAGGTTTTTCCCCTCCATAACCCCGGAACCTTTTTTAAAAAGATACAAGCTGATAGAGTTGGTTGATGTCAGGAAAACCGTCAGCTATTATATGGGCAGAAATCAGCCTTCTGGGAGATGCAATACATTATTCATCGTCTTCCGAAGATCATCTGAAGGTCAGGCTATTTTGGCCTCAAGGTGGATAAGATATGCATCCAGCCTTTTGGGCTGGCTGCAGTTCCTCTACCTCGGAGCCTGAGGTATTACGCAAGGCGCTTGCATCAGAAACCTGAAAAGCAGAGATGGCTTCATAGCTTTGCAGATCACTGTTGCTGGGATCAGATAACTATTTATGGGGTTTTGGAGACACCCTCCATCTACCATGCTTGGGAGAGAATCAGCACTTCAGGCTTTGCAAAAAAGAAAGCACTTTCCTGTTTTGCTACTGAGGAACTGCTGAGTTTTTACCAGTTTTTCTCCTAACTTTTGGATCTGTGCAGTCAGGGAATAGAAGTCCAACAAAACTTCATCTTAAAAGACAAATATGTGAATTCAATTCAGAGCAGCTACCTGCCAGGGCTAATGTGGCAAGGAGCCCAAGGACAGTCAGGGCATGGCAGATGCTGCCTCAACTCTCAGCTCCTGCTGTCGGGGTTGGGTGTTTTAATTTTCCTCAGGTGCCCAGTTTCCCAGAGGTGCTCAGTGCTCGGGGAGTTTTGTTTTGACAGTCACAAAGTCAGTCATTCCCCAGCCATGCTTTTGGCCAATATTCAAAGTATCTTTGTAAGGTGTTAAACATTACCGGGAGTTTAAAACATTGCTGACTTAAACCCAAAATAATTTCCCAGTTAGGTGGAAGCCTTTAGGGTCCTGTGTCAAGCAAAGACACTGACTGCAAGAAGGTTGGTTCCAGTATAGCTGTTACCAATAGAAATACTGTTTGCATTCAGGAAATACAAAGCGTTTCCTGGTACCTCCAGAAATATCTCAGTATTCTCCATCTGCCTCTGCATTCACCCTGTAATACAGAGGCAATTAAAAGGACTAGCAAGTAAAAGCAGAAGCAGAAACACACACAGCTACCAACCTGTAGGAATGGTGTAGAACAATGTGTCTTCTTCCCCTTGAGGAGTGCCTGTAAATGAAATACAGCCATTTTCTCAGTTGTTTGAGAAACGGGCTCCAGCACTGTGGACTGGTCATTGACCAAGCTGCAAAAGTTCTGCAGTTTTAATTGCAGTCACTAACCACCACTGTGCTGTGTTGCCCCGTGAGCAGTATCTGGGGCTTTGCAGGGTGCAGTTTTCCAGGTGGCGCAGTGCTCGCTGGGACACCATGAGTGGTGGTTTCTGCAGTCATACCCATCACGCTGCACAGGCATCTTCGCTTGTTCCTTTTATCTTACTTGAAGGCTGCTTTGTACATCTGTCAGCTTCAACCAGGTCTGCGTTTGATCTGCCGATCAATGCCCAATTTGAGTCTGCCATTAGCATCAGCCCATGTACTGTCCTCTTTGGATTTGGTTGGTGAGACACACAACATGGTATTGTTTTGGCTCTCTGCTTGGGTAAGTGCAAAACACACCTGGCTGTGATGGAAAATGCAATATGCATGAACAAACACCACTGCTGCCCAAGGGCATTATGTCCCAGATCCACACTTAGAAACATGATGAATAGCTTGGAGTTTTGCTGGGGACCACTCTGCTGTCCCCCACTGTCAGGTACAGACAGTAAGAGGGGCCTGGGTGCCAGGGGGAGACATAAGTAATGAATTAGTGGGTGCAGAGTTCACATGATCAGGCAAAAATTGTAATGAGATGCTCTGTATTTTAAATGACATCTAATCATCTAATTTTTTGGCTTGCATATGGGACCAGCCCCTCCAAGCTGTGATGTGCTGTGGCACACTGCGTGCTACCTAGCTGACACCTGACAATGGTCTTGGAAAAGCCTCATTCAGTACTTTCTTTGCCTTGCTTTTACTGGCAAAATCTCAGCCCAGTTCCACAGACTCAGGAAGAGAGACACTTCCCACACTACGGGAAGGCCAAGCTAGGGACCACAGAGATCAGCTGCACACATGCAAGTCCATGGGACCAGTGCGGATGCACCTGTGGGTGCTGAGGTGATGGCCAATATCACTGTGAGGACACAATCTCTCATCTCCAGAAGGTCATAGCAACCAGGAGTGGTCACTGATGGATGGAGAAAGATTCTTGACTTCAACAAATTAAAAAAAAAAAAAAAAGGCAGAAAAGAGGATCTGGAGAAGGACCACCTGATCAAACTCAACCCAGTGCCTAGGAAAATTATGAAACAAGTCTCCTGAGGGACTCCATGTCATGAAGGATGGAGAGTAACTGGGAATAGCCAGCATGGGTGTTCCAAGGGCAAAATGTGCTTGACCAACCTTCCTGCCCTTATGATGGAATAAGCAACCCGCTCTGCAGGGACAAGGAGGGCAATGAATGTTGCTTTCCACAGCTTTAGCAAGGCTTTCACCAGTCTCCCATAACATCCTTGTAGCTAAACTGAGGTGGTATGGGCTGCATGGAACGGCAGGTGAAAAACTGTCTAGATGCTTGAGCTCCAGAGGGAGTGGTCATGGATTCATAGTCCGTAAGGCAGTCAATTATGAGTAGAGAGCTGGGGCCATATAACATTATCAACCACAACCAGCACAATGGGAGATCCCATCCTCAGGAAGTTTACAGACAGTATCCAACCAGGAGGAGGTCATTATCCTGGAGGACAGGGATGCAATTCAAAGGGACCTAGACAAGCTAGAGAAATGGGGCAACAGTGACCTCATGAAGTTCAACAAGGACAAATGTTAAGTGCTGCACCTCATCTGGAATAACTCCCTGCAACAGTGGGGACCTACTACCCAAGCAGCAGCTCTTCAGAAAAGGACCTGAGGGTCCCAGTGAGCTACGAGTTGGACGTGAGCCAGCAGTGTGGTCCCACAGCAATAAAGGCTAGCCCCAGACTGGGTTGGATTGGAAAGCACGTAACCAGCAGGTCAATGGAAGTGATCCCTCCTCTGTTTTCAGCAGTAGGGAGACTAGACCTGGAGTATTGTGACCAGTTTGGGCTTTCCAGTGAAAGAAATGTATATACTGAGTCATGCAGCAGAGGGTTGCTAAGATGGTTAGAGGACCAGAGCACAATGTGTGAAGAAAACCTAAAGAAACAGGATTTATCTAGCCTGAGAAGACTGGAAGGACAAGAGGCAGCAGTCACAAGTTGCAGGAAGGGAAATCCTACCTGGACATAAGGAAAAACCTTTGTTGTGAGAGGTGGGTCAGACACGGGCACAGGGACACAGAGAGGCTGGGGGACCTCCATTCTTAAAGGTTTTCAAAACCACCCTGGTAGCCTTTTTCTCTGCCTGCTGGCAATGCAACAGCTACTCTTGCAGGGACTACAAGAAATGAACATTTTTACTTGGCTTATTTTTAAATGCCTAGCAGAAGCCGGAGCAACAAAAAGTACTGCTTACCGAGTGAAGACCTGAACACCTCTTAGGACCAGAGACACTGTGACTGGGCCAAGGGTATCGTAAGGGCAGGAAGGTGGGTGCCTGGGGCTGCAGCAACACTGGGGCTCATCACCTTGGTATGGGGCTTCATGAAATGATTGAGAAAGCTGCTAGTGGCCACTGTTTAGTTGGAATTTGGCCTGGAGTGAAGTCAACAAGACAGAAAAAAAGCTTCTAACATCAAAGGTTTCCTTTCATGGTCAATTTACACTCTCAAATTGTCTGTTGTCTGAGTCAATCTAACAGCTTGCTGCTGATCAGGGTTTGCTTGCCTTCAAGGACCCCAACCCTCTCCTGCTTGTCCAGCTCCTTGGTCCCACCACCTCCTCTGCTCAAGCACTCATCAGCCCCTGCTGTCAGCTGCCCTGGGTGTCCAGAGACAAGCAGCAAAGCGCAGGAGCTAGAGGGAAGGAGCAGGACTTGCCCCTTTCTGAAGTGTTGAGCTGTTAGATTGGCTCAGCCACCTTCTGTCACCTCCTGCCAAAGGGCCGGATGGGAAGGAGGGAGAAGGGGCTAACAGAGATGTCTTGCTGTAAAAGAAAATCCCTCTGAGAAATGCACAAGACCATATTTCCCTAATCTAGTGCTGGTAAGGTCACTTGAACAGGCTCAGCATAGAAGAGATTCCCTGGTATGTGGCGGCCACAGATGTGGCAGTGGTCCTCCCTGAATGCTCAACCTCTCAAGCTACTGGCAGTGCCAACATAGGTACGGGCTGCTCTGCTTGGTCGCTGCAGAGAGGATTGTAGGGTGCGTCTACCACCTGCAGAGGGGAGGTCACTTACTCTGTCCCCTCAAGTGCTCAGGAGGGCAAAACAACAATTCACAGGTGGATGTTTTTCCTCTGTCTCCCTAAGGCCTAGGAGGCAGGATCTGAGGCTATTTAATGTTGCCCAGCATAGAGAGTGGCGAGGAGTGTTTATGAACTAACCATTTATTTTTACATAGAAGAAGCTAGCAACATCTGCAGGTCAAGTTGTCTTTCTGCTTCATGCATCACAGCCTACAAGGCTGCTCTCCTACCACTGCTGCAAACCAATCCTCCAAAAGTTTCCTGGCTTGGTCTCCAGATCACTTATCTTTGATTATTTCTAGTTCCACTGTATAGTCCATCATGTCTCAAGGCCACGGGACAAAAGCCAGGAGTCCTACAGTGCAACTGCTCACTTAATTCCTTGGGTGTCTTCCCCGCTGATACATAGCAGAGATTGGCAACTAATCTATATATAGTAGTACAGCACCGCAGCCGAGACACAATGGCTGCATTCAGCGTGCATACATGATGATGTCAGCAATGGCTGTTTAATTGCATCATGGGAAGTGAGGGGAGAAAAGAATTGGAAGAGAAAAAAAATAAAAAAAGAAAGAAAGAAAGGGGGCCCCTGGCCCCTCCACTTTACATAATTTCCTTCACCGCCAGATGGGAATGCATGGGAATGCTGGCCCTGCATCTCGAGAGTTCCCTCCCCAAAGCCTGGCATGGCCACATCTGTTTCCCTGATTTCCTACGCTTCTGATCTTCTTCACCTGCCCTGCACCCCACCACCTTGGGTGAGCTTCCTGAGATGATGCTGCTGCCATTTGAGTTGGCTTCCTGAGGCTCGTTCCCTCCTTCCTTATTTTTACTTCTCTGGCTTGCAGTAGCATCTGAAGGCCGGTAGCAGTGAAACACGGAGGAAGGGTCGGGTCTGCACTGCGGGGACCACACAAGCCCCTTGGCTGCTTTTATTTAAACAAATGAGCATCTGTACTGCCAGGCAGTGGTTCACAAAAGGGGCTGTGAGGCTCAACGCAACTCCACTGCTCTGCAGCTAGCAAACAGAAGATATACAAACCTCTCTTCCCAGCAGCCATCCATCACCGTAAATGCACGTGGGTTTTATTTGAAAGGAGAGACAACACCCTGCTTTAGTAAAGTAAAAAAGGGAAAAGATCCTCGGAGCGACAACATTCCTCCCTTGGAGACCTACAGCATCAGCCAAATCCCAGTCTTCTTGCTCAACAGCTTTAAAATTTCCCTTAATCCCTGCCTGCCCTTTCCATTTCCCACTCCTGCAAACAGGATCTGTGGTATCCTCCATTTTAAGAAAGCTTCCCTTTGTCTTATCCCCAGCCTATTTATAGCTCCTGTGGTGGTGGTACACTGTGAAGGATTTACACCAGCGGGAGCACAGAGAGGAGGCATGCCGCAAAGGGACATTGAACAGCCTCCAAGACACATGCAGCTCCTTGGGGCACAACTTCTGGGAAGATGCTCTCACCCAAATGGTTTCAGCCATGTGTTTTCCCAGCGGCACACGAGAGAGCCTTTGGACTGTGACATGAGTGATGGGCTGCTTTCTTATGTCCACTTTTAGGAAGGATGACGGGGATGCCAGGGGGGTCCCACATAGGAGAGGAGAGGGCTGCCCACTCCCACTGCCAGCAAAAGCTGTCCAGGCAACAGCTTGTCCTTTCTTGGCTTCTTTGTGGAGGAGTGAGGAGGCAAAAGACCTCTTCATGGATCACTTCACGTTCCCAGAGACTTTGCAGGGAAGCCAGGATCTGAGACCCCAACCTCTTGCACATCCCATAAGCATGCAACAGCCTCATCCTGTGACCCAAGTCTGGAGGAAGCACATGATGCAAGGTGGCAAAAGCTTCCTCTGAGTCCATCTTACAGCTTTCTCTGGAGGAAAGGCAATTATTACCGCAATAAATATGCAAATGAACAAGAACCTTTGATTATCACCCTACCCAGCTGCTAGCTTGCTCATTCACTCTCATAAAGGAGTGTACTCCCTTAGCATGTACCATTGTCGGTGTCAACATGTAAAACTAAACATTTCAGGCACAGATTAGCTCAAAGACTTTCCTGATAAGGACAATACCTCTGTTTTTCTCTCTCAGCATTCATCTTACACCTCTGGAACTGACCTGCCTTGGTCAGAGCAGCTGTGGTAGAGAGCAGCACCTGAATGCAGGTCGGGATTAGTGCTACACACATTCACATGTGACACAAAATCACCTGAGGATGTTTGTGGCTTTCTGAGGGTCATGTTTTGCCAAAGCTCAGGGAATTCCATTGCACAGCCGTGAGGGAGAAGCAGTCTGACCAGGTCCCCCAGGGAATGACAAGGAGGCAGAAGGGGATGGGCAGCCCTTGGACACAGACAGCCTTAACATGTAGATGATGCCTCTTTGCAAACAGGTGAAGAGATGGAAGATCTTCAGGTCCCTCTAAACAGGATACACAAGCGCCTCACCCTTCCTGGCACAAGGTCAGCCATCACAGTCCTGCAGTGTGTTAGGGGACACTCACACCTCCCAGTTTATGGGCTGAACTGGGGGCTGGTAATTAATAGCTGAGGGTGCCGGGCTTCCCAGCTCCTGCAGTCAGATCTGGAGGGGAACAGCTGCCCGTGCCCAGAGTTTACACAGCTGTGGGGAAGCATTAGCAGCTGACAAGTGGTTCTCCCTTCAGCATTAGCGTATACCACCTCTTGCAGTTAAAAGCACTCCCCCAGCTGAGCAAAAGGATTCTGTGGAGGCGAACAAGAATGAAGGTAGGGTGGACTTTTGAGATACAGCCAAGTTAACTGTGCAGAGAGGATAAATGTGAAGTGAGGTATCAGAGAAGCAGCAGTGTCAGGAAACAGGAGGCTAATAACAAAACATTTGCAATTTTTAGCCCATAATGTTGGCACCTGCTTTCTACCTCCAGCTGCTCAGAGCTTGCATTTCTTGACCTGCAGAGCACAGTTACAAGACATGGCTATTCTGCCAAGCTGCTCCTGAAGGGAGAAGTGATCTGATGGGAGTTTTCATTGAAGGTGTGTTTGAGAGCCTTTACTGGCACTCCAGCATCAGTGTTTGCGTAAGTCCAAAGTCTAGACACTTCCTTCTGGGCTAAAGTGTGGATTTAGACCATTCTTAATGGCAGGCATCACATCTGAAAGCTGTGACAGGGTAAGGATAGAGCCAGGGGGAGAATAGACATTTGCATCTTCTGGCCTTGAGCCCATCCTGGAGGGCAATAGTCTCACTGTCACCATAAGAGATTAAAGCCAACACAGGTACTTAGTCTAACAAGAAATCTGTTTGAACAGATGGTGAATAGAGAGAGATTTGAGAAGTCTGGAAGAGGAAACTAGTTTTAGAGATGCAGTCATTGGGAGGTAAAGGTGCTAAAAGTCCTTGTGATGCTAAATCCCACTACATGGTTAGAAATGGATGATTTTCAGCCAGAATTTCTGAACAGAAGAAGGAATGAATCAGGATGCAGGGGGTGGGGAGTAGGGGGGGAGAAAAGGAAGGTCATTTAGTTTCCTCTCGGATGCATATCAAGTAGTAGGAGAGCTAGAGTGAGGCTTGAGCAGAAAATATACTCTGAGACTCTGACAATGTAAGTAAAAAAACCTCTTTCTTTAACACATCCGAAAATGACACATTTGCATCAGTTGCCTGCAGACCTCTGTGCTGTAAAGCAAGACAGTAGACCTTTAATTCTCTTTGGAAACGGAGAGTAGAGAATCGATTCCTAAACCTGGTCATGTCTCTGGGGTTAAAAGTCATGCCAGCTGTTTGAGTGCAAGGACCCTGCTTCCCAAAGCCAGCCCTTGAAGGGTGTAGAGATGCAAAGATGCACACCAACAAGATCTATAGATATGACTTGCATACGTGTATAGGGGAGGCTATCTCTGTTCCCCTCTGGATCCCATCACATCCTAACAAGCACATCTTTAAACTCAAGGTGACCCTGCTGGAGGGGAGATAGATGGGTGGAGGAGGGGGTGTCAAGAGCTTGAATTAATATTCTGAGCAAGCCAGTTCCCAATGATTTATACCACGGGGACAACACTTACTGCTTTTTGCTCCCCAGCCTTCCACCCTGTTCAAGATCCAGTGTACCATACAGGAAGCTCAGCAACACATACAGAAAGTTGAAGTTACTGCTGTACTTACTAATGGATCCAATGACAGATATACGGTTGAGCCAGAGTCAGTATGCAAGAGCAGGCATGGCAAATTTGGAATCTGAGGCAAATTTAGAAGTTTGTGCTCACAAGAGGAAAAAGGAGGAAAGCGGGGGGAGGGGGGAAGCACAAATCAGCACTAAAGTGGCTGGACTGAAGTGGCACAGTTGTCTGAGGAGTACAGTTGCAGTGAAAGACGGAAAAAAGAGGGATATTCCTCTGAGTGTAGCAGATAAGTTGCTAACAGCAAGCTAAAAAAACAACAGCCAAACCTTCCTCTTTCATTTACCTGGGACAATTTGACAAATGTGAATTCCCCAAAGGTTACACCAGCATCAAGGCCTTGCAGAAGCCCTTCCCTGTGGATAGACCTGTTGGAAGCGCTCCCTTCATATGGTGACTTACTAGTCAAATTCTTGAACGTGGGAGGCAAAGATCCAAGCAGGATGCAATGATGTGTCTCTTGCCTCTTTGTAACCGTTAGCAAATAAAAAAGGAAGGGGAATCTTGCGTGCACCAGGACAGGGAGAGTTACAGGTCTTTATAGAGACTCTCTACACAATATTACACAGAAATTGAAGCAATGAGCCACTGTCTTGATTTTTAATGTCTGCAGACCTCTTTGCTATAGCAATACTGGAGATGGAAACGTTTTCCATCTTAGGCACAAAACAGTAACAATGATAACAGAAGCTCAGCCCTATAAGTTTACTATTACCTGTGCACATTCAGGGACTTGCACCTCAGCTATCTGTGTTCATGAGCCCTGCTGAGCATTGAGCTTGCACACTGCCTCAGCGCTCGATGGAGCAGGCTGCTGGACCATTTCACGCAGGTGGTAGAGGGGAGAGCTCCTTATGTGAATGTTTGCCTCTAAAATTACAGTAAAATATCCCTAAACCCACAATTACTGTACCTGGTTCTATTTAACAAAGCTTTTAACCTCCAGACCCCTGGCTTTTCCAGCTGTATTGCTTTTGGCAGGAACACCATTCTATTTGTCCTGTAGTGCTGCTGGCAGAAAGCAGATGCTTTCCTTCAAGCAAACGAAGCTTCCAAGTGCGGACAGTGGAAAGCACATCCCGACATTGGAAGCAGATGCTAGAGAGTGACTCAGGTGCAGTCTTCTGCCCCAGTGTCCTATTTTCCACTGCAATAAATGCAGGAAAAAGGAAAAACAAAACCAAACCAAAACAAAAAACCAACAAACAACAACAACAAAAACCAACAACAAACCCAAAAACCAAACCAAAACACAACAGACTTTTAACCTGTAGTTTAGCTGCAGTGGCCAGGCAAGTTAGTCAAGGACAGACAAATGTTGTCAAATAGAAGGTTTGCAACTAGGTGGAAGTTAGCCCGTATCTTCAGAGCTATTTGGATGCTTGTTAGGTGTCTCTGAAGATGTGGCTAGTCATACCCAGATTATAGCATCGTTAGAATGTTTTAACAGTTAATGTTTTAACGCAGTTCTGCTGTGATCTTGACACAGTTATTATTTCAACACAGTTGAAATGATGGGCTTGCCTTTAGTACAAACCACACCGCTTCAAATTCAGACCAGCAGCAGCGTTTGAATGGAGGACAAAAGAAAGATGAGAGAAAAGAGTATGAAAAATGCTGGAGCAAAGGGAATAAATGCGAGAAACCTCGGCAGAGCAACACAAAGGAGAATGAGCAGAATGCAGAGAAATGCCTCAGACACTCACGTAAGCAGAGAGATTTCATTTATTTGGCACAGAGGGACAATAGCCCCGCTAACCAGGATAGCTATTGTTCTTTTGTTTTTAAGAAACAAAAAGGGTAAATGAAAAGCACCAGCTTCCCAGGGAAAAATCATAAAAATAAGTTCTCATCCTGCTGTCTACTGAGGAGCCAGAAGCCTCTCGTACTTCACCTATCACCCTCATGCTCTTATTCACCCACGTGTTTGTCAGCTTAGAAAACAAATGAAATATATTGAGGCCTTGCTCTATCTGAGGAGAGCTGAGGGGTTTTTTTTGTAGCAGAACAAGTTAATTGGATCGAAAACCATCGAGTCAATGCACTAAGCGAAAAAACGCTCGGCGCTATCTGCTGTGTAGTTGAGCACACAAGTGCTCCAGCAGCTAATGTTTCAGAAAGGAGTATAATATTGGCGTATTCCCTTTAGCTTTATTTCAGCATTTTTCATAATGAAGATGGAAAGCCATCCGTAATCAGGTGAAGCCTCAATATGTGGTGGTGGTGGTGGAGGGAGGAGGACTTCGATTTAGAAAGACAGAGGTGCTCAAATACGAGGATGACAGCTGGGGAAGAAGGACCCCACTGTTCACAGACAGTGAATTGCTTATAGCCTTTTACAAGCTCAGGGAGGGTATAAGCTGTAAATGAGGTTCATGAGCTTTGGCACAAATACAGTGGATCCTGTCAGCAAAAAGGACCTTCCACGGCATATAGGTAGCCTTGAGAACCCGTTAGAGCCATTTGAAGCATGGACAGGCAGAATTCCCCTCTTCAGCTGGTTAGCTGGCAAGAAAACAGCTGTCACTGAGGAAGGCAGGGGTGTCAGATATGCCTGGAGACATGCATCTGGGAATTTATGCCCAATTAAAATATTTCTGAACGCAAAAGATGACAATTTCTACCGAGGGAGCTAGTGGAAAGTGTTATCTGGGAAACCCAAACAGATCAACCACGTATGTGTCGTTCGGGGAGCTGCTGTTCTTCACAACTAACTGACTTCATTTGGAAAAGGACAAGCTCCACAACATCGTAACCCTCTGCAGCAACCAGGGGACAAACAAACAGAGCTGAGGCAGGGCTCGATGATTTTTTAACCTCTGCAAGTCAAATCAGAAGTGGGTTTCACCTGCATGCTCAAATGTGAACATATGGATATGTGATATAAAGAACACAGCCCCTGAGCCAAATCCTTTAGTGGTGCATAAGGCAAGTTCCCAGCTGAATATACTATTGAGGGGGATAATGAATATTCATGCTTGTTTATATCTTAATGCACGCTGGCTGCCCCGTGGGCTCCATCAGTGATTCCCATTGCTTGGTCTTGCATAAGGACATGAGTGGTGTTGAGTTTCTCAGTTCTCTGAAGAGCTTCTGGTGGAAGACCCTCATAGGCATGGCTCATCCCAGTGTTTATTACCTGTCAGCCATGGACATTTTTATTTTTAAAGAGAAAATTTGAATTGGTGTTATTTGTGCCTCTAAGGCCTAAACAGAGGAGGAACATCATTCAATATATTATAACAGCCAGTTTTCCTTTTCTGTGGTGTTTTTGAAAAATTGTTATCATTACTTAACACTAATTTGTTTTGAGTTTATTTTGCTCGTTTACATGTGCTTTCATTCACTCATCTGTATCTTCTCCTGGTTTTATTCCTTTTGCTATTTCTTTTTTAATTTGCTTTCTGATCCCTAAGCCAATTTCAGGTCTTAAAACTTTCCAGCATTTCCAGTTTCCTTGTTAAGGACAAAATGCCACGCGTCCTCCCCGGCTAGGACAAGCCCCACTAAAACAAGAGGGTGGCCACTCCGCCGCGCTGCCGCTGGAACTCGCCTTTTAGCAGTCCCTGGTCGCCAGGCGCGTTTAACACAAAATAATTGTTGCGTTTTGATTGAGGTTCGGTCTCGCCGCAGCGCAAATGGAATCGCCGCTAATTTTGGTTAACTTAATCGCGTCAAGTTTAAAGGAGAAGGCGAAGTCTGCTCCTGGCTAGTAGCAAACCTCGGGCTCGCCTTCCAGGGCACGGGAGACCCTACAGCGACCTCAGCGCCGCGGAAAGGAGCCGGAGATCGCCCCGAGACCCGGCGTCGGAAAACAATTAATCAAGCGACTTAACGTTTAAAGCTGCGTTAATGCTTTGAACGGCCCCGGAGCCCCCCTCGCATCTTCAGCCGAATAAAAGGGACGAGGAAATCGTCCGAACCGCGGCCGAAGCGCGTCTAGCTTAAAGGGGGGGTTAGTTGAGGTGGGTGGGGGGCGCCCCCCGTGCCGAAACCAGCGATATTAACG